>LPNX011175691.1:21411-93722 GCA_001517045.1 Pseudotsuga menziesii
AAACTTGACATCCATTTGATGGACTTCCCAGTTATGTAAGGCTGCAAGAGAAAGAACAAGGCGAATGGAGTTCATTTTTGCTACAGGGGCAAAAGTTTCATTGTAGTCAATCCCTTCAACTCGGGAAAAACCTTTGGCAACTAACCTTGCCTTAAGTCTTTCAAGACTTCCATTTGATGCATACTTAGTTCTGTAGACCCATTTACATCTGACAAGTTTTATTCCTTTTGGAAGAGGAATAAGATCTCAAGTATCGTTCGCCATTAAGGAACGATATTCTCCATCCATAGCTACATCCCAATTTGTATTTCCTGAAGCTTCTGCAAAAGTTGTTGGATCATGATTCTCGAAAACTTGAGCCAAAAGAGAAGAGGCTCGCTGAATCTGAGAACGTGTTCGACGTTGATCTCTAAGATCACCAGCAAGATCACCAGCTGCTTCACATGTTGAACGAACCCATCGAGGAAGTATTGGTGCTAATGCAATTGAAGGAACATGAGCAGGCGAAGGTGGATTTTCATCCTCGCTGCCATCATCATAAACTGGATTTTGAAACTTGTCAAGGAAGTTGGAAGAAGAAGAAGGCACAATCGCCGAATCAGGCTCGCAAGCCAAAGATGGCACACCCGCCAAGTTAGGCTCACAGGCCAAGAGATTTTCATCAAATTTAACATCTCTTCTAATGATTATATCATTTGAATGGGGCTAAAGAAGTCTATATGGGGCTGAAGAAGTATATAACCTTTTACATCTTCAGAATATCCAACAAATATGCACTTTTCACTTTTAGGCTGCAATGATTTTCGGTTTTCATCCGGAATGTGAGCCCATGCTTCACAACCAAACACACGAAAGTGACTTACATCTGGTTTAATTTTAATCCATGCTTCTTCCGGTGTTATACATTGTAAAACTTTAGTGGGTGTGCGATTAATTATGTAAGTTGCACAATTTATGGCCTCAGCCCAATATTGAAGACTTAGTCCCTTAGATTGGATCATACAATTAGCCATTTCTTTTAAAGTGCGGTTCTTCCGTTCAGCTACACCATTTTGTTGTGGTGTATATGGAACAGTGTGTTGTTGTTGGATTCCTTGTTCAGTGCAGAAAGTAGTGAACTTATTGTTAACATATTCTCCTCCATTGTTAGATCTTAACTTAATAATTTGATGACCAAATTGTTTTTCAACAAGGGCCTTGTAGGCCAAGAACATGTTAAATACTTCGCTCTTAAGTTTTAGGAAGTAAACCCAAGTGCGTCTGGAGTAGTCATCAATAAAAGTTAAGAAATATTTGAAACCAGAAAAGGATGCAGATGGAAGAGGACCACACAAGTCACTATGCACAAGCTCCAAGGGAACCGAGGCGTGCCAAGAGGCACGTTTGTCAAAACTGTCCCAATGATGTTTTCAGAGTACACAACTGGGACAAACACCATCCTTGCAAGATACCAGCGGAAGACCAGTCACCATATTGTCTTTACATAGTTGTTGCAATGAGCGATAATTTAAGTGACCAAATCGCTCATGCCAAAGTTTGCTCAAGTTATCACTATGAGCAACAAAAACTGAAGGAAAAGGTGATGACCCAAAGTTGTTAAATTTGTACAACCTGGTAATATCATCAATAGTTCCAGTAGTAAGGATATTTTAAGGATTTTTAAAATCCTTGATTACAACTAGGTGAGGTGTAAACGTCACAGTTTTACCTTTGCCTGAATGAGTAATTTGATAGACTGATAACAAATTGCAGGAAATTTTTGGAACACATAGTACATCACTGAAATGACCATTTCTTACTGGAGCTGTTCCAGATCCTACAACACTTTAAGATCTATCATCACCAACAAATATTTGTTTGGTGTTACATTCATGCATAGTAGAAAAGATGGCTTTATCGTTAGCCATATGATAAGATGCTCTAGAATCAATGAGCCATTCAATTGAAGTAGAAGAAGAAGATGCAGTATAAGAGTAACCAGAAGCACAAAGTGCATGTCCATGAGATATAGATTTTAAAGACGAATCTAGGCTGATGTGGTGCTTCTTCATTGCTGCTTCCAAGGCTGCCATCTTCTTAAAACACTTAGATTCATCATGATTATCTTTCCCACAAAAATTGCAATGACACTCAGTCTTCTTTCCTTTTTGCTTGGATCCTTTGTCATTTTTTAAAGAAGGAGCTGACTGAGAGGGTTTGGGACCCTTGTTGTTTGGCTTATTATTGCGAAAATTCGGTTTCTTGGGAGGCTTGGACTTTTCTTTCTATTGGGACAATAAGTCTTTCCCAGATGTATCTGCGTTGTTAATTATTCCAAGATGAATGAGCTTATCTTGCTCTCTAATTAAGGAATCACAAAAGGATTCAAGATTAGGCTCTTGATAGCTAGTTACAGTCAAGGATTGTTTCATAGAGTAGAATGTAGATACAAAGACAGAATATGCAGGTCCAAGTTTGGAAAGAATATGATAAATACATTGTTTGTCTTCTTTCTTAATCTTGCATTCTGCACATAAGAGTTTAAGAGTTTTATACTTAGATAAATAGTCTTAAATGCGTGAAAAATCATTTGGATTCAAGGAAAGCAACTCATTCTCAAGTTGATGACCCTGAATTTCATTGTGTTTACCAAACACAGATTCCAACTTTTTCTAAGCGAGATTAGGTTCATCAATTCCAGATATGTGGAATCGCAAATCAGTAGAGATTAACATCCCAATCAATCCACGAGCTTCATCACATCTATTTTCTCATTTAATTTTCTTATCATCATCAGTGGGTTATGTTTCTTTCCCTGAGGTTATCCTGAAAAGTCCCCTACTTCGCAGAACATCCTCCATACGAGATTTCCATGAGAAATAGTTAGAACTTGTAAGTATAATATCATAAGGGGCGGCCATACTGTAAAATAATGGCTGAAAGAATAGAAACTAACTCTCTGGATGCAAAGAGCTCGAAAAAATATGCGGTTTAAAAAAAATGGCACTTAAAATTGATTCTGGATGATGAAGTTATGCTTGATCAAAGAAAAAGTGGAAGATGTCCCCAATAGTGACATGGCAGATATTAACTTGACCAACTAAAAAAAAAAAACCCATCTTCCCAAGATCAACCTTTGACAATCACTTTACAATAAAGTTGTTTTGAAGTGAATCACTTTCATAGAATAAGTGAGGTTCACTTTTACAATAATGTTACTTTTAAATAGTGCGGCAATAAATTAAAAGACTTAAGTGACTCACTTTTTATTTTTATTTTATTTATGTGAGATGCACTTTTACGATAAAGTAACTTGAAAATAAAAATGGCATGCACTAAAAAGTAGCTTAATAAGACTTGAACTCAAGACCTATTAAGGAATAAAGCAACTTTGGACCAACTAAGCTAAGTTTAAAAGGTACGTAAAAAAATGGAAAGAGGAAGGGTTTTTTTTTTTTTTTTTACTCTTCTCTCTCGTTCTCCATGCTTGCCTTTTTTCCTGCAAATCACAAAAAAAAATGAAAAATAAAAACAAAAAAACATTTTTCCACACAATGGGGTTAGATCTTGGTTAGCTTACACGGAAAGTCTACATTTTCAAGTTTTCTCACTGTTTCTGATTTGCCGTGATCGCACAAGGTGCACGGCAAAGAGCATACGTAGTCAAGAAGATAAGAAAAAAACTTTCCCTTACTGTTTCTGATTCGCTGCGATCGCGCAAGGTGCACGACAAAGAGCATACGCAGTCAGGGAAGGCAACAGTCTGAGACTAAAACAAAAAAGATCTAATAATAAAACTGATAATATATGAGATTTAAAAAAAAAAAACCGTCACTGTAACATTATGCCTTTAGATTTGTCGAAATGGGTGTTTCTGGAATAAATGGGAACAGTTTTCGGTGAAACAAAAACTATTTTCCAATGGAAACGACGCTCCAGACGCAATGGAACAGCTCCCACGAGCAAAAAATGTATAAAAAATCCAAAACCAGAAACCCTTTCAAAGTTTCAGCAACATCGGTTCCATATTTAGATCAAAACCGAAAGCGGCTCTTCATAAACGCTCTGATACCATGTTCAGGTACACAGGGTACTCCCAAAAGACCGAACACCTTAAGCAACCGCTTCACACAAATAGATCACAAATCAACACACCGATGTTTGTCACGTGGTTAAAACCCTCGAGAGGGAAACATTCCATGGCCCCAACCAAATAGCTACTTGAAGCAATTTATTATGCAAAAAAAAGAAAGTTACATGAGCTTCTCATAATCAATCAACTAGCCAAGGACCCTCTATGTTCTTTAAATAGAGATCATAGACCAATCGAGTGTTAAGCCACGGATCAATGGTAGGTATGACCTAAGAGAAGTTGAACAATCGGATCACTCTATGTTTAGAACATATCGTGACCGTCAAATTAGAATATTTACAAATGCATACTAATGCATACTAAAGAAACACACTTTTACCTAACGGATATATTACACAAGTTGATCTTAACTAACTCCTAAGTGTCTAAATATCCTAACAACTATACATTAGGAGATATGAATCTTCCAAATCAGGGTTCCAGCCTCTTCCAGAATTCAATCTTAAATAGGTCACCTAGGGAGAGTTGTTATATCTCGGGATAGGAAGATCCAAATAAAATTTCACAAGATGTTGCAGATAGGAAATGGAATATAGTTTTTGTGGTGTGAGTTTTAGATCTTGAAGTTGAAACAGTGACATGTGGCATCTCATACAAGTTCAATATACTAAACTAGTCCTCAAACAGGTCACCTTGGAAAAATTAGCATAAGTTCCACTTGGGGAATTCACATATACTCTAACCTATGGGATTAGAAACAAGAGAGAGCATAATATCTCAGGACAAAGTTTCATACCTTGAGGAATTGTGGAGATACAATAGAATCAAGATCGAACATTTTTGTAGAAAAATTGGAGAAACTAGGGCTTCTTATTCTAGGCACTTTCCTCCACCAATCAGTTGAAAAGGAGGACTATCAAAATCGCCCTAGGAGGGCACATATTTCTATGGAATAAGTTTCTCATTTTGTGGATTTCAATTTTTTACCTAACACTACTATCAGGGAAAACTAGGGCATCAAATATTTTGCAGTTTTGTCCATAGTTTTGGAAAAATGAGTATGCTACTCAACTTGCCTTGAGGAGGAACATCTTTCTATCCAATAATATATGAAATTTACCTAATTTGAAAAATTAGGGTTTCTCTATCAAACCCTAGACCCACCAGAATCAGTCTTTGAGAAAAGCTCTCAAGCAAGCATCAAGTTGCAACAATCTCATTGGTAAGTTCTATCCTCTTTGTTTTCATTTGAGGTTCTCATTTTTTATCATAATGACAAACATTGCTAAGCTTGAGGACAAGCTTAAGGAGTCGAGAACTTCCGAGCATGGAAGTATAGAGTGTTTCTCATACTTGAAGAAGCATGACTTGGATAACTATGTCAAAGAAGAAGTTATTGATCCAAAGGAAGATGAAGACAAAACAAAGCACAAGAAGGACATAGTCAAAGCCAAGAGGATTATTTCCATCTCCATTAGATCTCATAGGTATCATCCTTGAAGACTCCCAAGGATATGTTTGATGCAATGACTAGCTTGTACAAAGGAAAAAACATCAATAAGAAGATGACCTTGAGAACTCATCTCAAGGATGTGAAGATGCAAATGTCAGAAAGCCTTCAATCTTACTTCACAAAAATCTTAGATTAAGGAGTAGCTAGAAGTCATTGGAGACAATGTTGAAGAATCAAAAGCATAGATTACAACCTTGAATGGTCTCCCAAGTTCATTGAAGGGATTTGCTCTAGAAGGTGTAACACCACGGTTTTGACCCCGTTTGCATTTAAAGTATATGATGTAAATATTGTATTTAATTGTGGTGTAGAGCTCAAGGCAAAAGCCCCCCAAGCTATTTACTCACCCACACCCTTTCATTTTTCACCATTCCCATGGAGGTTGGGCACTCTCACGTAGGTGAAGCTTGCTAAGCTCCTTCCCTTACAATTTATGCAGTTAAATGTCATTTCCATGGCTGGGAAACCCAATTTTGTTGTGTTCAATGGATGGGAGAAGAGACCCACGATTTTGGGGGTTTAAGGGGACGTTTTTCCCTCTACTCACGCGGCTAAGTTTGCTAGGTGTTTTTCCTCCACGATTTTGTGGTTTTCCTCATTTTCCCATGCCCAGAATTCGTCCATTTGGGTTGCTCAATGGTTATGGAGCCAAGTCTTCCTGATTTGGAAGTTTGGGGAGGTCGTTTTTGCCCCCATGTTGCCCATAAACGTTTTCTGAGTTCAGATCTGCAATTTGGGGATTTATGGTGGTCGTTTTTTCCCTTGAAATGCCCGTGGGTGATTTGTGAAACCGTGTTTGCCTTCCGAGGGTTGTTTTCACTTTCACCGAATTGTTTTTGGTTGAAAAACATTTCCTTGCATGCCCAGCATGTGCATTTTTTGGTTATGTGCATCCCTGTGTTGGCTTGGCTGAGTAAGTCCAAGAAACCCATATGTTAATTGGTTTGCCTGGTTGAGTAAGTCCAAGGAACCTAGCTGTTAGATGGGTGGCTAAGTTGGGATGTGATTGGTTGGCTTCGTTGAGTAAGTCCAAGGAACCTCCATGTTATTGGTTTGTTTCCCCCACGTAGTCTGTGAAACCCAACTATGTGTTGGCTTGATTGTGGGTGTATGGTTTTGTTGCATGTAAGCCTGTTGTTCCCTTGTTACTTGTGGAATCATGCCCGGCTCAGGGGTGGCAACATTGCTAAGAGATTGATGAGCACGCTGGCCTATGGTTGGGTGGAACGACATAATGACATAACTGATTGCAGGAGGCATCAAGCTTCAATTCAAGATAAGTATTCTTGTTCTTTCTAACTCTTGCAACTATAATTGTTTTACGGATGACAATATGAACAATGTTGAAATGTGTTGAATGTATGTGATTGCTTCCACTGTTTACTTATTGATGATTAGGCATTTGCATCTATGTATGCTTCATTATTCAATGAATTGTAGATTATCATGTTCATGGGGCTAGATTGCCCAGTTCTGCAATGTTGGTCACGTCCTCTCTGCGGTCAGAGGGGAGGGGACGTGATAGAAGGAAGCTCACTTATGGAGGAATGCATGTAAGAAGAAGCTCGATTAATCGCAAAAGAAGAAGAGATGGGTGAATATGACAATCAAGCCCTAACAACTCATGCTAAGAAGAGAAAGAATAAGAAGGAAGAACATTCTCACAAAGAATAAAAGGACTTCATAAGAAGGACCTCTCACAGCTCAGATGTTCATTTGTGATGAGAAAGGACACTTTGCGAAAGAATGTCCCAAGAAGAAAGAATGGAAGGATGATATGATCAAGTACAAGCCAATCATATAGAATGATGTTTGGATATGATTTCGAGATCTAAATGGAAGTTTGTAATGTCTTTCAAGTAGAACTACAAGATCATGCATACAACATATGGAAGTATCAGGATATACAAAGCAAGATTCGTGGTTTCTCTCATAAAGAGGGAGTCGATTATGGCGAGACATTGCTCTAGGGGCCATACACACATCTTTAGTGATGGATATTACACTAGACAGTTGGCGTAATCAAAATAGAAGAATAGATCGAGCAACCTCCAGGATTTGGGACTCTCTACAGAGAACCACCTATGCGTAGAAGGATTTGTACAAGCTCATAAGGCACCCATGGGATAGAACATACCGTTACATGAAGAGCTTGAGGATCACCTAAGGTAATGAATATCTCAACCTTTGCTACAAGATTGAATATGGAAGCCTACAGAGGACGAGAAGCTCATAGATGGGTGCAAGAGGAACTTGCAACAATGTTTGAGATGGAGGATCTTGATATCCAATGACCTTGAGAGATTACATAGATGGATATGTAGAAGATCAACAAAAAATAAGGCATAATGTCCTGATGCAGAGAATATAAGATGCAAAGGGAGGATGGTGCTTTGCTTCAGAGCGAATGACTACAGTAGATCTCGAAGTTTGATCATCTTGACATGATTCTCTAGATTATAGGTGTGGCAGAATCCAGAGGATATTTTCCTTAGTGAAGGAAAATGTGTGAATGAGATAAGGTTTGAAATGTTGGGCTACACCAATGGTGTCAAACTTGAAGTCAATATGTAATCCTATTTCAGAAATAGATAATGTCACAGTCTGTAGGCAGAAGATTGGTTTGTTGATGTGCTTGACAAACATGAGGCTGAATATTTGCTTTGCAGAGTCAAGATGTGTTCACATGGTTGTGGCAAAGCACTTGGTGTGGTACCCGAAGGGTACAATTGAGTATGGGCGCATATATGTGAGAGACCAGAGGATATACCTGCAGGGATATGATGACTCTGATTGGGTTGGCGGTGCTACAAACATAAAGAGCACTCTGACATGTTGCAGAAAGCAGGCCAATGTTTCTCTCAATGCAAATAAGGATGAATATATTGCAGCTGAGAAGAAAGCAAGGGAAGACTCTTCAAGTGATGAGGAATATGTACATTGATGATGAAGAATTCTACCGATGAAGATGAATATGAAGACCATATTTTTATCCATTTCAACATTGGATAAGAAGGGATGCACTTGTAGGACACGTATATTCAACACCAATACACAGTTCTATGTGATATGTAATGTAAGAAGACTTGCTCAGTATTTTCGATCATGAGCAAGATAGGCACAAGCCATTAGAACCAAACAATGAAGTAGAGCATGTTGTTAGAGACTCCAATAATTCATGCAAGGAGACAGAGATCAAAATGGGGGTTTACCAAACAAACAAATATAAGTATTTGGATTTTCATTTCCTATATCTAGTTGCTTAAATGATATTGTTCAATTGTGTACATGGATATGTTCCTAGATTTAAGAAATGTATTATGCATGTTAGAGTATTTGCATTTATGAACAATTTACCACTGATATGCATGTGATGGGTAAGTGGCTTATGGTACTACACAACATTCCATTGCTACTTATCTAGAATGAAACCTCTTTGATGACATGTTGGGAATAGTGCACGCTTGTAATAATGACTTGGTAGAGATGGAAGGCATCTAGAAAGTTATCGTATGTATACGGGATATGGATGAATGTTGTATTAGCTGAAATAGTTGCATAATTGTATGACATATATATTTATGCATAATAATTTGTCATTATGAATATGCTATGAAATTTCTTTAATCATGCAATTGTATTTGACTTATAGGAAGGATCGTATGCAATCACCTACAAGAGAAGAATGATGAAGTTGTGGATGTACAAGAGAAGAATGATGAATAACAAGTTGTTGATGTGTTGACTAAGCCTTTGTCTGATATAATTTTGAGACAATATTGGCGTAGTCTGAAAGGAACTCCCTTGAAAGAGGGAGTGATGATGATGTAGTAGGTTTCCTGTTGTAGTGGTGTGGTAGCTCAACCTAGGTAGGGTATGTCTTGCTAGGCTTGTTTGGTTCGAAAGGGTTAGTAATAGAGACTAGGCCTATTTGATCCTAGGGGGATTAGTATGTCTATTAGGCTTGTTTGGCCCGAAAGGGTTAGTAAGCGAGACAAGGCTTGTTTGGTCCCCAAGTAGATCCATTTGTCTAGCTAGGCTTGTTTGGCCCAAAAGGGTTAGTAAGTTAGAAAAACTCCCAATATATCTATTAGAGAACCTACCATGATGCTACTTCAAATGTCCTAAGGGAAAGATGATGTGGTCCCAACACTCTGTGTTGATGCCAGCGCTCTGTGTCGATGCCAACGCTCTGTGTCGATGATGATGATGTGGTCTCAACACTCTGTGTGTTGTTGATGACGTGGTTCCAACACTCTATGATGACGATGATGATGTTGCTCCAACATTTCTATGTCGATGATGATGATGATGATGATGTTCCAACATCTCCATGATGATGATGTGAATAATGATCTAACATTTATTTGCTGATTATGTTGTTTTAACACTAACATGCTAATGATGTTGTTGTTGTTCAAGTATGGCACATACTGATGTTGCAGATTATGATGATGTTCCAGTATTCACATACTGATGTTGCATATGATGATGTTCCAATATTCACATATTGATGTTGCAGATGATGATGATGTTCTAGTATTCACATATTGATGTTGAAGATGATGATGTTCTAGTATTCACACAATGTTGTTACATATGATGATGGTGTTCCAGTATTCATGTTTTGATGTTGCATATGATGATGTTTCAATATTCACATACTGATGTTGGAGATGATGATGTCCCAATACTCACATACTGATGACGATGATATCCCTGTACTCACATATTAATGATGATGATGTCCTAGTACTCACATATTGATGATGACGATGTCCCAATATTCACATACTAATGATGTCCCAGCTGATGGTGATATTCCAGTATTTACACACTGATGGTGATGCTCAGTGATGATGTTCCATTATGATGATGTTGAGTGATGATGTTCCATGATGATAATGTTTTGTGATGATGATGTTCCATGATGATGATGTTTTGTGATGATAATGTTTGACGAAGATGATATTATGTGATCAAGATTATGCTTTATGATGTTGTTGTTACAAAACTTACTATGACATATAAATTCACCAGTCAATTGTATAGTTGTTGTTGTTGCTGTTGATGATGTAGAATACGTTAATGTAACTTTAGAAGATATTTTATTGTACTTTTATTGTATTCCTCCTTCGGTGATGTCCTTGATGTAATTGGTCATGTAAAAGTCATGAGGTTAAACCTTCATTGTAATTTAGCAAAAGCATTTTATAAATATTATTTTGATTCTTCCTAGGTTGGTCGGACCTAATTAGAGAAATTGGTCAACCTAGTTAGGTATTTGAGTCACTCACCTAATGAATATAAATAGGTGAGGCACTTCCTTCATTTGTACACACTTCTCACTCAACCATTGCGCAAGAGAGAGAGAGAGAGAGAGAGAGAGAGAGAGAGAGCCAATATATTGCGGAAATGAAGATGTTATTCTTGTTCTTGGGATTTTACACTGCCCTTGGTCAAATTCTATATCGAGGAAGTTTTGTTGGGTTTTCTCCCCCATGAGGGTTTCCTAGGATAAATCTCTATGTTCTTTTGTGTGGTTGTGTTTGTCTTTATTTTAGTGATACTTTGCTTATGGTTATGGTGTTATGATGCTAAATGTTTTTAGATCTTGTATAACCATCAAAATTCTAACAAATATTAACAATAAGAGCCAAAGGTAGTGCCCCATATGCAAGTGTTTCTCGAGATCTTTCAACACATAGGGAGATGAATACAAAGCTCTCCACCATCCACCACGTGGATCGCTCTTAATCCGCTTACCATGTACATTTATTCACTCCAACATACGAAGTCTAGGCCATTAATAAAGATGGCCTTTCAAACTCTGAGCAGAGTGGTCTATGGTACTATGGCAATCATGCCTCCTCCCAACGATTTTATGTCCCCTTGGGAACTGGATCACATGCTTTTTGCCAAAGAAAGTTTCCATATTTTGATGGTTTACTGTTAGAATTTGTGTAGTGTTTTCTCTCAGTGTTTTGGTGAAATCCCTCCTTCGCGATGGCACAAACCCCTTAGCTCTCGTCTGCTTTCTCTTTCTGGCTCTCAATCACCCTAGGTCAATATTATTTTTATTTGGCTCCTACACTCGAAAAACAAAGGTTTTGGGTTTCATTTTGGCAACAATTATGTGCAGATGACTTTGCACCACCCCCCTGTTGTGGAAGCAGAGGTCGAGGAAGCTCTGACAGCCGTGGGCGCAAAGGCACCACTTACATCGGCTATGACAGTTCTATCTCTGGGCACTTAAGGAATATGCTATAATGATTGGAGAAGGAAATGGTGGTGCAACAATTGGTTGGTTAAAGAGCTCAGGTTCGATGTAGACATTACTAGTCAGTCAAGAACATGCTTGCCCAGCTATTCATGCACACATAGGGAATTCCCATGACAAAAATCATCCTCCACCCCCTCCCTTGCTTTGACTCTTCACTTATCCTCCTCATCGGGTCCTTCTCAAGTATCCAAACCTCAGGAGCACCATGTCATTCAGTTAGGTAAGGATAATTTGTTGGTTCGTGGTAAAACTAATATCGCATCCACAAGTGTTCACAAAAGGAAACCTGTGGAGTGCAAGAGCCCGATGGACCTCTCCTCCTTCAAGAAAACAGAGGGCCTCCCAATAAAAGAAGCTCCTGAATTCAAGCTCTAAAGATTACAAGTGCCCAATTATGAAGGAGAATCCTGAAGATGCAGATACAATCTGCAACCCCAAGTAACTTCTTAGTTTTTATTTCTCTAGGTAATCTTGTAGTTGTTAGCTTACATAGAACTCTGTCCACATAAAAAGGTAGTAGTTTTTGTTTATGTTCAATTACACTCTGATGTTGGCCCTTGAGGCCATATAATTTAGTTATGTATTCTGGCATAGGCCTTATTAGCAGGCCTTTTGTATTCCCATACATGGGTCGTACATACTGGAAAACTAGTTTTGTTAACATGCATGGGCAAGTTGTCAAAGTTCAACAATCTATTGGTTTGGATCTATGAGAAGCCATGATGGGATCTTGAACACCATGACTCTCTTGTGCTTGTACTATTTTTTGTATCTTAATATAACTCTTCTATGGAGCTTACAAAGAAAAAAACCAAACGTAGTGATCCAATATCATAACTTCTCATTTCCACCCATCATATTTTGTAAAGGAACTAAAATTTAACTACTTATTCAACCTATAAAATTTGTGGATTGGAAAATATACACCATGCTAGCCTTAGCATCAATAGTCTCCTTTCAATTACAACATGTAGAAAACCAAGCAAGCTAAACATTAGATGATTGTGTCACATACCCCAATTTTGCAAAAACAATTTAATATTATTTGAGGACAATATGTTAAATTGTATGCTAAGTTGTAATTGATGACTCAGTAGGGTCAATGATATTTATTTTAAATTCTGAATATTTTATTTATAAATAAATAAAGGAGGAGACAACAGCTTAGGAGAGCTGTTAAAAGAGTGTTTACTGGTCAAATTGGTGGAGGAGACTGGGTGGAGAGCAAACTGACATGTGGCAGCATCCTCAAACCACTTCCAACTGTTGGAGGTGGCAACTTCCCTACATTTGTGGTCATGATTCCCCAAGAAAGTGGAATCAGAGCAGGTGGCTCAATTAATGAAAACTGACCCAAAAGACCTAGGCAATCTTTATAAAAATTCTCATTGAAGAGAGTTGTTGCGGCTCATTCTAGAGAAGTGATCATTCAGGTTGAATGAATGTACTTCAAAGAAATTCAATGGACGGGAAATTTGGAAAGTGTTTAAGGGGATAACTGCTGATTGATCTAGTGCAACTTTTATGTTGAAGATCATACTGCTAAGAGCAGAGTATTTTGCTGAGGTATTGAACTAGTCAGTTGACAGAGGGTTCTACTGTTTGCATTCTCCACCAGTTCTAAGCCAAGGAGACCAGGAACAGGCTCGGGGGTCCCCAGGAAGCGTTGTTTGAGAGCTCTCCAGGAGATTGGTAGGGAGGACCGGCCTCCTAAAGCTGTTGTCGTCTGTCCTCAACAGGTTCTAAGTTATTTTATTTTACTGTGTTAGTTAAATAAATCTTAGTTAACTGCTATGTGAATGTTAATAGTTCAGTTTGTGAAATGTTTGAGTCAGTATTTTTATTAGATTGTTATAGAAATGAAATGGATTTAGAGAATAATGTGTTAGAATGAAAATGAATTTCTAAACTGTGTTTTTCCACACCTGGAATCCAGGCCATACTCTAGCACAAATAGAATGCTTTAAGTAGATAAGAGAATGAAAATAGTAGATAGGATTGTGTAACTGTAGATAGCAAAGTAATTTTATTTCAATGTTTAAAATATTATGGAAGCAAAATAGTGTTGTGATATAATTGTGTTTATTGTTTTTACTTAAGTATAACTAAATAAAAAAATGCAGAAAAGAAACAGTGAAACTACACTAGAGTTAACTTTATTAGTATACTGATACAAACAAAAGTTTATTTGAAGGTAACAGTTAAGTATTTAAACCAGTTATTAACCATACAATATATCTTATAAACTATTTAATAAATTTTAAATTATTACTTAATAGAAACTAGATTAGGGTTATGTATATAAACCCTTATTTAAGAAAAGCAAACAAAGTTACAGAGTTAATGTTCTATTTTTCTTTACAGAGTTTTGAATAACTATAATTTACAGAATAATAATTTAAAATAAGTATAGATGTAAGCATTAAATAAAAGTAAAACTAAGAATTTCTTATTTGGAAACTATTTTATAATTTAATAAACATGCTTATAATTTGAGGACAAACTTGAAGGTCGAAACCTAGCTTTTCATTTATCTTTTATAAATCAATTTATATAAGTTTTAACTATATAAATTGACAACTGTGTAAATAAAGTATACAAAAAGACTTTAAGCTGTGCATTAGACTAATTACAGTCTTATCTCTAAGACTTTATAATACATTTATAAACTCATTTATTTTAAATATTACATAAGGAGGTTAATAAATACCCAAAACAACCGTAATGGCGAAATAGATGCAAACAGGAAACAATGCTCAAAATGATAATTAATTTAAGAATACATTTATACAAGGATTTTTCATTTCTTGTAAACCCTAACTAATTTATTCTGACTGATAAGAGTTAAATTTAGAAATTTACATTTCGACTGTTCCACAGTCTTTATCTTAATATTATTTACTATATTATAATCATAGCATAAACAGTAAATCTCTTCACTCTCAGTATAAAAAGGAAGTAAAAACCTATTTAACGGCATCATTGTTTACAGGTTAATAAAATCGTAACAAGACAAGACATAGTTCAAATATATTAAAGACTTTAATTATAAAACCAATTGTAATCCATTGTCAAGCTATAAGGCTGAATCCCAAACTTAAAAACTAATTACATGTCGCGACTCGAAGGTCGGTTTTACCCAATACATCAGTAAGGGTTTGCACTTAAAATTGGAAAGCAAACTACATTAAAATATCTTAACTAACGAGAAACCAAACAAACTTCCAAACACTGTACTTTCTCCTTCACAACCCTCATTGCAAGTAGGGTAAAACCCAGTTCGAAAAATAGGGCTTACCGGTTGTACCAAAAGTCCACCGAAGCCGGCCTTTGTTGTCATTCCACTGAATCTTGGAGTTGATAAGAGTTCCTGTAACAAATATATAACCGGGCATTAGCACATAGCTTAGCCTTAAAAACTTAAAAACCCTAACTGTATTTTTATCTTAACAAAGAGTTTTCGAATTAAAGAAGTCGAGTTTGTCTTTACCTTCCAAAAGGAGAGAATTCGAGCAATGAGGTAACTGCCATCAGCTTCAGCAAGTTTACACAGAGGGGTAAATCAATCTCTATGCCGACCTGGAGTGGAGACGAAGTTACCAAGCTTAAATTCACAGGTTGTGACGAGCTGCAAGAGAAACAAGACTGAAACCTTGGACTGGCCGAGAGCCAAAACACAACAAATAGTAACTACTCGCACAATAAGGTGCACAACTACGACAATGTACAAGCCAAGACTGGGGAAG
Organism: Pseudotsuga menziesii; assembly: GCA_001517045.1. Taxonomy (NCBI): domain Eukaryota; kingdom Viridiplantae; phylum Streptophyta; class Pinopsida; order Pinales; family Pinaceae; genus Pseudotsuga; species Pseudotsuga menziesii. Next base: position 37,026 of record LPNX011175691.1, read on the forward strand.
GAAATTGCATCAAGAACAAACACAAGCCACAGAGCAAGCAAGCAGTGGAGAAGCCACTCATGGCTGCCAAGGAAAAATTTCACAGAGCAGCCACAAACCAGTGAAACACGCGGAGATAAATGGTAAAAGAATAGGGTTTCCAACCTTTAAAAGTCGCCATTGAATGGACGAGAGAAGTCCACATGCCTCTAAATTTTTCCACCGTGCATGGGTTTGGACTATAGTCCATCTGCGTGTTAAATAATCAGTTTATTACTGCATTGATATATAAACAACTATGCAACGACTATGACATATAGTTACGTATATGCACTAATTACAACTATATCGTGATAATCGGAAACATCAAGGCTGATAATAATTGATAGTAATGGTATATAACGTTGGCCATAGAGTATGGTTTATCAGCCTTTCCATTGGAACAATCCCAAAGTCGACCTTACAACGAAGTATTTGCAAATAACTTTTGGTGTGTATACTTTGCAAAATAACGTTAAAATCATTACATTTTTATATTGAAGTTCAAACTGTATTATTTGAAACCTATAGTTTAGGGTTAGTTATAATTTATGGAGTTCGACTATAAAAGTAAAGGTATTTTAATTATGACAAGTAAACAAGCACAAGTCTCAACCTTGATGTAAGCCTTTACAAATAATAGTTGTATACTCAACTTGTCAATAATGATAATAAAAGATCCTATCATTATTGACAAAGATAGCTGTGATTGTTTATGGTTGCTTGTTCTTAGCATAGTATGTGAATCTTGGTCATATTGGTTTCATTTAGTGTAGACCTCATAATTGAAGTTCTAAGTTAAAAAAAAAATCTACCTAAATAGTTATGATAAACTACAACTATTATAAGTGAGACAACTTGTTAATAGTAAAATTTACAACGAAGTAAACTATCCTCAAGGTTTATAATTATAGAATAATTTTGATAATAGATTTACCTTTGGATTAGACTTATGGAAATGATGGTAAATAGTATTCCATCTTAAGACGATGTGTCAGACTTCAAGAACTAATTTTATAATGTCATGGACACTTCCAAGTAGAAGATTTCTATAGGCTGCAAGTAACAATTATATTGGAACATTACGAAATAAAGGATATTGTATATAGTTACAAAAATTCAAGTAGCAGGGCATTAGTTTAAGTACTGAAGTCTTTAACTTGATGCTTAACTTACTTACATACAAACAATAGGTTAATAACTTTGAGGGCTAGTAAGAAAAGTCAAAACAGAAACTTGTACTCTATTGGAAATCGTTAATATCGAGATTGATAGGAACACTTTCTTGAATAAGAGACAGCACAATTGAACACAACATTGGAGATTTAAGCATGTTAAAAATAGAAATAAATGTATTATGAAGAACATGAGCGCTAAGCTCACAGTAAGTATCTTTGTTCCACTAGGTATGATAAAGATAACGATCTTATATCTAAATGTGAATACTGTCTTAAAAATAAAAGCTATAGAAGACAAATTACTTTACCTGATAAGAGCTTGCTTGTAAATAATCAGTTTATTTACTAGTAGTTTAACATGCAACATATATACTTCTTGCTACTTATGATTTTAACTTCTCCTTGATCGATCGTTACCTGCTAAACCTGTAAGAACCAACAGTCCATCTGCGTTAGCATAAATGCTAAGTAAGCCCAAGTTTTTCAAAGATAGATCTCACCTACTTGTCAAAAGTAAACTTGTTAGTAAAAGAGAAAGAAAAGCTGAATGCAGGCCAGTCTTCTGTACATTACGAAAATGAAAATTGTATTAGTTTTCGTAATATAAAAACTGATTAATATTAAATGCTAAACTGTTTCATTTTTCGCTAACTGCTAGCAGTTAGTAAACTGCGTATTCATACATTTATGTTATCTTAATTTTAATTTTTAATGAAATTTTGGGGTTTTGACATGTGGTATCAGAGCACAAGGTTCAAACACTAGGCCTTGCTGAAGCTCAACTTGCTTATATGAAATAGTGTATTAAATTATTTTGCTGATGTTGTATTCTTTTAATGTTATTCAACAGAGAAATTTGTTTTTGAGTTTAAGAACAGGTATGGAAAGATTGGAGGAATATGTGGAAGAGGAATCTCCCATTACTGAACAAGAAAACTTACAAAGGGACCCTATACAAGAAGACATAACTACTAATTCCTTGGAACTTTTACACATAGCAAAAGACTTAAAATCTGAAATGGAATCTGTTAAAAAATAAAATGAAAGGATTCTGAGAGCTCAGGAGGAGCTGAATCAAATCCTAATAGAAAGATTTCAAATTGAGGGAAGGGGTAAAAGAGTTGATTCAGAAGATATAAGTCACCAACATAAATATAAAAAGATTAAACAGACTAAAAATGAAAGCAGCTCATCTTCAGAGGTATTTGGTGATCAACGTAATTTTTATTTCACTAGTGATAGTAGTGATGACAACCATTATACTAAAAAGAGAAAATATAATCCTTATGAGGAAATTCTGGGGAGTTTAAAAAGATTAAACCGCTAACATTTAATGGAGAAACTGAGAAGGGGGAGGAAGCGGAATCCTGGTTATGTGGGATGAAGAAGTACTTCCAAATTTATAACTATTCTAACCAATTAAAGGCTAGAATGGCTATCTATAATCTCTCAGAGAAAGCTGATATATGGTGGCAAGATTTAAAGAGAGTGAAAGGAATAAAAGAGAAGAACATAAATTAGAGTACTTTGAAGAAGTACTTTAAAAAAAATTCTTATCTGAACAATACTATGAAGAGAGAGAAAAAGAATTCTATGAGCTTAAATTAGGTACAATGACTATGAAAGATTTGAACAACAAGTTTTTAAGTCTGCTTAGGTATGTGCCATACCTTGTAGATGAGAAACCAAAGGTACAACAGTTCCTCAGCTACTTACCTTATCACATAAAGGATAGGATTGAATATGACAATCCAAAAACTCTGGAAGAGGCTATGAGGAAAGCCAATTTCCGTTATGAACAGAACCAGAAAAAGGCAAGCATGGCCAATTGGAAGGCCAAAAAGAATAATAATAATTATGATCAAAAGAAGAAAGAATTTGTGCCCAATCGGAATTCTAAAAATAATAAGGCCATAAACTTTCCTAACAAGAACTTCCAAGGGAATAAGAATAATTCACCAAACAATCAGAATAATCCAAAGGGTAAAGAGTCTGCTAATAATCATGGTAACTACACAAAGAACTTTGAACGCAAAGAACCCGTAAAGTGTTGGGAGTGTAATGGCCCACATTATGCCTCAGTCTGTCCTAATCGAAAAAAGAATGTTAGTAATATCCATACAATACAGGAGGAGATGATTGTTGGAGACTTATCAAGGACTATGCCCAGGATCAATGCAGCCTTGGAGAATTGACAGGCAAACTATCAAACTTCCATGGTGGAAGTAGAAGGTAAGATAAACCAAACCCCTATAGCTATTTTAATTGATCCAGGAGCTAGTCTAAGTTATATTTCACCTAAATTGGTAGAAAAATGTAAGCTACCTGTTGAAAAATTTGAAAGTTCTTGGTTGGTTCAGTTAGCCACTGGTACAAAAAGGAAGGTAACTTGTTTTGTAAAGAAATGTGCAGTAGTTATGGATCAATTTTAAACTTTTGTAAAGCTTAATGTACTACCTCTTGGTTCTTACGATATACTAATCGGTATGGATTGGTTAGAGAAGCATAGGGTGATCTTAAACTGTTATGATAAAACCTTTACTTGTATAAATAATGATGGAAAATCAATAAGTGTAAAGGGAATCCCTAGAAAAACAACCATAAGGCAGATTTCTGCTCTGCAGCTTAAGAGAGTTGTTAGGAAAGGTTGTAAGGCTTATGCAGTAATAGTAACTAATGAGGAAAATCTAAATAGTACAGATAAATTAAAATTGGAGGATATACCAGTTTTAAAAGAGTATGCAGATGTATTTCCGGAAGAGATTCTGGGACTACCTCCGAGAAGGGAACTAGACTTTACTATTGAGATGGTACCAGGTGCAGTACCCAGCTCAAAGGCCCCTTATCAGATGAACATACCTGAACTTAATGAACTTAAATCACAATTAAAATAACTAATTGATAAGAAGTATATATGACCCAGTGTGTCTCCATGGGGGGCACCTGTCATCTTCATTAAGAAAAAGGACGGAATGATGCGACTTTGCATAGATTACCGTCAATTGAATAAGATGACTGTTAAAAATAGATACCCATTGCCTCGTATAGATGATCTGTTTGATCAACTACGAGGAGCTACGGTGTTTTCAAAAATTGATTTAAGGTCTGGATATCACCAAGTTAGGATTAAAGATGAAGACATTTTTAAAACAACTTTAGGACTCGATATGGCCATTACGAGTTTGTCGTCATGCCATTCGGGCTTACTAATGCCCCAGTTGTTTTTATGTCTTTAATGAACAATGTAATGCATAAATATCTGGACAAGTTTGTAGTCATGTTCATCGATGACATATTCATACATTCAAAATCTGAAGAAGAACATAAGGAACATTTAAAAATTGTTTTGCAAGAGTTACAAAATCACCAACTCTTTGAAAAGTTTAGTAAATGCGATTTCTTTAAGGATAAAATCCAGTACTTAGGTCATGTGGTGACTAAGGAAGGAATTTCGGTGGATCCCAAAAAGATAAAGGCGATTGAAGAATGGCTGGTTCCTAAAGATGTAACTGATGTTCGATCCTTCATGGGAATTATCGGTTATTACCGGAGGTTCATTGAAGGTTTTTCGAGAATCACAAATCCGATAACTTCTTTGCAAAAGAAAGGAAAGAAATTTGATTGGAACCAGAAATGCGAGGATAGTTTTAAAAAGTTAAATTTTTTATTAACCAGCGCACCTATTTTAAGAATAGCTGATCCAAATAAAGATTTTGTAGTGTGTACTGATGCCTGCAATGATGGTTTAGGCAGAGTATTGACTTAGGAAGGGTATTTTATTGCCTATGAGTCTAGGAAATTAAAAATTCATGAAAAGAATTATGCAACTTATGATCTGGAATTAGCTGTTGTTATACATGCTCTAAAGATGTGGCATCATCATCTAATTGACAGAAAATTTATTCTAATGACCGATAATAAAGGACTAAAATATATGTTAGATCAGCCTAATCTGAATGCTAGACAAGCTAGGTGGCTAGCTTTTCTAAGTGAGTATGATTTCGAAATTCAGCACATTAAAGGTAAAGAAAATAAAGTTGTTGATGCATTAAGTAGAAATGCAAGACTGAACTTTGCAGCAATTATCAGCACTTATACAACAGATCTAGAAGAACAGCTTAAAGCAGGGATAGAACAGGATGAAATTTACCAAAATTTACAAGCAAAAATGAAAGAAAATTCAACAAAAAGTTTAAGTAAAGGGTACAGCTTGAATGATAAAAGATTTTTAGTGTATAAAGACAGAATGTATGTACCAAATGTATCTAAAGTTAAGTTATTAATTTTAGATGAAAGCCATAAAACTCCATACTCAGGCCATTTAGGTTATCAAAAGACTATAACTATGTTAAGAAAATAATTTTTTGGCCAAACATGAAGACTGAACTGGCAGAATATATCGCTAGGTGTTTTGAATTTTAGCAGGTAAAAACCAAACATCAACACCCAGCTGGATTACTTCAGCCATTTCCCATTCCTAGCTAGAAATGAGAGATAATTAGTCTTGATTTCATTACTGGACTGCCTAAAAATCAGAATTTAAATGATTCTATAATGGTAGTAACTGACAAATTGAGTAAAGCAGTCCACTTTATACCTGTTAAAACTACATATAAAGTTGCAAACATAGGTGATATCTTTTTAAAGCAAATTTTCTGACTGCATGGGATATCGAAAGTTATAATCTCAGATAGAGACCCTAAATTTACAGGTAACTTTTGGAAATCTCTGTTTAAAGTATTAAACACTACACTAAATTTAGTACTTCGTTCCATCCGCAAACTGATGGACAGGCTGAAAGAGTAAACCAAGTACTGAAAGATTTACTAAGAATGTATGTAAAGGATCAACCAGGTAAATGGGAGGATTATTTGCATCTGGTGGAATTTGCTTATAATAATAATTATCAAGCTTCAGCCAGATTTAGTCCTTACGAAATCTTGTATGGAAGGAAGTGTAACACTACTATCTCTTGGAGTAATCCGGTGGACAGATTAGTGTTAGGTCCTGAACTGTTGAAAGAAATGGAAGAAATTGTAAAGCAGGTACAAGGTAATCTGAAAATTGCACAAGATCGACAAAAAAGTCAAGCAGACCTTAAAAGAACTCCAAAAGAGTTCTAGGTAGGTGAACATGTGTTCATCAAGGTGAGACCCAAAAAGAGTTCTCTAAGGTTGGGTAGTTGTGCAAAACTAGCACCTCGTTACTGTGGTCCATTTGAAATACTGTCCAGGATTGGACAGGTACCTTATCAATTAGCATTACCACCGAATTTAACAGTTCATAATGTTTTTCACATTTTTGTATTAAAGAAATATGTTCATGATTCTACTCATGTTGTTAACTGAAATGATGTACAGGTGGAACCAGAAGGAGATTTTCTGGTGGAACCGGACTGTATCCTCGGGCGGAGGGAGATCACACTTCAGAACCACACCATTGGTCAGGTGAAGGTGCAATGGAAGCACCTTAGTCCAGAGGAAGCCACATGGGAATTGGAAAGTAATATGCAGGATGCACATCCAATTCTGTTCCAGGGGAATTATGAGGACGAAGAATAAATAACATCGAGGATGATGTTATAATTTAAGGGGTTGTGTATGTCACATACCCCAATTTTGCAAAAACAATTTAATATTATCTGAGGAAAATATGTTAAATTTTATGCTAAGTTGTAATTGATGACTCACTAGGGTCAAGGATATTTATTGTAAATTCTAAATATTTTATTTATAAATAAATAAAGGAGGAGACAACAACTTCGGAGAGCTGTTAAAAGAGTGTTTACTGGTCAAATTGGTGGAGGAGACTAGGTGGAGAGCAAACTGACATGTGGCAGAATCCTCAAACCACTTCCAACTATCGCAGGTGGCAACTTCCCTACATTTGTGGTCAGGATTCCCCAAGAAAGTGGAATCAGAGCAGGTGGCTCAATTAATGAAAACTGACCCAAAAGACATAGGCAATATTTATAAAAATTCCCATTGAAGAGAGCTGTGGCTGTTCATTCTGGAGAAGTGATCATTCAGGTTGAATGAATGTACTTTAGAGAAATTCAGTGGAAGGGAAATTTGGAAAGTGTTTGAGGGGATAACTGATGATTGATCTAGTGTAGCTTTTATGTTGAAGATCATACTGCTGAGAGCAGAGTATTTTGTTGAGGTATTGAACTAGTCAGTTGACAGAGGGTTCTACTATTTTCATTCTCCACCAGTTCTCAGCGAAGGAGACCAGGAACAAGATCGGGGGTCCTGAGGAAGCATTGTTTGAGCGCTCTCTAGGAGATTGGTAGGGAGGAATGACCTCCTAAAGCTGTTGTCGTCTGTCCTCAATAGTTTCTAAGTTATTTTATTTTACTGTGTTAGTTAAATAAATCTTAGTTTTTTTTTTGTAAATAAAACTTAGATTACTTTATAGAAACAGAATTACAGAGCAAAATACATCTAAAGCCATCCCAAAACCATGGAGGCCTTGGCCCAATCCGACAGAACCCTGTCTAGGACTAGACCTGATATGTCTTGCCAAAAAAATACAAAGGTTTTCCAAGTCTTCCAGCCCCCCCTTTTACAACCAGTCCTACCATAATTTTTAGCAAAATTACAGAGCTTTCCAACCCACATCAAACTGGACTTGCTATAGAGCCTATCGCCACGAGGATCCCCATTAACTACATGGTTCCCACTGCTACTTCTACTTTGACTACCTAGGCTACTTATAACACAAATTAAATCCTGAAAAAACACAGACATAGAGAGGGTATCAGACCCAACCAAGAGGAGAAGGGCCTCAACAGGGAACCACAGCTGAGGGGAGTGCTACAACTGTTTGTTGGGGGCTTGTCATGCGCACGGACACCGCTTGCTGGGAGCCAACCGTGTTCGGGGAGCTCACATGACTTCCTTTGTTGTCCCTCACCCGGGGCCAAGCATACTCCAGGGCACGACAATCAACAGGGTGGAAAGGGAATCCTAATCGGGCCGCAAGGATGTTGATTTTCTGGTGCATAGTCTGGAATTTGTTGTTGTGATCTTTCCAAAAGGGCACTGGTTCCGTATCACCTTCTCTCTTAGCTTCCTACATCGTTGAGGAGTGACCCACCAGATGGACCATCACCTAGTAAGTCATTAGCATGCGGTCATAGGCCGAGGCTCGACCGACAGTGTTGGCAGGGTCTAGGACCCAATCCACCACCTCTACATGAAGACTTTCCCGCGGCATAGATTTCACCTCTACGCACAATCTCTCAACCACCCTTTCGACCTCTCTACGGATACTGAGCGGAATGTGTTCCTTGAAGAGCTCAGCCTCCTCCTAAGCTTGGAGCTGAGCCCGAGTGGTTTGCCGAGTCTGTCACATGATAGTTTTCCCTTTAGTAGTAGAATAGCCAGACGCCTCCCTGGAACCACCAGCCCTCCGGAATTGTCGTTTGGGAGCCATCGAGACAGGCTGCGAATAAGAGAGGAGCGATAGGAAGCGATGCTGATGCGCTTCCACAAATACAAACACCAAGGCGTAGCACGGGGTGGAACACGGATGCTCAAGCCTGAACTCTCTGTAATGATACTCAACAGAATGGAGATCAAACTGTTCAAAATAAAATAGAGGGGTGCTCGTGGGAGCGCTCCCATCCCTGACCTTAGCATGCGTCAGACCTATCATGAGAGTGAGAGCCATCGTCTTGTAGTGGTTATGAGCCCAGTCCGGGCGAAGGTCCCTTTTCCTGGTGCCAATCTTGTCAAATCCAGTGGCATGAACCGAAATAATGGTGCAGTATAGCCACCAGAACCAACGGGAATTTAAACCTTCGGAACCACACAACATTAGTCTGACCTCGTGTAGGCGTGCTCGCACCTCCCATCTCCACCTATCCTCCCAATTGCTTGATCGATCATCTGTACTTCCCCGATGACGTCCCTTGGGGTCAAATGGCAACATTGTTGGGCCCATTCCTCCTCACCAAAAGCTTCCAGTCTATCGCATCGAAAGCCTAGTCCGCCCTCCATGCTAGCATTCGCTAATCGGTCAGCAGTTTTGTTAGCCTCCCTTCTGACGTGGCAAAATGAAATAGCGAGGTAGGCTAGGAGGAGGACGCGAAGCCGATCCAACCGGTATGCTAGGCGCTAGCTAGGAGAGACCTTTTTAGATGTTTGCCCATTCGTTAATCACTTGGCCATCTGGATGAGGGTGTTGGAATTGCCTTCGACGATCGTGGGAAAAAACCCACCCCTGATCAGCACCTCGAAGCCATGGATTAGGCCTTCCAACTTGACAGAGTTATTGGTATCTTTCCAAATAGATCCCATGAACACCATCGTGATCCTGCCCTCGTGATCACGGTAAAGACTACCAAATCCCGCCGTGCCCGGATTGCCTCTGGAAGCGCCATCAAAATTTAGCTTGAAGACAGAGGGGAGAGTGGCAGACCATATATTCGGGCTGGAGGGTTGACATAATTTGTCCCGTTGACGCAGGCCATCCATCATAGATCTATCCAGCCCCCAGTTCATGGCAATTTGGGCTTCCTCCCATGGTAAAATATTGTCGTGATCGTGCCACTGCATGCATCGGATGGATCATAAAAGGTTTTCTTTCATCGTTTTCCATATCATCTCCACATCTTTATGCTAGTCTCTAAAGATCTGAGCGTTCCACTCCTTCCATATGCACCACATGGCCATACCTGGGAAGGCTTCCCAGATTGTTCTGATAATGGGTTTTTTATAAGCTTTTGGGCACCATTTTTTTAGGGTCTGAGAGGGTTGACCCCATCTTTTGTCGCTTCGTCGAAACCCCATCGCTCCCTTGTCCCACACAGCAGCTGCGAAAGGGAAGCTGTCGAAATTATGGCTCATTGATTCCTCCGCTTGATAGCAAAAACATCATTGGGAGGGTCCTTGTATCCCCCGTTTGCGTAAGTTGTCACTTGTGAGGAACCTCCCTCGGACGATCAGCCAAACAAAGAGGGAAACCTTGGGCCACAAGTTGGCTGTCCAAATTTTCTTCCAGATGTCATCAATCACAACATTACAAGTAATCCTGATACTGTAGGCCTCCTTGATGCTAAAGGATCCTCTGGTCGAGTAACCCCATCTTAAGATATCTGGACCTTCTTGAACCTTGATAAAACGTTTGTTCAGTTCATCCTGAAAGACCTCCCAATCCTCCTCGCTAGTGGGTTCAGGTTTCTCCTGAAAGTCCCAATGATGATGTTCCATGTGAGTTCCCAACCTCCAAGACCGATTCACCTGGCTCTTTCCCCCCTCAAGTGCTTGCTGCTTGATGTGAGCCCACTGTGGATTCCTGCCAAGGATGGGTAGCTGGTTCCATGATTCATCCCAGAATTTTGCCCTGCTTCTATCCCTGATCTCCCATAAACTATGCTCTTGGATAATCGACTTACTAGCCAGGGGTTTCAACCATATGGGGGAACCGTTGGGGGCCTCGTTGAATCTGATCAAAAGATGGCTAGGCCTATCCCGAGCGTATTTTATGTACCAAAGTTTCACCCATGGTTCCGCGGAGTGGGATACCCAGTGCCAGCAAACTTTGGCTCCTAGGATCTTCGACATCACTGCAGGGTCCCTGGGGCCCAAACCTCCCTACTCCTTTGGCCTGCAGATGTCCTCCCAACTCACCAGAGAGAATTTATCCTTTTCCCCACTACCCCCCCAAAGAAAGTTGCACTGGATGCGCTGAATTTCCTTAAAGATAGATTTAGGAGCGGCTAAGATCGAGAAGAGGTAGGTTGGCATAGCCTGTAAAATGGATTTGACCAAAATCAGTTTACTGGGGAAATTTAAGGGGCGCAACACCTAGCTTGAGAGTTTTTGTTTCAATCTATCCAAAAGCTCCTACCGGTATTCTTTTTTCGGCCTACCCATCCAGAGGGGAATCCCAAGGTATTTGGACAGGAAGGCCCCTCTTGAAAACCCCAAGATTATTAAGATATTCCTCTGAGTGGCCGGGGGGGTGTTGACGAAGAAGACTTGAGATTTATTTGGGTTGACTGCCAAGCCTGAGGCCCTTGCAAATAGATCCAGGATTTTCTTGAAGCTATGTGCTTCTTGGACTGAAGGGTGCCCCATGAGCATGGTATCGTCAACAAATTGTTGATGAGTCTGAGAGGACGCCCCAACATGAGCCTTAACTCCTCTTATTTCCCCACGTTCAACCTGGGTAGCAATGAGACGATTCAGTCCCTCAGCCATGAGGATGAAGAGGAAAGGAGATAGAGGGTCTCCTTGGCAAATGCCACGAGAGGGATAAAAATTGTTGGTCGGAGAACCATTGAGGATGATGTTAAAGAAGGGCAAGGTAACAAGATCCATGACCCACTCCACCCAGTCGGGAGAGAATACAAAGGCCCCCAACATCCTCTCCATGAATTCCCAGTTGAGTTTATCATACGCCTTTGCTATGTCAAGCTTTATCATCATACTAGGTGTCCTCGTGATTTTGAGCGAGTGCAACACCTCGTGGACAAGAATAACCCCATCCAGGATTTGCTGTCCTTCCATGAAACTGGACTGCTCTGGGCTGATGAGCAACGGGAGAAGAGGTTTGAGCCTGTTAGCAATGACCTTGGAGATTATTTTGTAAATGACATTACATAACGCTATCGATCTGAATTTGTCAGGGGTATCTGCCCCGGCCTCTTTGGGAATAAGGATGAGGAAGGTGGCGTTGAAGGCTTTGAGGACCCCCTTCTTGGTCCTATATTCCTCCACAATACTGAGCACGTCCTCCTTGACAAGATCCCATAAGAGATGAAAGAAGTTGGTTGTGAAGCCATCAGGGCCTGGGGATTTTCCCAAAGCCATTTGATTGACCGCTTCCTCAACCTCCTGCGTCCCGATAGGCTTGATCAGCATTTCGTTGTTTTCACCAGTGACCAACCTAGGTATTAAGCTTGTGATTTGATCAATGACCTGACTTCTGTCCCCGCCATCCTAACTGAGAATCTCAGAGAAGTGTTGTGTGAGTTTGGCTTCAATCTCTGGCCTAGTTTCCACTATGTTACCATCCCTTGTCTTAAGTCTCTGGATACTAGAGCTATTTCTATTATGGATCACCAAGTTATGAAAGAATTTGGTATTTCTTTCGCCCTCCTACATCCATTTGACCCTTGCCTTCTGTTGCCAAAATAGCGCCTCCTGCTTTTCATTAGCCTCCAGATGCATCATTAAATCCTTCTCTTTGAATTTCATGCCCTCATCCCAGCCTTCTTCCATACCTTTTCTATTAATGAGATCCAGCTCAAGTAACGGTTTTTTTTTGTCCTCAAATATGTTCCCAAATTCCTCTCTGTTCCACGTGAGGATCTTTTCCTCCAGAGCCTTGAGTTTCTGCTGAAAACGGTACATAATGGTTCCGGGGGGGGGGACCAGTTCTTGCCACCACTGACTGATAAGGTCCTTGAAGTCTTTGTGTTCCATTCAAAAGTGTTCGAAACAAAAAGGTTTGCCCATAGGGGAACATGACCAATCCCAAGATAGGTAGATGGTCCAGTTGTCCGAGCCAGTAACCGAGAGAACATCAACCAAAATCTCCCCCATGCTATGCATGATATTCTCCGACACCAAGAAATGATCCAGGCGTGAGGCCACCAAATGCTCCCCTCCTTGCTTGTTGTTCGAAGTGAACCAACCACTCCCAGTTTCCACATCAACCAAAGAGCTCTGAGATAAAAACTCACTAAAAGCTTCTTGGTATTTATCCAGGAATTGTCTTCCTCCCTTCTTTTCCCCCGGATTGGCGATCAGGTTGAAGTCTCCCCCAAGCACCCACGTCCCCCTCTCCGATTACTCTTTGAACCAGTTGAGGAGATCCATGAAAGACTGTTTCTTAGGGAAACAGCTGGGACCATAAATGTTCCCTAGGGAACCTTTAGCTCTCGAATCCAAAAGGAAAAAATCTGCCATTAGAGCAAACTTATTGGCCCGCCAGTTAGAGAATTCCACCGACTGGGCCTGCCAGAGGATTGCCATACCTCCAGATTGTCCAGCTGCATCAATAGCCATGACATGACTCCCTTTCCAGATTTTGTCCTTAATCTTTTCTAAGCCCCTAGAGCTGCATTTGGTTTATTGGAGGAAAAGAATATATGGGGTTTCCTGCCTAATTTTACGGTTTAGCATTTTCCACTTCCTGGGGTTGCCGCACCCCCTCATATTCCATGAAATGATCTTCATTTACAACCCTTTTTAGCTTCAGAGAAGGCCGCCTTGATTGTGGGATACTGGCTAGATTCGATCAGTCGCACTCCTACCACTGCTATACGCTGCTTATTCGTCTTCCTCCCTCTTCGCAGTTCCTCCTCTGGTAACTTCCTCTTACTACCCTTCTGGGCATCTGGATTGATCCCGAGACTCTTAAGAGCACCCGTTCGGATGATGGCTTCCTGGAGGAGTTCAAGCTGGCATCTTGAGACGTAACCTTGTCCCTTATTCATGCATTCTTCCTCTATGGCATCCAAGTCTAGCTCGCCTAGTTCCATGTCTTCACCTTCTTCCTCCTCTGTTCCTTCCATCTGTTGAACACCCTCTTCCGCTGGGGCTTTGCTTAATCTTTCCTGCTGGTCATTAACCATTAGCGCCTTTGGGACCTCTTCGTCCTCATTTAAGGACCCTAAAGTCTCAAAGGGATTCCCTGGTCTGTTCTCCTTGGTCATCGGCTCCTTTCTCGTGGTGGGTTTTCCTCCTCCCTTGCTTCACATTCTATTCTTAACCTGGGTGAACCCATAAGCTTCTGTAACCTTACTCAAAGGAGGGACAGACGGTTCAACCCCGGGGCTAAATTTGGGACAATTCCTTCCTAGATGACCATAGTCATGACAGTGGCGACATCTGAAGGGTAGCCGTTCATAGTCAATAGGCTGGATCCATTCCTCCACTTCCCAGTTTAGACTGATTGCTTCTGGGAGCTCTCTAAAAAGATCCATATAGACACAGATCCACGCAAAGGCAGTATACCTTTGGATCTTGGTTTGTTCTACTATTTTTATGAATTCTCCCAGAGTGTTTTCGATGTCCCTCAGGGTCTCCAAGTCCCAGTATTCTCACGGGAGGGAGAATAGGCAGATCCATACCGGGGCGACTGTCATGTCCTCCGTCTTTGGGTTAAAATGCTCCTTCCATGGACGAAGGTATAAGGTAGCCGAAAAAAAGAAGTATGGGCCTCCCTCCATGACTCTATGCCTGTCTTCTTGGTTAAAGAAAATGATTGTGAAGAAACCCTTTGCTCCAAGCTGGAGATCATAGTGGCCTTTAGGATTCCACACCCCATTTATCCACTTAACCATGTCTTTCTCATTCGGCCAAATCCCCACAAATTTCCCTATTAGGGATTTTTCCTTCCAAGACTCAATCTTGCCTCTGACTGCCTCAGCTTTGATTCAGATAGTTGGGATGGAAGCCGTCTTTGGGAGACAACCTCCTAAACCCGCCTGCTTGCCTTTCCTGAACCCGGGCTGAGTCCCGTCTTCTTTTCCAGCCTCGACCTGTTCCTTCTGTCCCATGAATGGGTCCCCTCCTTCCGGGGAAAGCTCCCCCTGCCCCAATGCTGCCATGGCACCCTGCAAGAGGCCTGGACCCGATACCCGCTTGCAAACCAGCGTCGCTCGGACGCGCCACACCCTGCGAAACTAGAGAAACCCCATCGCCGCCCTTCCGAACAATTCCACAAGCTACTTTGCTCCACCATATAGAGAACTCAATTAAATAAATAAATCTTAGTTAACTGCTATGTGAATGTTAATAGTTCAGTTTGTGAAATGTTTGAATTAGTATTTTTATTAGATTGTTATAGAAATGAAATGGATTTAGAGAATAATGTGTTAGAATGAAAATGAATTTCTAAACTGTGTTTTTCCACACCTGGAAACGAGGCCGTACTCTAGCACAGATAGAATTCTTTAAGTAGATAAGAGAATGAAAATAGTAGATAGGATTGTGTAACTGTAGATAGCAGAGTAATTTTTATTTCAATGTTTAAAATATTATGGAAGCAAAACAGTGTTGTGATATAATTGTGTTTACTGTTTTTACTTAAGTATAACTAAATAAAAATAAATGCAGAAAATAAACAATGAAACTACACTAGAGTTAAAGTATTAGTATACTGATACAAACAAAAGTTTATTTGAAGGTAACAGTTAAGTATTTAAACCAGTTATTAACCATACAATATATCTTATAAACTATTTAATAAATTTTAAATTATTACTTAATACAAACTAGATTAGGGTTATGTATATAAACCCTTATTTATGAAAAGCAAACAAAGTTACAGAGTTAATGTTCTATTTTTCTTTACAGAGTTCTGAATAACTATAATTTACATAATAGTAATTTAAAACAAGTATAGATGTAAGCATTAAATAAAAGTAAAACTAAGAACTTCCTATTTGGAAACTATTTTATAATTTAATAAACATGCTTATAATTTGAGTAGGACAAACCTGAGGGTCGAAACGCTAGCTTTTCATTTATCTTTTATAAATCAATTTATATAAGTTTTAACTATATAAATTGATAACTATGTAAATAAAGTATACAAAAAGACTTTAAGCTATGCATTAGACTAATTACAGTCTTATCTCTAAGACTTTATAATACATTTATAAACTCATTTATTTTAAATATTACATAAGCAGGTTAATAAATACCCAAAACAACCGTAATGGTGAAATAGATGCAAATAGGAAACAGTGCTCAAAATGATAATTAATTTAAGAGTACATTTATACTAGGATTTTTCGTTTCTTGTAAACCCTAACTAATTTATTCTGACTGATAAGAGTTAAATTTAGAAATTTACATTTCGACTGTTCCACAGTCTTTATCTTAATATTATTTACTATATTATAATCATAACATAAACAATAAATCTCTTCACTGTCAGTATAAAAAGGAAGTAAAAACCTATTTAACAGTATCATTGTTTACAGGTTAATAAAATCGTAACAAGACAAGAGATAGTTCAAATGTATTAAATATTTTAATTATAAAACCAACTGTAATCCATTGTCAAGCCATAATGCTAAATCCCAAACTTAAAAACTAATTACATGTCATGGCTCGAAGGCCGGTTTTACCCAATACATCAGTAAGGGTTTGCACTTAAAATTGGAAAGCAAACTACATTAAAATCTCTTAACTAACGAGAAACCGAACATGCTTTCAAACACTGTACTTTCTCCTTCACAACGCTCATTGCAAGTAGGGTAAAACCAAGTTCGAAAAACAGGGCTTACCGGTTGTACCACAAGTCCACCAAAGCCAACCTTTGTTGTCATTCCACTGAAGCTTGGAGTTTATAAGAGTTCCTGTAACAAATATATCACTAGGTGTTAGCACATAGCTCAACCTTAAAAACTTAAAAACCCTAACTGTATTTTTATCTTAACAAAGAGTTTTCGAATTAAAGAAGTCAAGTTTGTCTTTACCTGCCAAAAGGAGAGAATTCGCGCAACGAGGTAACTGTCATCAGCTTCAGCAAGTTTACACAGAGGGGTAAATCAATCTCTACGTCGACCTAGAGTGCAGATGAAGTTATCAAGCTCAACATCACAGGCCGTGACGAGCTGCAAGAGAAACAAGATTGAAACCTTGGACTGGCCGAGAGCCAAAACACAACAAATAGTAACTACTCGCACAATAAGGTGCACAACTACGACAATGTACAAGATAAGACTGGGGAAGGAAACTACAACAAGAACAAACACAAGCCACAGAGCAAGCAAGCAGTGGAGAAGCCACTCATGGCTGCCAAGGAAAAATTTCACAGAGCAGCCACAGACCTGTGAAACCCGCGGAGATAAATGGTAAAAGAATAGGGTTTCCAGCCTTTAAAATTCACTAATGCATGGACAAGAGAAGTCCACGTGCCTCCAAATTTTTCCACCACGCATGGGTTTGGACTATAGTCCATATGCGTGTTAAATAATCAGTTTATTACTACATTGATATATAAATAACTATTCAACGACTATGACATATAGTTACGTATATACACTAATTACAACTATATCATGATAATCAGAGACATCAAGGCTGGTAATAATTGATAGTAATGATATATAACATTGACCATAGAGTATGGTTTATCAGCCTTTCCATCGGAACAATCCCAAAGTCGACCTTACAACTAAGTATTTGCAAATAACTTTTGGTGTGTATACATTGCAAAATAACGTTAAAATCATTACATTTTTATATTGAAGGTCAAACTACATTATTTGAAACCTATAGTTTAGGGTTGGTTATAATTTATGGAGTTCGACTATAAAAGTAAAGGTAGTTTAACTATGACAAGTAAACAAGCACAAGTCTCAAGCTTGATGTAAGCCTTTACAAATAATAGTTGTATACTCAACTTGTCAATAATGATAATTAAATATCCTATCATTATTGGCAAAGATAGTTGTGATTGTTTATGGTTGCTTGTTCTTAGCATAGTATGTGAATCTTGGTCATATTGGTTTCATTTAGTGTAGACCTCATATTTGAAGTTCTAAGTAAAAAAAAAAACTACCTAAATAGTTATGATAAACTACAACTATTATAAGTGAGACAACTTGTTAATAGTAAAATTTACAACGAAGTAAACTATGCTCAAGGTTTATAATTATAGAATAACTTTGATAATAGATTTACCTTTGGATTAGACTTATGGAAATGATGGTAAACAGTATTCCATCTTAAGACGATGTGTTAGACTTCAAGAACTAATTTTATAATGTCATGGACACTTCCAAGTAGAAGATTTCTATAGGTTGCAAGTAACAATTATATTGGAACATTACGAAATAAAGGATATTGTATATAGTTACAAAAATTGAAGTAGCAAGGCATTAGTTTAAGTACTGAAGTCTTTAACTTGATGCTTAACTTACTTACATACAAATAGTAGGTTAATAACTTTGAGGGCTAGTAAGAAAAGTCAAAACATAAACTTGTACTCTATTGGAAATCGTTACTATCGAGATTGATAGGAACACTTTCTTGAATAAGAGATAGCACAATTAAACACAACATTAGAGATTTAAGCATGTTAAAAATAGAAATAAATGTATTACGAAGAACATGAGCGCTAAGCTCACAGTAAGTATCTTTGTTCCACTAGGTATGATAAAGATAACGATCTTATATCTAAATGTGAATACTGCCTTAGAAATAAAAGCTATAGAATACAAATTACTTTACCTCATAAGAGCTTGCTTGTAAATAATCAGTTTATTTACTAGTAGTTTAACATGCAACAGATATACTTCTTGCTACTTATGATTTTAACTTCTACTTGATCGATCGTTACCTGCTAAACCTGTAAGAACCAACAGTCCATCTGCGTTAGCATAAATGCTAAGTAAGCCCAAGCTTTTCAAAGATAGATTTCACCTACTTGTCAAAAGTAAACTTGTTAGTAAAACATAAAGAAAAGCTGAATGCAGGCCAGTCTTATGTACATTACGAAAATGAAAACTGTATTAGTTTTCGTAATATAAAAACTGATTAATATTAAATGCTAGACTGTTTCATTTTTTGCTAATCGCTAGCAGTTAGTAAATTGCGTATTCAGATATTTATGTTATCTTTAAAATTTTTAATTTTTATGAAATTTTGGGGTTTTGATAGATTGGCACCCACTTTCTGGTGTTTTTCTAACCAAAATCCGGTTGGGATTGTTGGAATTGTAGCTTTAGGTTGTTGGAATTGTATAATCAAGAAGCCCATAAGTAATCCAGGACGCTAAATACATTTCTGCAATCAAAATTGCAACTTAAGCAACGAAAATCATGATTTCAATAAAAATTGCATCGCCAAATCCAAGCAAAAATCAACAAAAAAGTGTAAGTCTTGTAACATTTAGCTTGTTCCATAGAAAACATTCAAAATAAAAATAAAATTTCAACCTTGCAAGGCACCATAAACCCTTCTTCACGGTATTAGTTTGCTTTGGCCTAGATGCCAAAAACAAAAATTGACCAAATCTTTATATAAATGAATTAAAATTTTAAGACAAAATCTTTATAAAAATGAATTAAATTCTTTAAAATTATAAAACTAAATAAAATTTTTAGTTAAAGACAGTGTAAGAGAAATTTCCTAAGATTCTTCTATTATTGTGAAATTTAAAAAAAATTCAAGAAAATTGCGCACATCTTGTCATCTATAAGTGTCATCATCGCGCTTACAATGGCGAGAGACTTGAAAATCTACAAATAAATTACTCACAAATGGGATGATGGCGCCATTTGTGATAAAGATCATGTTGATGTTGTGAAGGGCGTGTAAATGGATTAAGCTCGATAGAGGGAAAAAATCTCACATTGTTTTGGAAATATCGTTGCATAGGTAATCTAAGCACATTTTATATCTGTGAGATGTAGAATAGTTGGTGGTGGGGTATGGTTAAGACTCCTCCTAAGCGGAAAGGTCGCTGGTTCTAATCCTATGGATACAAAAAATCCAACCATGTTAAGGGTTGGTGCGATCCCCGGGTGATTTTGACGGCTTAAATGCCCCTAGTTCGTTTTAACTTAGCCAATGGAAAACTTAATAGTCAAGAGGGTTCCACTACTTTGCCAACCAAAAAAAACCTAAACACATTCTATGATAATGACCAAAATTCTTTGCTTTCATTTGTTTCTCTACTATAAAATCCATTATCATCCACATTACTACTTGGGATTTAAATTAGCGAAATACTAGTATTGATCAAATCATCCCTTGAGAATCTAACAAGTGTCATATATCAATTCTAAGAATTCTAGAATGGATATAGATGTTCACGCACTTACTCCATGTACATTCAAAACAATCAAGAGTAAGGACTAAATTACATGCAGCTCCTATTACACTTGGAAGTTTCAACATTCCTTCAAAAGACTAAGATTTCGCAATCTTTTTTTTTTCAGATGGAAAGATCCACGGGAAACCCAACAATACTTCCCCACATTCGTGGACGGTAGAGGTGGTAAACCGTTGGCCATCCTAGCAGAAGGCCTCACCCTAGGGGACTCAAGGCTAGAACCCGTGACCTCCCCCGAACCGAGAGAAAGATTTCACAATCTATATGGGAGGTCGTTTTAATGAAACTGTTGTTACTTTTTAGGAGATAGCATTTTGAGTAATTAGAAATATTCAAATTTATCTATTTGTGGGGTCAATAATAATTAAAATAAGAGATGCAAACTCAAACGTCAAGTATAGATAATCCATATCACGAGTTAGCAATGCATTGTTTTGATTCACTTAACCTTCTCTTAAAAATAAAAGAGTTCATATATAATCGAATAAATGCTTTGTCGGCAGGTTTTATGGACAAATGGGAGCAGGTTTAGGGAACAATGATGTTTTTGGGATGTTCTAGACTCTAGGATCTTTTATATGTTTTTGTCTTTGTGATGTTATAGGATTTTCTAGATGTTCATATATGCAGTATGTTAGTTACACTTAGCTGAATATAGGCCTATCAGGAAGAACAATTCAGAACAATTTTGTGAAATGCATGACCAAGAGGTCTATGAACCATATAATTTTGTTAATACAAAACCGTGTCTTTTTTTCTTGGAAAAAAACATAATAAATGGTAGAGTGAAAGGATATACTATGGCATTTACAAATTGCATCAACAATATAATAAATATAAAAATTATTCAATTGGTTAGAAACTAATATGGTAAATCATGTTGCTTATTCCATTGAAAATTATTCTTTGATATCTGGCATTTCATCCAAATGCAAATCTATATGAAGGTAAGGCAAATTGATCGATTATGAATTTGCATGCTAGAACCAATCAATAAGGCTTTATAGTTCTAAGAAAACATATTGAGTGAATCCCTAATGCATTAAGGAGAACTAGGTGAATCTACTTTAGAGATAAGCTCTTAACATTTCAGGTATATCTCTAAACTATATTCGAATTGAGGTTCAAAAGATTAATGTATAGTAGCATAATTCGAGTATGAAAATAGATACAATACCATTCGATACGGAAAAAAAATATGTAATAAAAAAATATAGTATGGATAAAATACATAAGTATACTTCTTATATATAATACTTTTAATCAAATATACACCAATATACTGTATAAATGTACATTGACATATTTATAATAAAGTTAAACATATATAATATTTTTAATAAAATATAATTATGTTTTAAAAATATTAATTTAATATATGAATTCTATAAAAGTTATGTAAAACTTTTGAAAAAGTATATAAATTAATTAAAGTCAAAACTATCTTTGGACTAAGTGATAGCTATATACCTGCCTTGGCAGGTATAATAATAATTTCTCATCATATTTTTCAATGTGAACACTGAATCCAATATAAATTTATGGTGAAATATTGCATTATTTTTTGGTTGGAGTTCCATCCTCAGATATTTATTTTATTGAGTTACATTTTTTTTAATGTTTGATTATAACATTTATAATAGCTCAAATTTTTTATGCATACAAGTATTGATATTAAGTACATTGATATATAAGTAATCGTGTTCATACAAAGTCTCCATTAATCGTTGAAGTGAAGTGTGAAACAATGATATACCCATCATTTCCTCTTGTGTAATTATAGTTACACTTCTTGAATCTATAGTTGCTTGACCTTCCAACTCAAGACAATATACGTATAAGATGACTAATGTTACAAACATTTAAAAGTGTTGTTCTATGAGCTTTATGTAAATAGCTTATGAATAGATTTTCAAGCAGGTATTCATTATTGGAATAAATCCATTATTCCCGTGGGTACCAATGATTGACCATTTCCTTGCCAACTAAGTATTTAGAGGTGAGCCCCTCCTGGGATAGATTCTTCCTTTTTTCTCCTCAACCAATGGGGTATTAGGAGTTGTTTCTAGATGTTGTTCCCCTCCCAAGGGAAGGTTTTACACATTACTCACTTCGAGACCACTAGAAACACCATTACATGCCCATATTGAATGTGTTAAACATGTCCTCAACATTCATCTTAAGTTAGGATCAAACTCTTTATGATATTCATAGTTGCTTACTTATAGCTCCCTTACGGTCAAAGTTGATCCAAAATCATTTTTAAGTATAACTTGTATCCATTAATTTCATATAAGCTTGACCTAGATTCCACTTCTAGTGTAGTCATCTCTACCCTCTCAAGTTAATCCAACAAACCTATTATAGTGAAAGAACTGTAAAAGAGATGTGAGGGCTCATGTACATTTAAAATTGGTTTTATGTGAAACATAACTTGTCCCCGTTTGTTTCGTATTAGCACAACCCAAAGTTTCTAGTATAATCATCCTACCATCCCATGATGTAAACCTATGAACTACTAATATACGTTCTCAACTTCATATTTATAAACCTATAGGGGTCACGTGAATCCAATTTGTTGTCCAAATACCGTAGTAGACTCACTCATTAGTATATGGTAATTTTTCATATCAATATTTGTAAGGCATGTATGCATCATGTGCATCCAATTTTTTGTCCATATATTATAGTAATTTGGATTATTAGCAAGGGGACTTTATACTCAGTAATAGAGTAATGTATGATAGGGTGTAAATCGATCATTCAATTTTAATAAAGATCTCATGTTTCCTAGAAAGAAGGTATAGGTATAACTTGTCCCATTTTCTCCATATCTAGCCCAAAGTTTCTAGTATAGTCATCCCTACCTCCCATGATGTAAACCTTCAAGATAATAATATAGGTCCTCAACTTGATATCTATAAAACTACATGAATCATGTGCAACTAATTTGTTGTCCATATACTATAATAGACTCACTCATTCCATTTATATATGGTATTTTACCATATTGATATTCATAAATACATGTAGCATGTGCATCTAATTTGTCGTCCATGTATTGTAGCAAACTTATTAATTAATAATGATGGGGGGATTTAGACGTAGTGGTAGAGTAATGAAATGGTAAGGTATAAGTTGTGTGTTCAAGGCTCACTAAGGGGTTGTGATGATTTTTAGTAAAAACATTTATTATGATATATTCTTGCACCTTATAGAAGGAGAGGACCACTATATTTTTATATTTTTCTCAATAATCGTCTTCTTCATTATACTACTATAGGATCAATAATAACTTGCTCCCACCTTTGTAAATCGTGGATATATAAAAGATATTATGCATGCTTGGTAAATTGAAATTACTTGTCTTTTGACTTCTTCATTATACTATTATAGGATCAATAATAGCCTACTCTTTCTCAATAATTGTCTTCTTCATTATACTACTATAGGATCAATAATAACCTACTACCACCTTTGTAAATCTTGGATATATAAAATATATTATGCATGCTTGGTAAATTGAAATTACTTGTCTTTCGTCTTCTTCATTATACTATTATAGGATCAATAATAGCCTACTCCTACCTTTGTAAATTTTGGATATATAGAAGGTATTATGCATGCTTGGTAAAATGAAATTACTTGTCTTAGAATGAAATGGGAAAAAAATAAGTGAGTGAAATTGGCCCATTGGGTTATGATAATATTTGATATCAAATTGCATGCTTGGTAAATTGAAATTACTTGTCTTAGAATGAAATGGGAAAAAAAAGAAGTGAGTGAAATTGCCCCATTGGGTTATGATTATATTTGATATTGAAATTTGATGGAAATTTGGAGAATGGATCTTTATTGTTTGAAATTAATAAAAAATCCTTATTGAGTTGTTGATTTAATGTTTTGTTAAATTGTTTTTTATGATCTCTTATCCATGGATAGAAATAAATATAGATAGTGGAGCCTCTTCCAAGTTGAACTATGATCAACCTATTTTCTAGTGTATATATAGATGTGATTGAGACACAAATGAAATAGGTGTTTTTATCAAATTGTACTAAACTTATCATATGAAGGAGTATACATTCTACGTAGGTATTCCATCGATGGGAAATTGATTGAGATTAAGATATGAAAATAGAAAACAAAGGGAGGAAGAAAAAAAGTTTTTTTATTATTTGTTTTGGATCACAAAATTTAAAGACATAACTTATTGATATAGAAGGAGAATAAATTTGGAATATTCTCCTTTAGCTCTATGAGTTCTGAAAACCTCTATTTGTTCCTATTAATACACGCATTTGTATTAGACCACAGTGTAGTAGTAAGAATATATAATAAGATGAATGAGAGAGAATATAAATAATCATTTTAATTATATTGCATTGTAGAAGATTCAAGACGAGAATGGATACAAATATTGAATGGAATAGATATTGTGAAAAGAATATGGTTGATGGGGAGTCAAAAGTGCACTTCCCTCCCTAGGAATTGTTCCATTTATGTTATTCATTGAGCAATTCAAGGATCAAATATGACCTCTTAAAAATCAGGATTAGGCTATCATGCATTTACCTATATTAGATGAGTTTGATTCAATGTTCATTGGAAAGAATATGTAGAGAAGGAACAAGTTCTAGCATATGATGCAACTTTAGAGAGGGGACTCTCTTTAGAAAAAAAAGTCTTAATATCGTATTCCATGGAAAGGATACGATTTTGAAGATGTAATAATCATTAGTGAACATTTACTTTATGTAAATATTTATACCTCTTTCCATATCACATAGTATAGGATTACAAAATTTATGACAAGCATCCTAAAAGAATCACAAGAGAAATACCTCATTTAGATCCTCATGCACCTTGTCATTTGGACAAAAATGGTTTTGTAATTCTAGGATCATGGGTAAAAACAGATGATGTTTTGGTAGGTAAATTAATGCCTCAAACAACAAAACAATCATTATGTGCCCTCAAAGGAAGATTATTACAAACAATATTTGGTATTGAGGTATCCAGAACGAGAGAAAATAATCTTAGATCACCTATAAGTGGAAGGGGTCGTTTTCTTTAAGTGAGATGGATTAATATAGTAGATTATTCTATTGTAGGTGTGGAGATAGACCTTGTATATATACCATAAAATTTTAAGATGCAAGTTGATGATAAATTCGTTGGAAGACATGGAAATAAAGCTATTATTTCAATAGTTTTTTTGCATACAAGATATATGGAATATTCACAAAATGGAAAACTAATTGATATGGTATTGAATACATTAGGGGTATATTCACAAACAAATGTATGATGGTTTTTAGAATGTTTGTCTAGTTTAGTATGAAACCCATTGAATTTTTTTTAATGTTTGCCAGGTTTAGTAGGAAAATTGATGAACAAACATAATAGAATAACACCTTTTGATGAAAGATATGAATGAGAATCTTGAAGAAAACAAAAAATTCTTGAGATTTATGATCCTAGTGACCAAACAACACCCATCATGTTTGGGAGCTATGCATGCATGCCACCACACTTCCTATACTTCCACGCAACTCCTTTCACTTTTCTAGGATTAGAAATAATACATACATAGGTTGATTTCTCTTTGGATCATTAGTAGGGATGAATTAATTCATTAGTTCAGACACTTGGTCTATATGATTTATCTTCCATGGGATGACATCGGTTGCATAAATTGAAAAACAGACCATGCCTTCCCTGTAGCATGGCATGCATACAACTCAACCCTCTCATGCATACCTAGGGACCCGTGGATTACCTCAATTGGAGATAAATACTTAGTTTTGTTAGACTACAATTCCCACCCCTCTATCATACCCCAAGACTTAGAAACTATAAGAGGAAACACTCTCAATGACATGAAATTTCTTCGATATCAAGCGGGAAAGGATTCAGACAAGTAGCAAAAGGTAAACATGTGTAAATACCCATCAATAAAATGCATGAGGCAAACATGTGTAAATACCCATCAATAAAATGCATGGTTTTTGCCTCACACAGAGTCTCCCCTTATAAAGGAAGGTAACTATCCCCCACCTATTAGTAGTGGCATCTTAACACTAGACTAGTGCTAGGCACCCATAAGTTTCCAAGGACCTCGCATACCCCTCACCACTTCTATCATACAAACAACAACTCTTATATGGATAGTTACACACCTTTTACAACCAATGGGGCATAACTTCTTAGCCCTTCGATCTTGAGGTGTTGTGCTCCAAATTGCATTGTAATCTAGGTCACTAGGTGGAGAATAGTAAAATACACCTCCCTTCAAAAGCTATTTAGAGACGTCTCTTTTTGTTTAATAATAATGGTAGTTTTATAATAACTATGCATATAGAGACAAGACAAAGAAAAAAGAGAAACCACACCATAGTATTTCATGTTGTTAATTAATAAGGCATTTCCCTTGCAAATTATGGCATGACCCTTACGCCATAAAGTGATTCACGTGACAAGGTACTTCAGCAGTATGAATTTTTCATAAGTATATTATTATTCCAAGTATCCACTAGCTACTAGTATAACCTATTTCTAGGACCCATTAGGTGAGCTTGGTACCACCATGAAGAGGGATATAACTATATAATTGGGAAATTGGGAAACAACGTGTTTGTGCTTCTTTCTCCTACATTGGCAAGAGTCACGAGATCACTACTACATTGCATTATATTAAACAATTTCTATTTTCAAATAGCTTGAAGGAAATCACCCCTTAGGTGTATGTTTGCAACATCATTTGCAAGAGGAAAATACACAAAAGCATAAGGAACTTGAAGAACTCTTTTATTGTTGTAATATTGAGTAAAATGAGGGGAATGACAATGATACTAAAGGGTTCTTCCACCTCTCTTTTAAGGAATGGTTGGCTACCAAATTGTCAAGGATATTGAAAGTGAGATGCATAGTAAGAGATACTAGGAGACTTTGAAGTTTCAAAAGCTCAACAATTGCATAGATCAAGAGAGACCTAAGATTGCCTCTATGGGTGGATCGTTGCAATGAACCATTTCTGAAGATGTGGCCTATTTAGAGGAAGATTAAGACGTATTCCCATTTAGTCTCTAAAAGATGAAAGGTATCAAATGGAAGTTGGGAGAAATGAAGATTTCATTGAAACATGATGCCAAACCTATTAAGAGGCAACCCTAAAAATTGAATTTGAGGGTTGAGTAGAAAGTCAATTTTTTTTTGCATAAATCTTATTGCTAGTCTCATATTCCCCATAGATGAATTTTAATGTATTGGTGTTATCATATTTTAGAATAAGAAGGTGAGCAATGAAACTCAATATTGTGTAGATTTGTAAGGGATGCTTATGTTCATGGTTGCTTTCTTGCACCATTGAATGATGAATCCCTTCACCATGTTTCAAGAGTAGCGGCCTACTTATTTATATATGGATTTTTGGGGTAGCATCGAGTTCACATTTCTAAAGAAGACAAAATAAGACCACTACTTCTACATAATGGAGCACTTTTGTGTACATTAATGTTTTCTAAGATAGTATTTGCAATATTCTATGACTATATCTCCCTTCTAGCTTTCTTTGTAAATGGATTATTACGAGGAATGAAATAATAAGTGAGGGTTTGGGTCCATCCCCTATGCTTTCCTAAAGAGTAACAAGAAATGAAATGTTGTCATTAATTGGACTATCCTCTAGGGTTAGAGAAAGAAGATTTATCCCTACCTATTTGGTTGCCTTGCTTGTGAGGAAAGGGAAAGGTGTGTGTGTGTATCTGTAGCCCCGAGGGGTACCTCAGTCGGTTGGTGCTTTTGAGTCCAAGACCAACGTAGTTGAGGTTAGAGATTCAATTCTCTAGGTCGTTCGAGGTTAGGCTTCCAAACCTGGAGTTGACAGGGTGAGCCCCTTTTGGGTGGCCCCCCTAAGAATTATTACCGTGGACGTAGCGAGCCCTCTAACTTTTGGGGATTTGAAACACATTATATATATGTATACACACACACATATGTATGTATGTATGCATGCATGCATGTATGTATGTATGTATGTATGTATGCATACATATATACATACATATATACATACATACACATATATATACATATACATATACACATATACATATACACATGCACACACACATATACATATATATACACATATACACATATATACACATATATACATACACACACACACACACACATATATATACATATGTGTGTGTGTGTGTGTGTGTGTGTGTGGGCACTACTCCTCATGTTGAGGATGGTGCCTAGGATAAATTGGATTCTTCAGGGTTTAAGGCCTATACCACAATATACTTAGTAAGAACTCAACACACCACTTGTAGGAATTGATCTTAGGTGGGGAGGATAACACTCCTTCTCTCAACCACCCAAGATAGATCCCATTGACATACATATACATACACATATGTGTGTGTAGGGCTTGAGGAATGACAAAGTGTGCCTCATGTGCAGGTGAACATATCCTCTAGTATTTCCAGATTCCACATTCAATTGGCTTGAGATATCAATAATGCTCAAGTTTTATGTCCTTGCAACACTAAGTATCTGTATGCATATTGCACATTTAATTGGGTTGGGGTATCAATAATCTTCAAGTTTGAAGTCCTTATAACACTAAGTATCTATCTTCATAAATGAGGAGGAAATGGAAGTCCAATTGGTTGATTATTTAGAGGATCCTTTGGTGGGTGTCCATATCTAAGGTCATTTGAAGGTAAGTGAGAGTCTAATATCACCTATAAAGGCAGTAAAATTTTAAAGGACGTCAATCTCATTTCAATATTTGTTTGGAACCTTAGGCTTGGATGCAAAAGGGGGTCCTTCATGTGGAGCAGATTCACTTAACAATGTTGTAATAAATTATGGTGATTAGGACTAAGGTATGTACCTGGCTGGTCATACTAGATCAAATGGTGTGGAAAAGATTCAAAGTAAAGGACTTAAGTTTTATCATTGCCTTAACCCTATGGTAGTAAAAGTGTGTCATTGTTCAAATGAAGAATGATTTTCTTACTTATATAATTATTCCATGAACAGACACTCATATTTATTCTCAATTTATTGTTATAAAGCTATGGTGCCTGCCAATGTTGGATTGGACTTAGTGTTCACTGGGAAGGATATCAAGGTTTTGAAACTATGTGGTTTTGAATCTATTATGGTGAGAGAAGGATGGGATAGAATTTTAGAAGGAGACCATATTATGCTTGCTAAAAACCACGAGAAAAAAATGAAGGGTGAGGGTGCTTATAGTGGGGGGGAGAAGGAAGTGTATACAACAAAAGGCAACTCTCACCAATCTAATTTTAGGTAAGGAAGTAATAATGCATGAAGTGGTAGGACTGACAGAGTTGGCTTTAGTCAGGTAGGTGTTAGGGTATAGGTTTGCTAAGAGAGACCTAAAAACGTGGATTTAAAATATTTGGATGACTTTTTCAGGCTACTCTTTGATTTCTTATGTATTAGCTTGATGGTGGATAGTTTTTGTTTTCAAATCATCCTCTGATGTATCTAGTGTTTTAAATGTATCCTGGACTTGGGATGGTTATCCAATTACTTTAAATAAATGGAGCCAACTATTTGATGCAAGGGTTTATAGGTTATATATGGTGTTGGTTTGGGTCAAATTACATGGACTCCCAATTAGGTTATAGTCAATAGACGTTTTTCAACATATTAGGAATGCTTTGGGCCAGTTTGTGGAAGTTGATTTATCTTATAGAGAATCAAGGATGATGGTGGTAGAAAAGATACTAGTTAAAATTGATCTGAGATATGGGTTGGAAAAAAGTACGGTGCTCTTGAAGGGACGAAGATTGCATCACTAAATTTGTTAGGTATGCGTTATATTCTTTGCATATGTGTGGAGGGTTTGTTGTATGTGCGGTTGTGTATGTACGATTTGTCTACCATATATTGCTCTACCATGTGCATCGGATGTTGCACGTCACGCTTCCTTAGGGGGGTTCCATGGGTTGGGGGAGGGGGAAGTCGATGCCCTTCCTCTACTCTCCATAGCGCAATCGACAATGTATGTCGTCCCATTTCCGACCTAATCCAATAACAAGATCAATTTTTTTGGGTTATTTTCGGGCTATTTTTGAGCTTTTTTTCTAAAAATATGTAATTTAATCTCGGTTAGGGGATACGAGTATATTTATAATCCTGGTTAATGGATTAGTGTTTTGAATGTTGGGAAATACCTACATATTGTATTGTGAGTGGTTAATAATCATAATAAGAAGGTGATAGGTGTGACTCTAAGTTTTGTTGGCTTTATCGGTTAAGGGTGTTAAAGTATTGTAACTTCAAAAGATATTCCATATGTATTGATTGTATTCCTCCTTCAGGAGATGATTCTGGTCATGTATGGTGTCTTACTAGACAAGTCATCCATGTTATATTCTAGGTCAAGTCAAGATACAAATATAAATAGGGAGGCGCTCCCCTTCATTTGTACACAATCACTCAATCAAGTTTGCAAGAGACAGAAGAATAAGTGCGTCAGGAAGAGGAGAGAAGCAGTTGTCTTGGGTTTTACACTTCTCTGGTTGAGTTCTATACCGAGGAAGTTTTGTAGGGTTTTCTCCCTTGTGGTTTCCTCGAGGAAAATATTTTTTTTCTTTGTGTTACTGTGTTTGTTGTTCTTTCAGTGATCCTAATATTGTAAATTGTTTTAGAATATCATCTAAGCAATTAAAACTTAACATGGTATCAGAGCAACCATGAAAGGAGACACTGCTCGGCTAGGGTTTGTCATTCCAAACAAATACCTCGATAGATCAACTAGGAAAGAGGGATCACTCAACTCACCCCAGAAGGGCGCATATTTATGTGGAAACAAAACTGAATTCCAAGAAGTTTCAGTTTTGGACCAGACATTGCTGCCGGGAAGAACTAGGGCTTCATTTTTCTTGAGACTCCCTCATCAATCTCAGAAAAAGAAATATACAATTTAGCTCTCTGGGAAGGTAAATATTTTCCATCACTCAACCCTACTAGTGATCCCAAATGGAAAATTAGGGTTTCTTCATCAAACCCTAGGTCATCCCGAAGAAGGTAAGCTAGGAGATATATTAATCAAGTAAGTTTTACTCCCTCTAATTCCATTTTAAGTTCTCATTCTTTTAAAATATGACAAATAGTACCAATCTATATGAGAAGCTTGAGGGTGTTTACAACTTTAGAGCATGGAAGTATCATATCATATTCATCCTAGAAGAAAATTATCTAGAAGGGTTTATAAAGGAGGAAGTTGCAGAATAAGAAGAAGATGAAGCTAAGGCCAAATACAAGAAGGATATCATAGCTAACTCCATTAAAGATAACTTGATTCCTAAAATATCCTCAAGGAGGACACCAAAGGAAATGTTTGATAGTATATGTAGCTTATTTGAAGGAAGAAATATTAATAGAAAGATGACCTGGATGAATCACCTCAAAAGTGTAAAGGCTCAAAAGTCAGAAACCATGCAATCATACTTCACAAGAGTAACTCAAATCAAGGAGGGGTTGGAAGCTATTGATGATCTGGTTGAAGACGCAGAAATTGTAATGACCACCTTGAATGGTCTTCCAAGAGATTGGGAATCCTTTATCCGAGGAATATATTCAAGAAGAAGACTCACCAAGTTCCAAAAATTATGGGAAGAATGTGTTCAAGAAGAAGAATGAATAACATATAGAGAAGAGAAGCTAAATGAAAATGAGGATCAAGCTTTGGCAGTTCATACCAAAGGAAAGAACAAGAGAAAGAGTTAAGACCATCCTCCTAGAAAATCTCAAGGTTTTAAGAACTCCAAGAAATACTTCTCAAATTATGAATGCTTCACTTGTAATAAGATGGGACACATTGCTACAAATTGTCCCATGAACGAAAACGAGTCAAGAAGAAGAACAAAATATTTCAGGCACATGCTGCTGAAGACAATGATCAAGAAGATGAGGAAATAGATAAGGAAAATGAAGCTTCCTGTGAAGAATATGTCTTGATCTCTGCACTCACAAGTTCAGTCTCACCAGGGAATGACACTTGGTTAGTAGATAGTGGTGCCTCCAAGCACATGACATGCTACAAGGACTCACTCTCATGTATTGTACAAAAGGAGTCCCCACACAAAGTAATGCTTGGAGATGATTACCGATATCCCATCAAAGGAATGTGAGAAGCCTCCTATAAGTTGGACTCTGGAAAGTCCATGAAGATGAAGGATGTCATCCATGTCCCATGATTAAAGAAGAACCTTCTTTCTATCTCAGCCTTAGATAAGAAAAGGTTCAGAGTTGCTTTTGTGGATGGAGAAGTCCTCATGTGGACAAAAGGAGAAACTATAGATGATGTAGTAGTGATTGCAGTTGAAGAAGGAGGACTCTACATATCCAAGGGACATGTAGATTCAACATTGATGACTAGTACCATTATCCCATGTGAGATATGGCATATAAGACTTGCTCATATATATTACAAAGCATTGCCAATTGTGAGCAAGGTTTTGATAGGTTTACCAGAGATGCAGATAGATCATGAAGGAGTGTGCACAAGGAAAGAATACTAAGAACCCTTATCCAAACAGTGACAACAAAGCAAAAGGGATCTTAGACATTATTCATTCAAATATATGTGGGCCAATGCAAACTACTTCATTAAGCAGGTATGATTACTAAGCTTCCTTTATTGATGACTACTCCCACAAAACTTAGATCTATTTATTGACAAAGGATGAAGTGTTTGAAAGGTTCAAAGAGTTTAATGCCCTTGTAGAAAACCTCTCTGAAAAGAGGATCAAGATATTAAGATCAGATAATGGAGGAGAATTCACATCAAGTGAATTCAATGAGTACTGTAAAGAAGTTGGAATTAAGAGGGAGCTCACCATTCCCTATAATCCACAACAAAATGGTGTGGCAGAAATAAAGAATACATCTATCATGGAAGTTGTAAAAGCCATGATCCATGATCAAGATCTACCTATGTACCTATGGGCAGAAGCAGCTAGAACAATAGTATATGTGCATAATAGAATCTCCAATAGTACCCTTGGGAATAAGGCTCATAAGAGAGGTTTACCAAAGAAAATCCTGAAGTCAGTCACCTAAATATATTTGCTTGTACGCTATACATACACATTCCCAAGGAGAAAAGATCAAATCTAGATCCCTTGGGAAAGAAGGGATTGTTTGTAGGATATAGTGAGATATAAAAAGCTTATCGAATCTATATCCTAGGATATCGTCAAATTGAAATAAGCAAAGAATTTAGTTTTGACGAAGATATAGCTTTCAGAAAATCAAAGAAATCCAAGGAAGATGAAGAGGAGCATGAAACTCTCTGAGCTGCATAAGGTCCTGAACCATTCATAAATGAAAAAGAAGAACATATTCTCGAGGACCATGAAATAAAATAACCTAAGAGACCTGAAGAATTTCCCAGTGAAATGATCTCACGTAAAAGAAGGCTTGCATGGGCTTGTGAAGTAATTGAAGAAGCAAAAATACATGGTGTTCTAGAAGGAACCATCAGAGAAAGAAAGAATCCAAAGCCATACCCTAGTTATGTGGCTTTGATGTGTGATCTTGTTGATAAAGAACCAACATGTTTTGAAGAAGCAACAAAGCAGAAGGAATGGGTTGATGCTATGGTCAAGGAATACCAATCCATTATAAAGAATGATGTATGGGAAATTGTACCAAGACCAAAGGATAATTCAGTGGTATCCTCGAAATGGATCTACAAGACAAAGCATTAAATAGACAATAAGTACAAGGAAAGATTCGTAGCTCATGGAATCTCCCAGAAGGAAGGAATTGATTGTGAGCAGACCTTTGCGCTAGTGGCTAGGTACACCTCAATTAGAACTATTCTTGCCTTGGCATCCAATATGAAGTGGAAGTAACATAAGATGAATGTAAAGACAACCTTCCTAAATGGATTGATAGAAGAAGAGGTATATATTGAACAACCACAAGGTTTGGAGACAGATAATCAAGAAACTCATGTATGTAAACTCAAGATGGCATTGTATGGGTTAAAACAATCACCTAGAGCATGGTATGGAAGAATCGATGGATTCCAGATGAGTTTGGGTTTTACCAAGAGTAAAGCAGATTACAACCTCTACTATAAAGTTGAGGGTGATGGAATTATGATATTACTAATGTATGTAGATGATCTATTCTTAATAGGCGAATATAATCCTATCAATGAATGTAAGAAGCATGCTCGTTGAAAAATTTGAGATGAAAGACCTTGAAGTCATGCACTATTTTCTAGGTCTTGAAATATGGCAGTATCCAGACGATATTTCCTAAACCAAGGAAAATATGCAATAGAAATCCTATAGAGATTTGGGATAGTAGATTGCAAGGACATGACTACTCCAAGGACAACAAATTTGAAGCTATTGAATGATGACACTTCGGAAACAATATATTTCACCGTATACAGACAAATTATTGGTTCTATAATGCACTTAACCAATACAAGACTAGATATATGTTTTTTTGTAAACACTATAAGTCAATATATGGCGACTCCCAAACATATTTACCTAGTAGGAGAAAAACATGCGATGAGGTATCTAAAGGGGACTTTAGACTATGGTCTCAGATATGCATCAAATGGCGAGATCGGATTACATGGATTCATATATTCAGATTGGACATGAAGTGCTGAATATAGAAAGAGAACTTCAAGATGTTGTTTTAGTTTGGGATCAAACATGATCTCATGGTTCAGTAGAAAGCAATCCACTATTGCACTTAGCACGACAAAAGTTGATTACATTGCAACATGTTCATCCTGTAGCAAAGCAGTATGGATTCACAAGATGTTGACTGGATTATTTGATGCAGAGATAAATGTGACTGATATCCTTTGTGATAATCAAAGTTGTATTAAGATGACATAAAACTCGGTGTTTCATGATAAATATCGAAGTTAGATATCATTACATATGGGATATGGTACAGAAGGGAGATATTAAGCTCAAGTATGTTCCTGCATAGGAACAAGTGGCATATGTGTTTACTAATCCTTTTTCTTGTGTAAAGTTTGAATAATTTTGAGACAAGCTTGGCGTAGTCCGAAAGGACCTCCCTCGAAAGAGGGAGTGAAGAAGATGGTAGAAGGATGTAGTGGTAGTAGCTCATCCTAGAGTAGGGTAGGTTTGGCTAGGCTTGTTGACCTGAAAGGGTTAGTAATTCAGACAAGGCCTGTTGATCCTAGGTGGATTAGTATCTATGGCTAGGCCTGCTTATCCCAATAGGATTAGTAAGCTAGACAAGGCTTGTTGGTCCTCAGGAAGATCCATCTGTTTGACTAGGCTTGTTGACTCAAAAGGGTTAGTAAGTTAGACAAAATTCCTGAATGTATCTACCAGAGAACTCACCAAGATACTACTCCAAGATGGTTAGTGGGAAAGTTGTAGTTTTAGTATTCTTATACTGATGTCACAGGTTCATATTTTCATACTGATATTGCTGTGATGATGATGAGATAGTTTCAGTATTCTTATACTGATGTAGCAGGTTCAATATCTTCATATTGATGTTGTTGTGATGTTAACGAGACAGTTCCAGTATTTCTATACTAATGATGATGACGTTTTAACATTTTTATGTTGATGATGACGATGTTCCAGCATCTCTATGCTGATGATGCAGATGATGATCTAACATTTATTGATGATGTTGTTTTAGCACTAACATGATAATGATGTTGTTATTGTTGTTTCAATATTTATATACTAATGTTGCATATGATGTTCCAGTATTTGCATATTGACGTGGCAGAAGAAGATTTTGTATTCACATACTGATATGATAGAAAATGATTCAGTGTCCACATACTGATATTGCAGAAGATAATCCAGTACACACATAAGATGATTCAGTATCCACATATTGATGTTGCAGAAGATGATCAAATACACATAGAAGACTATTCAATATTAACATAGTGAGGTTGCAGAAGATGATCTAGTATTCTCATGTTGATATTGATGATGAAGATGTATGATTGTGTTCCAAAGCTTCTTATGACATATAGAGATTCACCAGTCAGATGTACAATTGTGGTAGTAGTTGCTACCTTGGTTGAATACCTTCCTAGTTAAGAGGGAGTGTTAAAGTATTGTAACTTCGGAAGATATTCCAAACGTATTGATTGTATTCCTCCTTCAAGATATGAGTTTGGTCAGGTATGGTGTCTTACTAGACAAGTCGACTATGTCAGTTAGACAAGTCGACCCTGCTAGGTTCTAGGTCAAGTCAAGAGACAAATATAAATAGGGAGGCACCCCCCTTCATTTGTATACACTCAAGCAAGTTTGCAAGGGAGAGAAGAAGAAGTGCTCATAGAAGAAGAGATAAGCGGTTGTATTGGGTTTTACACTACTCTGGTTGAGTTCTACACTGAAGAATTTTTGTGGGGTTTTCTCCCTTGTGGTTTCCTTGAGAAAAATATTTTTGTTATTGTTCTTGTTGTTCTTTTAGTGACCCTAATATTGTAAATTGTTTAGACTATCATCTAAGCAATTAATAAAACTTAACAAAGCGTTTCCAGAGTAAATCTTTGTGTATTATGTGTGAAGGTTGTGGTGTAATCTCTATTTTGATTAAAATAATATGCATGCTTTACTACTTTCTACGTAGGTTTAAAACTTACAAATTTATATATTATGTTGGGGTTCCCTTTAGGTGCAATTGATGCCAAAAGTGTAGGTATGTAGTGAAATATTGTCATATTCCTTTCAAAATAAACATTCGGGTGATATTTTTTCAATTGGATTCCCTTGTCAAGGTAGCATTGGAGATGATTGTAAGGGCTATAGTTTTAGGAGATGAAGAATTTCTAGAAGAGGAAGAAGTTATGATTGGTCCAAAGGATGTTGTATAAATAGGAAAATATGTAGAAGGTTTTCCTCTTGCAGAAGATCTTGTTAACAAAGTAGAGGTCCCTGAGGATTAAAAGAATGCCCTCTCTTTGGTGAATTCAAAAGAAGTGGGATTTATGAAGGGCCCAAAAGAGGTTACTACTATTTTTCTAGAGTCTTCATTGGATGTTGGAGATAAAAGAGGTAAGTTTCCAAAATGTTTGGCATCTTTGAAGTTTGTTTCACCCCCCATTTCATGATTTCAAGGGGGTTCTTGGCCGTCAAGAGGTGGGGGTGGTCAAGGGAGGGGGAGGATTTACCTCCCTTTAAACTAGGGGAATAGGAATACGATGGGGGTTTCACTGGTAATTTCAATATTTTAATTATTCTCTAGGGAATTGGTGGTCTTGTGGCTTTGATGTGGTGGGGAAGGGCTTGGATTATATCATGGAGGGGACTTTTTCTCCAAATCATGAAACTTCCTCAGATTCTAAGGAAGGGGTTCTAAGGTATAATTTTAGGCCTTGGCTAGGGGATCATAAGGTTCTTGGTGGTGGTAGCTTAAGGGGTTTTGAGTCAAATTTATGTGTTGAGCTCAATGTCTATACGAAAGGATGGGAATTCCTTTATTCATTTGGAACAAGAGAAATCATTCTCAAAAGTAGTAGTAGGGAAAAAACTAGCAATTTATGGGTTTCTTATAGATAAGAATATTCTTGAGAGGGTTACTCAATGATTTGCTTGACCTTGAATTCTAGAGAGCTGGCTAGTTCCTTAAAGAATTTGGATTTAAAGAGATTGGTAGATATTCATCAAGCTGATATTTTATTATTATATGAAATTGTGTGTGAGGGAGAGAAGGGAGCTAGGGATTTGGGGGAACTTATGGGAGGTTAGGTTTTTAGATGGTAGGGGTAGGTATGGGGGTGTAAATACAAGACGGTGAAGTAGGTCTATGAACTGCATTAATTGTTGGCTAGTTGTCTCAGGTATGGGTACATATCTCACTCCAAAGAGTTGGGAAGAGAGATATTGCTACTAAACCTATATGGGCATTATAATCTCAGGTTAGTCTTTTGGTAACATACCTTTAAAAATATTTTCTAAGAAGAGAAAGCATTATAGTGTAGAGGAGACATGATTTTCTATGTAGTTCATTTAGAGGTTCGAGGTCCCGATGCTCAAGTAGATGTGATATTTAATTTTTTACTAAAAATTTGGAGGAAATTTGGTTATTTGATGTTGAACTAGTTAAACTAAATGTCATTG
This sequence comes from Pseudotsuga menziesii, assembly GCA_001517045.1. Taxonomy (NCBI): domain Eukaryota; kingdom Viridiplantae; phylum Streptophyta; class Pinopsida; order Pinales; family Pinaceae; genus Pseudotsuga; species Pseudotsuga menziesii. Next base: position 75,196 of record LPNX011175691.1, read on the forward strand.
GTAGAACAATAGAGTGGATACAGATAGGGTGGAAAAGAGGTTAGATAGATTTTTAGTTTCAAAGAACCTTTTAGATGACTACTTATAGTTAAAGTAATGGGTTATTTGAAGAATATGATTACTTCCCAGTGGCACTAGAGTTGGGAGAAGTTGGTAAGAGGCCCCCATACTCTTTTGAATTTCATCCAAGTTGGATAGTTGAGGAGGAATTTATTATGGTTAGTTAAGGGGATCTGGTCCCCTTTTTTATGGTTCCCTTCGAGAATCAACTTCTTTGAAATTTGTCTTAAATCCTAAGAAATTTAAAGAGACCACCATAGGGTGGACACATAGGAAAAAAATATGACAAGGTTGTATTAGAAGTTGAAGAAAAATTGGGTACATTCTATGAGGTTGTGGGGCTAGAGTACCTTAATGAGGATACAAAGGAAAAGTTTACAAAATTGAAAGTAAAAAAGAGACCATTGCCAAAAGGGAAAGAAGACACATAGAGACTTAAAAGTTAGGCTCTTTGGATTTCTAAAGGTGATGAAATTAAAATAAATAAATAAATAATCATAATGCAAATTTTAGAAAGAACCTAAATACAATATGGAAAATTACAAGGATGAATGGATAAGAGGTAAATAAATTTGAGGATATTTCAAGAGATGGAGCGGAACACTCTAGTTATTTGTTCAAATAATAAGAGATGATTATTATAACAAAAAAATTTCAGATGAGATAGTTCGTTTCTTTGTTTTTTCTCAACGTAGGAGAAGAATGCATTAATGGAGGAAGCGACAAGTAGTAAATTAGAGATTATGCTCCTTAGTTTTCAAAAGGAAAAAAATCATGATCTTAATTGTTGGCTTGCATAATTCTTCTTGGAATTTTATGAGATGTTGGAATGGGAATTTCTAAGAGTGGTGGATTCATCAACAAGACGAGGGAATATACTAGAAACCTTCAATACTACTTTCATAGCATTGATTATGAAGACTAATAATCCACTATCTTTAAGGAATTTAGACCTATTTCACTTTATAATTGCATCTACAAAATGTTGGCAAAGATAACCACAAGAAGGTAAAAAATATATCTTAGCAAAATTAGTCACTTGTGAGTAATTTGGATTTTTAGAGTGAAGGAAAATCCATTAGCCTATAGGTGTGTTCCAAGAAAGACTAAAATCTATCAAAATTAGGAACTTGAAAGAAACAATTTTCAAGTTCGCTCTTTTAAAATCATATGATAGCGTCAGATGGTTGTGTTCCTTTCATTACTTGGCTGATCAACTACATCACATTTCTCTCTTTTTCTATTCTCATAAAATAGAGTTGCTTTTGATTTATTTTTCCCAATAAAGGTTTGAGGCAAGATTACCCTTTGCTGACACATAAACAATTTGGGGCAAAAAGTCACCGACTTTTTCGATTGGACGAAAAAAACTAGCTCCAAGAAGATTTGAAATTTTTTCAAGACCCTTTGATTTTTGGGTTTCCACGGCCTGGCTTTCAGGCTTGTGAACAACCTCTGTGTTGGCATCTGGCTCTCAGGATTTGCTCAGCTGCAGTGTGGTGGCTTTGGAATTGAAGCAAGCGGATCTGTGGTGATTGCTGGCCTGTGGTTGCAGTATCCTGGCTCTCAATTACAGGTGGCTAGACTGGTCTTGTTCGTCTACTAGTGAAGGATTCGCTTCGAGGATCTTCTAGGACATAGGAAGGCCTTGATATTTTTCTTTGTTTGCAGGTTGTCATCCTCTTGATTCATCTCCTGGAGGCTGTTGCCGGATCATTTTTCCTCCCCCTGAAATCGAGCTTGCCTTCCATTCTTTGGGAGATCATGCTTGTCATTTGAAGTTGCTTGGTAAGTTTGTTATTTCTTGGGTAGTTTGGAATATGGTTCCAGTTAGGGATACCGGTGGGGTTCCCCCTGGCCCTCACTCCTGATTTAGAAGCATTCAAGAATTTGATCGCTTCTCGTGGCAAGAAGACTAGGGGGCTTGCTCAGAAATTCGTTAAGAAGGTGGATATTCCTTTAGTAGAACTACCTGCGGAACAAATCTGTCGGTCGGCCTTAAACCTCTCGGAAAGAGGGCTTATTTGTTAATTTACTAGTCTCTGGCCATCTCCTAAGTCCATTGATGGTTGGGTGCAAAGGAATTGGAGGCCCTTGATTTTCGAGGGTATCCATAGTCACTTTGTTGGAAGAGGGTATTGTGTTTTCGTGTTTGAATTGGCAATTTATCGGGATCTTATCTTTCATAACGGTCCGTACTTCATGGGACCATAGGGCCTCTACTTGAATAAGTGGAACCCTGATTTTGATCCCTCACAGGATGTCCCATCTGTTGTTCCATTCTGGGTTAGGCTCCCATATCTCCCTCTTCACTGCTGGAATTTAGTTGCCCTTGAAACTATTGGGAACAAGTTGGGAAAATACATTGATCGGGCAAAGAGGAAAGATCATTTCTCTTGCGCATGGATATGTGTTGAGGTTGATCTGGAGACAGGTTTGCTCGAGGCAATCAATTTAACAGTTTCTGATTGGTTTCATATTCAGGAGTTGGAATACGAACAAATTCCCTTTAAATGTAGATTCTTCCATGGTTATGGCCATTTTTCCCAGATTTGTAAGAAAAAAATTGAAGAGGAATTGGAAATTGAGAAAGTAGACCATTGGACCCAAGTTCAGAAAGTTGGAGCTTCTAATCCCGGTTCTAGAAAGAAAGGTAAAGTAATCAATACAGTAGTAGGGGACACTCTTGTGGGGAAGAAAACTTCTTCTCCTCAGGTGTTAGATAGCTCCATAAATCCTTCCAATCATTTTGCTGCCCTTAGTTCTCTTGCCCTTGAAGAAGGGGAATTGCAGGAAGCGATTGGGCTTGAAATATCTGAAGTAAACACAAAACTTCTGGATCATCCTGGTCCTTCAACTTCCGATCCTCTTTGGGTGGAAGGTTCTCCTATTATTACTTCTTCCGGTTCTTGTTCTCCCCTGTCTTATGCAGACATTGCCCGAAAGAAGCCAACTGATAGCTCTGGATCTTCAGAGGAAGATTCCATTGAGAAGTTCTCTAAAAAGTCTGGCCAAAAGTCTCAAAGGGAAGTCAGGGAGGAAGAGGTTGAGAGGTTAAGAACACAAGGCTGTCAGTCCACTATCGAAATGTCTTATGGACAGAATAAGATAACGAAGCTTCCTAAGGGATTTTCCACTCCCTCTTCATTAAGCAAGTAATGCAGATAGTCTCTTGGAATTGCAGGGGATTGGGTAACCCAATAAAAGCTGATGCAGTCGAAGACCTATTGAGAATGGATCCTTCTGATATTATCCTACTTTAAGAGACTAAGATTGAAGAGGAATCTCTCCTTCTTCTTAGAAAATCCAAATGGAAACTGACCGCGGGTAGGGCTGTTAGTGCTAGAGGCTCCCGTGGGGGAATAGCTACTCTGTGGTGTGAAGAGAAGCTTCAGCTAAAAAAATGGTTTTCCACACAGCACTGGATATTTTCAGAGCTCTTCCATATTGATAGTAAAATATCTTTCGCACTCTTTAATCTTTATGTCCCTGCTAATTATAATGAAAAGCAAGAATGTTGGTCTACATTGAAAGACTTCCTTGTCTCCAATCCTCCTGTTAAAATTATTCTAGCTAGTGATTTAAACATTTGCTTGGCACCAAACGAAAAAAAAGGAGGGCTGCGTGGGAAGGACTATATGGCTGATACTGTTGAGGACTTGATTCTAGATTGGGAGTTGATGGACCTCAAACCCAAAGTTGGGCGTTTCACTTGGTCAAATCACCGAGCAGGGGCTGCAAATATTTTTGCTAGACTAGATCGCTTTCTTGTTCACTTCTTGCTCATAGATGGGAAAAACATCATCTCATCCAAAATTTTACCAAAATTAACGTCGGATCATAATCCAATTTCACTGCTCTTAGAAGAAGATGAGGAGCTTAGGCCAATTCCGTCTAAATTCAGTCCACTCTGGATTGATAGAGCTGGATTTTCTAAATTTGTATCTCAGGCTTGGTCTCAGCAGGTTATTGGCTCACCCAATTACGTTTGGGAGCAGAAGTTGAGGAATGCCAAGATCGCGCTGAAGGAATGGATAAAAGTTCCTATCCCTTTTCCTACGATATCCATAAAATAAATCATTGAAGAGCTCTCTGCATTACAAATAAGTATGGAAGATCAAGAAATCTCTAATTCTCATTTGGTTCAGGAACATCTTACTCAAATTAAAACCACCTTGTCTTTCAGAAAAGAAGAGGAGCACCTCCAATTAAAATCTCGCTGTCTCTGGCTAAAGGCATGGGATAAGAACTCAACTTTTTTCCATAGACAGTGTCGAGTTAGATTATCTCAAAACCATATCTCTGAAATCTGCTCAGATGAGGGGTTTTTTATAAAAGGTCAAGCTCACTTAAAACTGGTTGCAAATAAGCATTTCAAAACTTTATTTCAGGAGGATGATCACAATGAAGAGAAGGCCGCTTCTGATTTTTTGGAACATGTCCCTTCCCTTGTCAGTTTTGAGGATAACAATGTTATGATGAAACCATTCTTTGAGAAGGAAATCGTTGAAGTCATCTGGGCTATGGAGTTGGATAAGGCTCCGGGGCCAAATGGGTTTTCTGTCCACTTCTACAAAGTTTGTGGGGCCATCATCAAAACTGATTTAGTCCGAATGGTGACTGATTTCCATAGAAAAGCAAAGGTGGGAGGCTGTACAAACTCAACTTTCCTTGCCCTTATCCCCAAGGAGGCAAACCATTCTTCTTTTGATAGGTTTCGTCCAATTTCTCTATGTAATGTGTCGTATAAGACCCTTGCCAAGCTTCTATCAAATAGATTTAAGCTTTTGCTAAGTAAGTTGATCTCGCCTCTTCAAGGGGGTTTTGTCAAAGGCGGACAATTAGTGGACAATGTTATTCTAGTCCAAGAAGATCTCCACTCAAGCTTCCAACGAAAGGAGAAAGGTATGATAATAAAGCTGGACATGAAGAATGCTTTTGATCATGTAAAGTTGTCCTTTCTGTATGATGTCTTGTTATCCTTTGGGTTTTGCTTAGAGTTTGTTAATTTGATAAAGGCATGCACTGATGGGCATTGGATTGCACCTTTAGTTAATGGTAGGCCAACTGACTTTTTCAAGGATTCTAGAGGACTCCGGCAAGGCTTTCTGATGTACCCCTTCCTGTATATTCTGATGGCTAAAGCTCTTAGTAGAAAGCTCATAGCTGAAAAAGAATCTGGGTACATCCCGGGTATCAAAATTGCTAAAGGTTTGGATCTAATTAATCACTCTCTTTTTGCAGATGACTCCCTTCTCCTTGGTGGAGCCTCTATGAAGATTGCTCGGGCATTTAATTCCATCCTCCAAAATTTCTCTCTAATCTCTGGAGCTCTGATTAACAAATCCAAACGCGCAGTTTATGGATGGAATGTGGAACATTCAACAATCAGTAGAATTTCAGAATTCTTGGGCTTCCTTGGTTATGAAAAATGGGAAAAGATCAAGTATTTGGGGCTACCTTTAACTCTGGGCCCGTCTCCTCCCTCTCTTTGGTTGGAGGTGATTGCCAAGTTAAAAGCCAAAATCTCTTCTTGGGGAGGTCACTGGTTAACCAAGGCTGGGAAACTCATCTTGATTAAGGCAGTCCTTTCAGCATTTCCATTTTTTCATTCCTCTCTGATGCTTGCCCCAAATAGTATTACATCTCAGTTTGCAAAAATTCTTTGGGATTTTCTCTGGAACGGAGGAAAAGAAGGTCAAAGAAAGAAGCATTTGGTAAGTTGGGAAGTTCTTAAGAGGCCTATGATAGAGGGTGGTCTACAAATTCCTGACCCTGGGCTGGCCAATCCGGCTATGAGTGGAAGACTTATCTGGCAGTTATATGAGAATAAAAACCATCCAGTCTCTCAGATATTTCAGAAGAAATATCTTAAGGGAGGCTCCCTGAGAAAAGCTACTGCTGCAAACACTTTATCTGGCACTGCTATCTGGAACTTTGGTAGGAAAGGTCTTGGGTTTTTTAATACTCATCTTTTCAGAATCCCTGGTAATGGGAAGCGAATTAGTCTTTGAGAGGATAAAATTTCTGGGAATCCTCCTCTCTCCTCTGTAATTCCATTAACTGAGCTTATGCACTAGGAAATCAACAAAGGTCTAATTCGATTGGCTGATATCAATTCTTGGGACCATTTTGGAAACTGGATTGGCTGGTCTCTCCTGGAACTTCCTGAACGTCTTCTTTCTCAACAAAACTTGTTGTTTTGTTCACTATTTGGCCTTGCACCTGTTCATTTCGCCCAACAAGACAACTGAGGATGGGGTTTGGATGGGTTCTACGCAGTTTCCAAAGGATACTTTGCTCTTCAAACCCCCCATGTTTTAGTCCATCCTCCAACTATCTAGAAATCGAGTTGGTATTCTCACTGCCTGTCGAAAGTCAATTTTTTCGCGTGGCTGGTGATGCACAATAAGGTATTGACCGACAAATATCTCATGTAGCGTGGATTCAGAGGTCCATTTCACTGGTGCATGTGTAATTTTGCCCTGGAGACGACCGACCATCTGTTAGTGGACTGTGCGTTCTCTAAATCAGTCTTGGAAATAATTCTCTGCGATGTCTCACGATCGTTCACCATTCAGAATTCAACAATTGAATTGTATCTGGCCTGGCACAAAATCCATCCTTTGAAATTGCATTCAGAAATTATTCATAATAACTGGCATTCATTATTGAAATTCACATGGTGGGCAATTTGGATTGCCAGGAACTGCTGCATTTTTAAAGACCAAAGACCGTTCCCCTAGGTAGTATCTCTAAAATCAAAATTGTGGTTCGCTGAGTCTATTGGGAAGCTGTTTTGTTTGGGCTCTCACTTTCAAACTCCATTTAAATGGTTGCTAAGGGTCAAGCCTGTTGATTCTCCTTCCTAGAGGTTTCGTGGGGATCTTGATTCCTTTAAGATAATTTGGTTGAATTCAGCTTCTGCGGTCATTTTCTTTGACAGTGCCTCTAAGGGGAATCCTAGGGCCTCTGGTGCTGGAGGTCTCATGCTCTCTCCTGACAGATTGATTAGTATTAGATTTGGCTAGGGTCTTGGCTTCATGTCAAATAATCAAGCTGAATGCTACAGCCTTCTCTTGGCGATCTAGCTGGCTAAGGAGAATGGCTTTAAGTCTGTCCAAATCTTTGGTGATTTGGAGTTGATAATAAAAGCTTTGAACTCAACTGAGAACTTCAACAATTTTGCCTTAAATAGAATTCTTCAGAGAATCAGGATAATTATGAAAGGTTTTGAGAAGACTGAATCTTTTCATATTCTCCGAGACTTAAATCAGCTTGCTGACTCTATGGCTAACAAAGCATGTCTTCTATCTCAAGGTTCTCTTAGCCTTAATGGAGAATCCAGATGCTTCCGTTCTATTCCGTAATCATCCTTGATTAGTATTGTAATTTGTTTTTTCTCTCTCTAGATCTCTGGTTGGAGAAGAGAACCATTTGATTCTTTTGAAAATTGTAACTTGGTTGATTGGTAATTACCAATAAAAAACCAACATCCTTCCATATAAATAAAATTTACCCGTTTTTGTTAAAAAAAAAGATTACCCTCTGCCACCCCTCATGTTTCTTTATTATAGAATAAGGGTTGAGTAAATCTATTCTGAAGGCTAAGAGAATTAGGAGCTTCAAAGGTGTGAAACTGAGACTCTTTTAACTAGTCACATCTAATGTTTGTGGTTGATATCTTAATTTTGTATGATGTTACTAGGAGGGATGTGGTTAAGATGATGGGGAATTTGGACTTATAGTGTCTTGCAATAGGATTGGTAGTAAATGCTAAGAAAAGTCTTACATTTCAGCAGAAGGGGTGTAGGCATATAAAGTGGAGTTGTTCCTAAATATGTTATCTTTTAAGCATATAAGTTTGGAGGATGGCTTGAAATACTCAATATTGTTTTTTGCTAGAATTTCCCTGACTTGTGAGAGTGGTATTTGGTCTAGGAAACCATGGCTCGGGGGAATCTAAGCCATCAAAATCACATGGGGATTGCACTCAACCTAGGAAACACCAACCCTCAATTGGTTGGATTTTGGGTGTCTCCTCCCAACTAGCTCACCCATGAAGGGGAATGGAACCAGGTTACCCTGCTGACAAGACCCACACCTTAACCGAATGATATAGATGGAATCCATTGTTGAGGTTTTATTTAAACATAATGCTTATTTGAAAAATAACTAGAATTGGCTAATAGCGATGTTGGAAAAGAGAACTCTGCTTGGTGTTTTATTGGTTATCCAGGCGAGGAAGACTAGTGGCAGTAAAGGAAGTTTTGGAGGCATTATCCTGGATTTCAAAAGGAATCCTAGAAAATATGAGAAGGGTGTGCTTTATCTCTCTTTGAATAGGGAGTAGTGAAAAAATAAGTTTTTATTGCGTTAATTGGAAAAATTTGGCAGTACTTAAGGCACTTGGATGGTGGGGCCTTAAAAACATCTTTCTTTTATTTCGAGGCAATGGAAGCCAACAATGTTTGGATACTTATTAATGGTAATTATCTATGATTCCTAGTTATGCAACATAATTTTATTAATCCAAAGTCAATTGAAGAATAGATTATAATGCCCCCAAAAGGTCTTGATTTTATTTTTGGCTTTCCCTCTTATAGGTAATGGTCTGGTGTGGAAGGTGGGAGATGGGAATAGGGCGAGTATAGGGATATGTACTTGGGTAGGTACTGGTATGGAGAGAAAGATTCCCATTCATATGGTTCAAGATTTAAGAGAAAGGGGATGCTTTTACCTATCTCTGATAGGAGGCACGATTCTAACGAACTTGTGGGGTTAAGGGTGGATGCCAACAAACAGACTGGATTTTATAGGAGAAGATGCTCATCCTTGGGATGTGTTTATTGTGAAGTTAAAATCTAATCATGTAAGGTTTATTAGAAACATAAGATGGGTTATCATGGGATGACACTCTTTTTGGAGTGTGTACTCGTAAATTTGGTTATCTTGCTTTAAGAACTAAAGTTTCCTAATGACAAATTGTGTGGTGTTGGAAAGTGATTTCAAATTTAAACCATCCTTCAAAGTCATGAATTTTCATGTGATGACCCCTCTTTAGAAAGTCCCAACTTGGGATAATCTTCAAAAGAGGAACATATATGGTTCAAGGAGTTTTCCTTTATGTAAGATGAGGGAAGAAACAAACCTTCACCTGGTACTAGAATGTAGTTATACGAAACAATATTGGCTTGAGATTGAAGAGTTTATAGAGTTAAAAAATGTGTGGGGAATACTTACTATAGAATAATGTTTGAAAATTTGATGGGGCAATTCACTAGTTAGAGATTTCAAATCAAAGAACTACCTGATATTTTAGCTTGGGGGTTGCGGTTGGCAAGGGATTATAAATTGTTTGAATACAAATTTATTATTCCTTTTTATTGTGCCTCTTAAAGCATTGGAATTTTAAAATATTTCATACAAGAAAATTATGGAAAGGCTATGAGGCAAATAATGAATGACAAGTGAATAGGGAGGTTTCTTGGGATTTTTTTGATGGGGCTACATAGGGAACGCCTCAAAGTTTTGGAGCAGGTGGTGTGATATATATCAAATAAAGATATTATTTAAGGTTTTGAGCATGACTTGGTCTAGGTGCTAACAATTAAAAATATCTCTTGGGTATTAAGTTGTTTTTGTTGTTGGCTATTGAAAAAAGGATCCAATAATTTTAAGTTTACAAAGATTACATGACTGTTGTAAAGTGGGGATCATACGTGCAATACTTTGTTTTTGTTACCATTTCTAGAACAGGCTCAAAGAGTTGGTTTGATTTTTAACGACTTCTCCATCCATCACATTTATAGGGAAATAAACTATGCTGCTTATGGTTTATCTAAGGCTAGAGTTCTCATGGAATTTGGGAGCTAGTACACCATTGAAGACATAGAGGGTTAGAATTATAAATAATATCATCCGACCTTTCATGAAGTTCATCAAGTTGGAGCTCACTATTGTAACTATCTTTCAAGGTCTTTTAACAAAATGACTGTGACAATTTTTCTTGCTAGTCTAGTTGAGATCTATTTTTATATTTGTTGTATGTGATTTCCCACACATGCGTGCAAAAGAGCACCCACCAAGGGGTTGTACAATCCTTGTTAGCATATTATAAATGGAAAATAAAACATCAAAAACAGAGCTAAAATAATGAACCTATAGTCTTAAACTAAAATTTAAACATAGATCACCAAGATGGAATGCATAAAGTAAAAGAATGTGCTTTTCATTAATATTACATAAAGAATGCCAATTGAGTCACACCTTGGTATAGTTTGTAGAGGATATGGGGCCTCCATAGCTTTTCCAAGTGAAGGTTCTCCTCTATGACCTCCAATCTCTAGCCAATTGTCATGGGTAGATCTTCCTTGTGACGAAAGTAGAAAGTATGATGTTTCCTTCTATTTTTGTAGTATATTTGACAACATAATGACACTTTTTGGAATGAGATTGGATTGTGAAATGATGAACTTGAGGGTTATTTTATAGGCATAAGAATGGTTAAGAGAAGGATCTAGATTTGATGTGTATGCTCTCCATCTCATTGCTCTTCCAAAAAAATTACTTTTTGGGATTAAGTTACTTTGTGATTTTTGAGGCAATAATAGTGACCGAGATCACGCTTTTTGAGGAAATGTAGCGACCGTGAAGATATGGCCAATTCTATGGTTTGACTTACATTTTTTTGGTATTTTTATCACTTCCTCAGGGCATATGGATGGTGTGAAATGGAAAATGCTGTTCATATTACCGATTATGATGTATAATGATGATGAAATAGATAACAAGGCATGTGAGCAAATTTTAGTTGTGAACAATATTAGGTTTTGTACTTTTTGTTGGCTCATATGCCTTACATATAAAATTTCTGAACTTTATTTTAAGTGGTTTTAGTAGTAGCCTTGAAATTGTAATATCATAAACTGTAGTCTATAACTTTGTTTTGTATATGTATGTGTCTTTGTACATACACATACACATTATAAAATTACACTAAAGACTAGTAAAAAAGATATAGAATATCCTAAAAATAAAAGTAATTACTTTGTAACTTTCACAAATTTATTAATAAATTTTATGTTAAACATTGAATCAATTATAATTATAACAAATTTAAAAATTTGACTATTTTTTTAAACAAATTTTTAATAAAATAATTTTATCTATTATACATAACCCTCTATATAAAATAAAATCATAATAGCAACTACCACAAATCAAAATTGATTAACAAATATATAATATAAACATAAATAAAGATAATTTACCACATAATTCATTTAAAAAATTATTTTATTACCAAAAGTCCCATGGACAAATATACAAATATTTTTTTTGTCAAAACTCTCGGAACAAATATACATCAATTAACATCAACAATATAGTTAGGTAGGGTAAATGCTAAACAATTTAGTTAGGTAGAGTAAAATGTTATATGAAATAGAGTGGTTGGAATGACGTGATATCAAATTGGACTCATGCTTAAGATGTTATATGAAATAGAGTGGTTGGAATGACGTGATATCAAATTGGACTCATGCTTTGTTGGAGTTGATGTTATTGGAGTGAATTTTTAAATGGTTAATAAAGATATTTGTAAATGTATTTATTTATTTTTGAATTTAATGATTTTTTTAAATGGGAATAAGAGACCAGAATTTTTTTTAATATTTTATGGATGGTAAAGACTATAAACCATTTGTCTTTAGACAAAAGGTTTGAGCATGAAGAACTTAAAGCTTGAATTTGTGACCCCTCTCTCTTTAGAAGAGTGTGCACACATATTACCAATTGAGCTATCCCTTGGGCTCAACTCTTATTTTAGATAGAATTCAATTTACATTTCCTATATTATTTTTAAACATTTAATTACAAATTATAATAATTTTAGATCATTTTTAATTTGTTATTTCATAGTTTTCAAAAATATGAATTTTATTTTTATGCATATAGTTATTGATTTTGAATGTTAATTTATATTTATTTTCATTGATTATTTTGATATTAATGGAGGCTTTAGTAATGCCAATCGCAATTGTCCCTTTAGATTGGTTGAAAAGGTTGGTTTTATTTCTTAATTTAAATGTCTCAATTCATGATACATCTTCATCTTTTATAAATGGTAATTCAGACATGATAACCTACAGAGGAGAGGTTTGCTCCTTTGACATGATTGGCTCTACAACCGCATTTCTTCTCTCCTACGGAGTTATAGGGACATTTGATAATCCTTCAATATTTGATTTATCTACCTTTTTATTTAAAATAATCTCTTTGGTTTCCGTCTCATAACATCTTTATCTTATTGATTTGCTCTTTTCCCCATTTTTCTTTGAAAGATTTTGGTCTCTAGATAAAGTTATTTTGATTGATCAATGTCTAGATAATCTATAGATTTGAAAGTTGTACTTTCATTGTCTAATTCTTAGGTCCACTGAAAATCATCCTTATGACGACTTGGTTAGGGAGACTGTTGCTTGGGTCAAACTCTACACAAATTTAGTGTAGATAACCATACCCCTCTCTCTCTCTCTCACACACACGCGTGCGAGCTTTATAGTCATTAAAATTTGAACTTGGATTATTTGCATGGTATCACATCTTAACCTCAAATTTATCAATTATCCAAAGATATTAGAAAAAAATTAAATAATAGTAATTATTTTTAAAAATCTACTATTTGTTTTTAAGACAAAAATCTTAATCCATTTTATTAATAAAAATAAATAAAACACATTTATTATAATTATTAATTTAAAAAGTAATATAAACAAGTGAAATTAGCAGCAAAGTTGTTTATACCTTCTTTAAGAAATGGTTTAATCTAATAATTTAAAAATGTCTTAATTTAATAATTTTACATATCTAGGTTTAATATAATAGTTTAATTGGTTTAATATAATAATTTTTTTTAAAAATAATTTAATAGTTATTTATAACCCAAATTTAATCTCATAATTTATAAATGTTTTGATCTGATAGTTATTTAGGCCAAAGTTGAAGTTAAAGTTTGGCATGAAAATAATTGGATAATAAATAAGAAGGCATAAGAAAATGTTATTGTTATTTTGAAAAATCAAAATTGTATAAAGATTTTATAAAATTTGCATTTCTTTGTGACAAAATTTTAACAAAATAACACATGATTCTTTTTATTGACAATAAAAAGGCTAAATAAATTATTAAACTTTGGTAAATATTTATAATGTCAACTAATTAAAATATTAATCATCATATTTGTTTGAATAAACCAATAAACATTTTTTTAAATATAAATAAAATAATCTTTAGTTTCATTAATATGTTAGTTTATGAAATGTGAAAAAAGCTTGATTAAATATCAAAATAAATATTTTAAAATTTATTTTAAAATTTTTATTTAATAAATTTATATAAAACATATTATAATATGTTAGAGTTTTTATATGCATTTAAAAAAACATTATATCTAAATAAGAAATTTTATATAGTGATATATATAAAACATATTATAATATGTTAGAGTTTTTATATGCATTTAAAAAAACATTATATCTAAATAATAAATTTTATATAGTGATATAGATATATTACATTCATTGTGATGTGATTGTCATATCTATCAAGATTAGTCATTATGGCTATTTTAATAAACACCACATGGATTTTTATTTTATTTTATTTTATAAAAAATATAATATATTGATGTGTGTATATATATATTTAAAAAAGTTTATTATATTCAAATAAAAGTTGTATATAGTGATATAATTATAGTTAATCATTGTGATGTGATTGTCACATTCATTAAGATTAGTCATTATTATTATTTTAATAAACAAGACACTTGACATTGTTATATTTTAAAATATTTTTTATATCTAATAATTTCATTTACATATGAGAGAAAATTAGTCAAATCATTAAAATAAATCAATCATAAAATGAAAAAGTAAATTTTAAAAAATAAAAAAAATATAATTTCATTTTTAAAATATTAATTTTATAAAAAGATATTTAAAACTTTTGAAAAAGTATATAAATTAATTAAAGCCAAAACTATTATTTAATCCAACTATAGCTCTATACCTGCCTTGAAGGTATAAAAATAACCCATCTTGTTATACCTGCCTCAGGCAGGTATATTGTAATCGATCACAAGTCAAACTCCTTTGACTTTGCTATTAGCTGGTGTCTTTTGATGCAGCTATAAATAATTAAAACCTGTTTTGCAAAGTATGACTTAGGGGTTTGTAAATTTTTTTTTTTTTAATTTTGTTAAAAAGCTATTTTTGTAAACAGCTGATTGGTGGATAGAAGATGATGTCAGCTTTGGGATTTGGTATCTGGATTTGAGTTGACATGTGGCAAGATGACGTCATAATAATAAAATTAAAAAAATCAAAATTATTTCCCATTGCCATCTGGCTCATGCCTCCTGCTGCTGTTGCTGCCGCTGCCACTGCCGTGTGGACCGTGGCACCTACCAGCAGCGGATCGCCAATGCTCCGATGGAAATCTCTTCATCTTTGCCAACAAAGATTCCATCTTATTTGATTACAAAACAAATAAGGTTGTAAAGACCTTTCCCAGGATGCCAGGTGGAGCCAGAAATTACCCCGCCTCCGGTTCATCTGCTATGCTGCCACTGTTGGCATCTGATGGATTTCAAAAAATAGAAATTCTCATCTGTGGTGGTGCTCCTAACAGCGCTTTCACCTCAGCAAAGGCTGGGAATTTCCTAACCGCACTTCAAAGCTGTGGAAGAATTCTTATTACAGATCCCAACCCTGTTTGGGCTATGGAGAATATGCCTGCGCCCAGGGTTATGGGAGATATGCTCAACCTTCCTAACGGTGAAGTTGTGATAATCAATGGTGCCGAGAGAGGGACGGCAGGTTGGGAGATTGCAAGGAATCCAGCTCTTGCTCCGTATTTATACAGACCTAATGCAATGGCAGGGCAACAATTTACAGTACTGGCAGCCTCCACCATTCCGAGATTGTATCATTCGACTACAAATGTATTGCCTGATGGGAGGATTTTTGTTGGAAGCTCCAACCCCCACGTTGGTTACATTTTTTCTGGAGTCACGTTTCCAACCGAGCTTCGTCTGGAAGCATATAGTCCTTATTATTTGGACGAATGCTACAGGACTTTGAGGCCTAACATCGTTTCTCTATCTACCGATTCTATGAGCTATGGTACAAGATTCACCGTTAAGTTCTCTGTTCCAAGTTATGTTCCCAACAATATCCAATTCAACATTTACGCTCCATCCTTCACAACGCATGCATTTTCCATGAATCAGAGACTGCTCATACTCGCATCAACGAGCCCAAAGAGAGTAAAAGGAATATATATTGCTATAGTTACAGCACCTCCAAGCTCTGTTGCAGCGTCGCCAGGATACTACACGCTATTCGTGGTTAACAATGGAATTCCGAGTGTCGCCAATTTGATTCATTTGTCTTAACCTATCTCCCCGGTAACATTGTGTAATGTATGTGAGGCATATTAGTTTTGTGTTTGAAGAAAACCAGTGTATAATGTATATGAAAAGCAGATCTAACAGTCGTGAACTGTGACCTGCCCTTAATTCTATCTAAACTATTAGAAGATAAAACCTGTATCCTTTTCTTTGGCAATCAAGAGCTAAGATTTCCAGTTGGGTTAGTAAGAGTTGCTGGCCTCGATATGAATCGCAGAGGACAATTGTGCACAAGAACAGGACGTAGGAACACCAGGACAAACGCAGATTGCACATCAACTTACTGTAACCACAAAGTCCACAATGCTTGGGAAGTAGTGGTTGTTAGGTCCGCATTGCGACGAAACTAAATCTTATCACAGTTTTGCGTACAATGCAAAGGAAAGGAACGGAAAGCCAAGCATCACCGTCGACCGGTGAGCAGAGCAGAATTAGCACGATAGAAATTCTTCTGCAAGCCAAGCAAATTAGTAGGTGATTCTCCGGAGCTCTCTTCCCAACCAAAAATTTGCATGGATCGCTTGTCCTAGTGTGGGGCCGCAGGAGACTTTGTCAATCATAATTCATAATTAAACACAATTCCATAAAGTTGTCGCTGTTTCAATATCTCTGGGAGAACCAGATCAACGTTGCTAATTCCATCAGTTACGATTCACAGCCATGCCATCCCTGGAAGAGCTCATTCCCTCAAAAGAAGACAGAGATTTTCAACCCTGTAAGTTTTGTGTAGAAATTGGGTGGAAAAATATGAACTAGAATCACATAAAAATGTTGAAAGGTCAAATCGTAAAAATGTTATTTGCACCCCAAAAACATGTTTTTTGCAATTGTCAAATGTGTTAAACTCGTTATCACCAAAGTTTAACAGTTAATATCCTCGAATACTAGAAATTTGTTAAACTCATTATCACCAAAGTTTAAGAGTAAATATCATGTCGACCAGGTTCTATTAATATAGATTTATTTTCTCACGAAATATCCTGAAACGTATAGACCTTGTCGTTTTGGTTAGATAGCCCTTCAATTAACAAGATGATATAGCCTGTTGGTATTGTGACAAAACTGAAAGAATATACGTAAACGTTACCACCGAATTCCTCAAATAATAATGCTGGTAGATCCATCGAAATATTTTGATATTACTTTGTATTGACGATGTAAAGATCAATGGCACAATATTCTACATTCTACATTACCTTATTATAATTGGTTGTTATTTGTGATCTTTGGGTAGCCTTAAAATTTTATTTTTTATATTTATTTTAATCACCTTTAATGTAAGGAAAAAATAAAATAGTCATTCAAAACTATTTTCAATCAATTTTTTCATCATTATGAATTAAGTCATATATATATATACATATAAACTCTTCCACCATACTAGTCTTTTATATTTATAAATTATTTTAATTAATATTAAATTCACATTTCAACATTAATTCAATAGCTACCTACAATAAGTTCAAATTGCTTAAAAAAACTTGCATATTTGTATAACATTATAAATTTATAATAAAATACAAATAAACTATTCTCACAACAGTGATACTAATTTATTGTCTTATAAGCTATTATTTTTCATTTCCTATTTATGCTAGTCTATAAAGAAACTTGCATATTTTTATAACATAAGTCAAGAATATTACTAGAAGTATGTAAGGAAGCATGAATATGTTTGTTTTATGCTACATTGCAATAACCTATATCGTATTTAAATGGACATTTTTTAATTCATTTTTGTTTTTATTTCTTTCAAATTGTAATGATATTTGTCTTATCATATATTTTTATAGCAAAATTATCCTATTGCTATATATTTTCAATCTCTTCTTAGGAGGCAGGTACTAAGCAACTTTGTTGCTTATCCCACTTGTTTATTTTATATTTATATATAAAACAACATTATATCTCCTCTCTCAAACAACATTAAAACATATAAGCTGACGTTTACAACCATAAAATAAATGATGAGATGATTTCCGCAAATTTATCTCAAGATATTCTCATTAAGAGTTTGGCCTAAATCGTATCTTTAGAGATTCTCATAAAAAGTGACCTAAATCTTTGTTGAAAGTTTGCTTAGACAATCTATTAAATTTTTAATAAATTTTAAAATCAATACTATATTAAAAAAATTAAAATTAAAATTTAACAAATTCCAAAACGAATAATATTAAAACAACTTCAAAATTTAATAGAATTGATCGAAATGAAAATTCAATAACTTCTTGATTAAATGTTTATGACATTAGAGCTGCGCGCTTCTGCTGAGTCTGCGCGTGAGAGAGGGCGGGTTGAGTGTGTGCAGGCATGGCGGTGCCTGGGGGAGGGGAGGACGGCCCCCCCCCCTTCGAGTTCGGCGGTGGATGAATTTAGTAGACTTCTTTCTGGCCGTGGGAAGAAACCCAAAGGCCCGGCGATACCGAAATTCATCAAAAGGCTGGAGGAAATTCCTGAAATCGACCTTCCTGAAGAAAAACCGATGAAAATTGCCCTGTATTTGGCCAAGCGAGGTCTTGTGGGTCAGTTCATGGGTCTCTGGCCATCCTCCAAGACCACAGATGACTGGATACAGAGGAACTGGAAGCCCAACCTGAAATATGGGGTAACCTGCTATCCAGTGGGAAGAGGGTTCTTTGTCTTCGAATTTATATCAGAAGAAGACCGGGACTTGGTTTTCAGAAATGGCCCCTACTTCATGGGGACGCAGGGCCTTTACTTGAACAAATGGACGCCGGACTTTGACCCCACAGTTGATCTTCCCAAAGAGGTGCCGGTATGGGTCAGGCTCCCCAACCTCCCGCTGCATTGCTGGGACTTCGAATCATTGCAGAGAATAGGTAACAGAATCGACCGCTTCATTGATAAAGCAGACAACAAAGGTTAATATACCTGCACCAGAATCTGTGTTGAAGTGGACCTTGAAGCCGGCCTCCCAGAGGCAGTAAAGCTATCAGTCGGATCTTGGACCCATTTCCAGAAACTTGACTAT
>LPNX011175691.1:97441-347010 GCA_001517045.1 Pseudotsuga menziesii
ATTTGGTGACTCGAGGTTAATTATCAAAGCTCTCCGCTCTAAAAAAATGCCATCGGACATCATTTTGGTCCAAATCCACAGGAAAATTCTTCTCCTCTCGTCTCACTTCAGTTCTTCCAAAGCCCATCATGTCTTAAGAAATTTGAACAGCCTGGCGGATGCTGAAGCCAACCGGGGCACCCTGCTGAATAAAAGCCAGCTGATAATTAATGGAGACCTCTCAAATGTCAGGATTCCCTAAGGCTAAAGCTGATTGCTGTTGTTTTTTGATCCTCTGAGTCATGCAGGCTTTCCACATGAGTTCAAGTTCAGGTTATGTAAAAAACAACAAAATGAAGAGGAAGTTCAGTGTAGAACACTGGAACAAGCATTGTAAGCATCAGGCAGCCCTTTTGCCAGACCATTAATAAAATTATAACCGTTTTCGTAAAAAAAAATATTAAAACATTTAAAATCGATAATATATTAGGGAAACAAAGTTAGAATTTAAAAAATTCCAAAAAATACTATTAAAACAAAGTTAAACTTTAATATGGTTGGATCTATATCCATATCATTTCCCTATAGGGACGGATAGTTGAATTGAGTAATGTGAAGTACGAATTTTGCAATTGATTTTCAGTGTGCACCTAATTCTTAGTGGCTAACATAGTGTGATATTCCTAAGACACTTCCATGCAAACAATACCCATTGATGGCATGAGTTCTACCACTTCTTATGACAATTTAACGTGTTAGTTATCCTCTATTTTGTATCCCTTTTCCCAATGCTCTATATATGAGTATAATTTTGTCTTGTCTTTGTCATGCCTTTTTGGTTTCTTCCTTTTGACATTCTCTTATGAATTCAATTAATTTTGTCTTGTTTTGTCACGTATTTTTCGTTTCTTCTCTTGAACATTATTTATTTATTTGATTAACCCAAACATGTGCTCTTAAATTTGATTTAGTTAGAGATTTCTTTGGGATGTCTCTAATGTTTTTATCACTATTTAAATGTCCACACAAAAGTTAACTTAGACCAATTTTATCTCACACTTTGTTGACCTTTCCATTAGGTTAGATACACAGATTGTATATCTCTATTTGTGACTGGCTTTTGCATATCAACTTATCATGTGAACCAAAAACCCTCAAAGTTGGAGAAAAACTTGTAGTCAAACTTGCATATTAGTACCCATGATGCAAGGGTTATGCAAGTCTTCAAATGCCTACCTTCACTGCAACATATACCATTGGTTTTGATGCCTACTACTAATTAAAATTCCTATTCTAATGCAATCATTTCAATAATTGAGACGAATTTAGGTCGTGTAGTTGCTCGAAGGATTTCTTCTGATGTGTATTCCATTAAAAAAATCAAAACAAAACAAATCATTAGTTTAAGAAACAACAAGCTCTTGATACATAATGGGAATGGGATAGAGGATTTGGAGATGACTAGGGTTTACATGAGAGTTTTGCAAGGTGGTGAGGTGTCCTGGTGCGTGGAGGTTGTCTAAACCTAATTGGTTAATCCTTGTTGCAGTATGGTAGATGAAGAACACATCAATTGGACAGAGCATGAGATGGAGGGGTTGGACGACCAAGAAATTACAACAGACTCAGAGCTTAGGGCCCATCAAAGGGTTGTTCCATCGTCGTTGTTTGGTCTCTCTGATGGTCGGGGATCACATCGGCACAAACATTGCAGTAAGAGTCTAAATGTTGGCTTACATAATTATTCTTGGAATTTTATGAGATGTTAGAAGGCGACTTGCTAAGAGTGGTGGATTCATAAAGAATAGGAGGGAAGATGTTACCAACCCTTAATACTAATTTCATAGCTTTGATTATGAAGACTGATAATTCACT
This sequence comes from Pseudotsuga menziesii, assembly GCA_001517045.1. Classification (NCBI taxonomy): domain Eukaryota; kingdom Viridiplantae; phylum Streptophyta; class Pinopsida; order Pinales; family Pinaceae; genus Pseudotsuga; species Pseudotsuga menziesii. The sequence goes on from LPNX011175691.1 coordinate 99,296, forward strand.
ATATTTCAAGGAATTTAGACCCATTTTTATTTATACTCGCATCTACAAAATGTTGGAAAAGATAATCACAAGGTAAAAACAAATCTTGTCAAAGTTAGTCACTAGTGAGCAGTATGGATTTTTAGAGGGAAGGCAAATCCATGAGGCTATAGGTGTGTCCCAAGAAGACAACAGTCTATCAAAATTAGGAACCTGAAAGAAATGATTTTCAAGATTGTTCTTTCAAAATCATATGATAGGGCCAACTGGTTGTGCTTGAGACTTAAGTTAACTCATTTGGGTTTTTGTGTTCCTTTCATTACTTGGGCGATGAAATACATTACATTTCTCTTTTTTTATTCTCATCAATGGAGTTTCTTTTGAGTTATTTGTCCTAGTAAAGGTTTGAGGCAAGGTTACCCTCTGCCACCCCTCATGTTTCTTATTATACAGGAAGGGTTTAGTAAAGCTATTATTAAGGATAAGAGAATTGGGAGCTTCAAAGGTGTGAAACTAAGAGATTCATTTTGCTACTAATATCTATTGTTTGTGGATGATATCTTAATTTTGTATGATGTTTCTAGAATGAATGTGGTTAAGATGAGGCAAAATTTGGACTTATGGTGTGTTGCAACAACAGTGGTAGTAAATGCTAAAAAAGTATTCAATTTCAGTACAAGGGGTGTAGGAAGCTAAGGTGGAGTTCTTCCTATATATGTTACCTTTTAAGCATATAAGATTGGAGGATGGCTTGAAATACTTTGGATTTTTTTTTGCTAGAATCTCCCTAACTTGCAGGAGTATCCTTTGGTCTAAGAAATTACCTAGGGGCATCCAAGCCGTTAAAATCACTCGGGGATCGCACCTGTTTAGGGCCACACCAACCCTTAATTGGTTGGATTTTGGGTGTCTCCTCCCAACTAGATCACCTCTAAGGGAAATTGAACCCGGGTCACCCTACTGATGAAACCCACACCTTTATCGAATGAGATAGTAAGAATTGATTGTCAAGATTTTATTTAAAACCTAATTATTATTTGAAAAATAACTAGAATTGGCTAATAACTAAGTTGGAAAAGAAAACTCCACTTGGCGTTTTTTTGGTTATCCAAGGGAGGAAGACTAGTGCTAGTAAAGGCAATTGTGGAGGCCATCCGAGCCTATTGAATGGAATTATCCTAGATTCCAAAAGGAAATCCAGGAAAGATGAGAAGGATTCGCTTTAGCTCCCTTTAATTAAGGAGTAGTGAAAAAATAAGTTTTTATTGGGTTGATTGGAAGAAGTTGACAGTATTGAAGGAACTTGGACGGTGGGGGATTTAAAACATATTTCTTTTATTTCGAGGAAATGGAAGCCAAAAGTGGTTGGATAATTATTAATGACGATGATCTATGATGCTTAGAAATACAACATAAATTGGGGAGGTGGAAGGACTTACAGAGAGCATAGGAGGCAAAAGGACTGGCGAAAACATAGAGAAGGGAACATGGGGAGGTTTGCAGGCCTCCCCAGCCATGACCTTGATGGGTTTACATATCGGGGATATTATGATCTCACTAGATCAGGATCAAAATATGAAAGGACGATCGACATAACGAAACCAAGTCAGTGTATTCCCAAAGCGACCCAAATACCTTCTATGCAGATAAAATCTACTAAGTTCAGAGATCGAATTCAGTATATGGAATATCATGCGCTCATAGGGAAGTTTGTTGGAATGAAACCTTCTGAGAAATCCCTAGTATGGTGGATAAACTCTTCCTGGAAACCTAAGGGGCACTATGATCTTCATTTGAAATCCAAGGGTTTCATCACCATATCCTTTCTTAACTTGGAATATAGAAACAAAATCTTTGACGGAGGCCCCTACTTCTTTTATCCAGCATGCTTATTACTGAGACCCTTGAAGGAAATTTTTTTCCTAGATAACGAAGACATGAAAGTGGCGTCAGTCTGGATCAGGTTGTACTCTCCATGCAAATACTAGGACCCATAAATCCTGCAAGTATTGGGGAATTCCTAAGGAAAATTCATTAAGATATCAGAACAAACCAGGGCCCAAAGATATATGACATATGCGAGGATCCGTGTCTACATGGATCTCACCAAAGAAATACCAGAAGCCATTAAAATGTCACGGGAAGATGAAGACATGATGTAAACCCTAGACTATGAACAATTCCCATTTTGGTGTCATAGATGCCATGAATATGGTCACCTATTTAGGGATTTCCCTATGAATTCTCCAAAACCATCACTTAGGAAGGAGGAGGACATGAATGACCAAGGGTTCACATGGGTTTCCTCACGCAAGATAGGAGGGAGAAGGCAGGACAACCAGGAGGTGAACAAAAAAATTCCAGTATCCAATAAATTTGGTTCCCTTGAAGACCAAACAGAGGAAACACCTGTTCAACAGCAAGGAAAACATATAGGGGAGAGTCACCACCTGGAAAAAAAGGATATCCATGCCAATTTACTAGAAGATACTATCGAAGTAAGATCCCATGATGAATTCAATCAAGATATTGGGGATGAAGCAGAGGACATGTACATAGGAGATATGGATTCGGAGGGAATTGAACAAGTCTGTGATGATGTTGTGAAAGGATATGTCCTGCAAGAACAAGTGGTATTGTTGAAGGAGTCCATCATCAAGGCAAGGGAGTCAAATAAACTGGAAGTGAGTTTCCAAGATCCCACAAGGAGAATAAGCGAAAGCATGAGGATCCAAGTAAGAAGACAAGGGTGAAATCCAACAAACAAAGATCAGAGGAAGTGAGCTGATGATTGGTAGAATTAGGTCAGTACCCTACTATCAAGGAAACTCTAGGGTTTTAATTTGTTTTTAATGAAGATAATAACTTGGAACATACGAGGGTTAAACAACCCCCGAAAAACAAAAATCTTAAGAAAGAAGATTATGAGGACAACTCTGACCATTGTGTTTCTTCATGAAACTAAGTTCCCATCGACTCAACTTCAGGAAAATGTAAGAAAATTTGGAAGGGAAGTGAAGGAATATGCATAGACGCACAAGGGTATGTGGGGGGTCTAGGAATATTATGGGATCCCAACATAGTGTACTTATCGGGTTTCAATGGTAACGAATGTTTCATCTCTACATAGTTCAAGGTAGTCAGTTTCTTTGTAGAGGGAGTGCTTATCGATGTTTACAAGCCTCATAATCTAGGTGAAAAAATGAGTTTTAATAATACACTTCGAAACATCCATGAAGGGACTGAAGGGAGACATCAGATCCTAGGGGGATATTTCAATCTCATAACCTCATTTGATGAGAAGAAAGGAGGAAGGCGTCGACGGAAGAAGAATGTGATATTTTTAGAGACATCATTGAAGAGTTAATATTCGTATATATTACCTTGGGTCAGGGGAGGTTCACCTAGAACAAAAAAAGGAAGGGAGATAGACACATAACATCTCGCCTGGATATAGTCCTTGTTTCAGAAATGGTTATGGATCCAGGTAGTGAAATTCACTCAGTGATTCTCTTAGGAGTAGGGTCATACCACTGGCTAGTGGAATTATAGTAGAGTGGGCTGGGATCACAATTCAAAAAATCCTTCACGTTTGAACAATTATGGATAAGACATCCAGATTTTATAGACAAGGTCAAGACGTGGTGGGATGAACTAAGTGAAGGTGCAGTTCAGAGCATGTATAAATTACAACAAAAACTAAAAAGGATAAAAGAGAGAATAAATAAATGGAACAAGGAGGAGTTTGGAAACACATTTGTTGATAAGAAAATCCTAGAAACCAGGATGGTGGATATTCAGACCATATAGATGAATATCGGGTACACAACTGATCTACAGACAGAGGAAATTAGTCTTTGTACAAAAATTGAGGAGAGGGAAAGACAAGAATAAATCCTTTGGCGCCAAAAATCAAGAATCATATGGTTCAAAGAGGGGGAACATAACAAATTTTTTTTGAAGAGATCAATTATCCAGGATAGAGCGCATAACAAAATCTTCTCAATTAAAAATTCGAGTGGGGAAAGGGTTGAAACGGGGGAAGAAATTGAAGCAACCTTAAAGCATCACTTCAAGGAAATTATGACTGAAACAAGACATGATAGAAGTAGGAACATTGACCAGGTAACACAACACATGCCTTCCCTCATTACCCAGGAGCAGGATGAGATGATAATGAAGCCTATTTCTCTTATTGAGGTGGAGGAAGCGATCTTCCAAATGGCAGAAGGCAAGGCCCTAGGCCCGGATGGATTAACGATGAACTTATTCCACCATTTATGGGATATAATTAAGCAAGATGTCTGGAAGACAATGGAGGACTCTCGGGCATCAAGGAATATTCTGCCAGCCTTCAATGCAAATATCCTCACTCTTATCCCAAAATGTGAAGGGGCTGAGTCTCCAGACAAATTTAGACCCATAATATTGTGTAATGTAATCTATAAGATCATAACCAAGGTCATTGTAAACATAATCAAACCCCTCTTACCTTCCTTGATCTCTCCAGAACAATCAGGGTTTGTTGAAGGCCACCAAATAATGGATGGAATTATCCTAGTCCATGAAGTTCTACATTCAGTAAGAACTAAGAAAATACCTGGACTGATGGTGAATCTTGATACCACTAAAGAATATGACAAACTCAATTGAAAATTTATGAGGAATATGCTCACATCCTTTGGCTTTCAGGACGATTGGATTGAATGGGTTATGAGTATGGTATCCTCATATTTTTTCTCCATTCTTGTTAATGGTGTTATGTCAGGAATCATCAAACCAATGAGGGGTATAAGTCAGGGAGACCCTTTACCCCCTTTCCTTTTCATCCTTATGGAATAAGGCTTGGGATGTTCAATTATATTAATGCAGAACAACAATGATTTAAGAGGGATCATAGTTAAGCCAAGGGCGGATAACCAAACTCATCAATAGTTCATGCATGACAGTATGTTGATGGGCTACCCTTCGGTTCAAGAATCCATAACGCTCAATGCATGCCTAACCGACTTTGGTAAAGCTTTGAGATTCGAGACCAACAACCAAAAATAACAGGTATTTTTCTTTAACACTCTTAGGATCACTAGACATAATATTTGTCGCACATTGGGTTTCCAAGAGAGTTCCCTTCCATCCAAATATCTAGGAACCCCCCTAGTTGACTCAATGGATAAAAGGGATCATGGATGGATCTGCTGGACATGATGAAAAAGCGTCTGACCAACTAGACATTGAGGCCACTCAACTTCGCGAGCAGACTCGTCCTTGTAAAATCAGCCATGCAGGCAATGCCAATTCATTTATTCTCTACCTTGGATGCTCCAAAGGAAATTTTGAGAGACATGCAGAATATGTAGCGGAAATTTTTATGGAGTGAAACAAATGAACAACGAAAATGGGCCCTAGTAAAATGGGAAATGTTATGCAACTCCCAAAAATAAGGGGGGGATTCAGCCTCTGAGACCCAGACCATGCAAATTTTGTGAGTAGAAGAGCTAAGATCTGGTGGAGATGGTTTACCCACAATGAGGAACCCTGGGAAACGGTTTGGCATATCAAATATGTTGAGGAATGGGATAAAGAAAATCTCATTATCTTTTCAGAATAAACCCTAGGGTCTCACTTATGGAAAACTACCAGGTAGGGCAAGAATTTGATCCAAGAAAATAGCTTTTGGGAAGTCAAGAATGGGGGAAAGACTCAAGTTTGGGAGGACTTGTGATAGCAAATTCCCCCTTTAGATCGCGACGGGGAGATACAACAACTCATTCGTGAATGTATTAATCAAGGAATTACAAGGGTCAAGGACATATGGGCGAACTAGGAGGGTGAACATGACTTTCGGGTTTGGGAAAATAGGGAGTGGTGGGAACGTCGAAGTCTAGGGGAAGAAGTATACAGACTGGAGGAAGCTCTAAACAATAGGAGAAACAAAATTCACTTAGGAGAAGACAAGTAGAGATGGGGATATCGTCCAAAAGGCTCATGCAACATCAAGGAATCCTATGACTTATGGACAAGAGTTGATAACCAACAAGTAGGTAAAAAATGGAAAAGCTGTGGAAGAAAAAACTATGGCCTAAAATTTCTATCTTTAGCTGGATAGTTATGAAAATATGTATATTAACAAGAGAAAACCTTTAAAATAGTGGTATGGAGGTTCCTTACAGATGCTTTTTGTATGAGAAGGAAGAGGAAACAATGAGCCACCTCTTGTATGCTTGTTCGTTCGCCACCAGTATCTGGGACCAAGGTGTGATGAAGTTCAAACGATCTGGATGTGTTAAGAAAAACCCAAAACAAACACTCGTTGAATGGTCAAACAACCCTTTCTAGAACCCAATTCTGAATCACTTATGGGATATTTTTTCGAATTTCACTCTCTAGGAGATATGGATAGAACAAAACTCCAGGATTTCCCAAGGAAAAGGTTTGACCTCTGAAATGGTGTGGAATTCCATAGGGAACAAGATGATAGAATTAATAAGAATGAAAGCGTGAAACAACTCCGACTGGTAGGAAACAAACTCATATTCTTCCATACTAGAGGCATGGGGAATCTCAGGACCCATGCATTATGATGACAACCAAAAGGGCATGAAAAGAACTGGTGTAAGTGCAGATACCTGGACTCCTCCCTTGGGGTTTTTCAAGCTCAATTTTGATGGAGCTTCAAAAGGTAACCCAAGCCCAGTAGGATATGGGTGTATTAATAGAGACCACATGGGTAGCATGCTAGGTTTCAAGTGTGGCTTCATCGGTAGGGATACCAACAATGCGATAGAAGTAGAAAGCCTTTTGCAGGGAATCTGAATGGACAAGGAGTACCGATGGAACCCTTTAATTATGGAAGGAGACTCCGAGGTAGTAATTCAAATGGCAACTAAAATCCTTCATGGTAACCCAAGTGCAAAGGTGGCACACTCGTAGAGACTCGAAGGAAGATTGGAAAGGCTTGCAGAGAACTTACCTGGGATGGCCACCATATTTAACCACGTCAGAAGGCACGACAACAAAGTCGAAGGCAAGATGGCAAACCTCGAGATGGAAACCCACAAAGCAATTAAATCCAAGCACTAGAGTGAGGTGACAAACATAATAGTTAGGGATAGGTGTGTCGACCTCACACACCAAGATATGATGTGTATCAATGAAACATAGAGGGAAGAACACCAGGAGGGCCTGAAACCTCCCGCATAAAGGAGGTTTGTATAGGCCAACATAGGGTGACATAAGCCGAAAGGTAGGTTGGTTTAAATTCGCGTAGTTTCATGATCAATGCACAATATTTTCAATCAGCTGGAAAGTGAAGAAAAATGAATGAAGAAACTGGAGGATCTAGACGATTGAATGTGATCTATACGCTTAGGACTACATAGCATGAGCTCGACATCCTAGAAAGGACAAATTTAATCATGGATTAGAAGAGGAAGTCGCTATTTAGGGACAAGTAGGGTGACAGAAAAAATCACATCAACAAAACCCGTATGTGTATATTTTAGAAATTATTGTGAGTATAGGGACATTGGTGACTTGGAAAATGGATGTCTACCAACGAAGGAACACAGAGGAAGGTATGGGAGGAAGAAAAGGAAGGGGGAAGCGGGAGTTGGGGCTTGAGGAGGAGAAATCTAGGGTGACTAGGGCTCAGAAGAAATCCCTTTGGGAAGCTCGACTGTTTGAACTGGGTCTCCCCAAGGACATCCAACATAACATCAACGAGAAGGAGCAGAATTTATGGGCAGAATTGGATAGGGACACCCTGCATGAGGAATGTCGCAAAGCTTAGGATTGGATCTTGGACCTGGGAAATAATTCAGGTAAACTCATCCTCTGTGAGAGAACCATGGCGCTTTTCTAGGTAATGAAAAACCTTCTCAGTCGCACAATCTAGGAGAAGTAGGAGATGGGAGATGTTGAGGAGCACCTTGGGAAATGGCTGTCAAATATGGTAGATGGGTCAAAGACGCTGAAATTACATCCCATAGGGTATTCATATGCAGGCCCCTCCATCTCAACCTCCCCCGGTGAACCAACAGATTCCTGCAAGTAGTAATCGTCAGGCCTGCATCCCCGATCTCCTTTATATTTCGTAGTAAATGTTCTGTGTGCTGGGTATAGATGACCAAGGTCCCTATTTTGATGTAATGTATAGTCTAGGTTCGATTATTAATGTCGAAGAGGAATAGGTCTTGTAGTTGTTTCAAGGTTTACTGTGTAATCGGTTCATAATGGAGTCATGTTAGCACCAAGTTTTGTTGGAAATATACTATATCGCAAGTATGTTTAGGTCCATTTGTCAAGGTAGTTTTTGGACAACGAGATGGACAATGAGGTTATCAACAAGAAGTTTCCTGTGCATCAAAATGTAAACCGCTCTTTTTCATATATAAATAAAATCTCTTACTTACAAAAAAACGCAACATAAGTTTATTAATCCAAATTCATTGAAGAATGGATTATAATGCCCCAAAAAGGTCTACATAATGTCTATGAGATTTGGAAAGATGTAATTTTGGCTTTAACTCTTATAGGTAATGGTCTGGTGTTGTAGATGGGACATGGGAATAGGGTGAGGCTAGGGATATATCCTTGGTTAGGTGTTGGTATGGAGAGAAAGAACCCCATTCATATGGTTCAAGATTTAAGAGAAAGGGGATGCTTTTACCTACATAGGCAGGAGACACAATTTTAACAAACTTGTGGGATTAAAGGTGGATGTCAACAAACAAATTGGATTTTAGAGGAAAATATGCTTCAACATTTGGAGGTGTTTGTTGTGAAGTTAAAATCTAGTCATGCCATTTTATTAGAAATAGAAGATGAGTTATCATGGGATGACACTCCTTTTGGAGTGTGTACTACTAAATTTGGTTATATTGATTTAAGCACTAAAGTTAGATAACTACGAATTTTGTGGTGTTGGAAAGTGATTTCAAATTTAAACCATCCTTCAAAGTCTTGAGTCTTCATGTGATGACTCCTATTTATTATGTCTCAACTTGGGATAATATTCATAAGAGGAATATATATGGTCCATGAAGTTTTCCTTGATTTAAGACGAGGGAAGAAATAAACCTTCATCTAGTACTAGAATGTAGTTATACGAAACAATATTGTCTTGAGATTGAAGAGTTTATAGAGTTAAAAAAAAAGTGTGGGGAAAACTTACAATAGAATAATGTTTGAAAATTTGGTGGTACAATTCACTAGTGAGATAGTTCAAAGAACTACATGTTATTTTAGTTTAGGGGTTGTGGCTAGTAAGGAATTATAGATTGTTTGAAGATAAATTTATTATTCCTTTTTAGTGTTCCTCCTAAAGCATTGGATTTTTAAAATATTTCCTACCAGAAAAGCAAGGAAAGGCTTTGAAGAAAATAGTGATTGAACAAGTGAATATGGAGGTTTCTTGGGATTTTTTTATGGGGTTTCATAGGAAACACCTCATAATTATGGAGCGGGTTGTGTGATATATATGTCAAATAAGGATATTATTTAAGTTTTTGAGTAGGAATAGGTCTAGGTACTAACAATTATAAAAATATTTTGGCTCTTAAGTTGTTGTTGCTGATGGCTATTGAAAAAAGGATAAAAAAATTATAGTTTTTCAAAGATTCTATGATTGTTGTGAGCTGGGTAGAAGATTTGCAATAATTTATTTAGTCTACTATTTCTAGAATAGGCTTGAAGGGTTGGTTTGAGTTTTAATGAATTCTCCATCCTTAGGGAAATAAACTCGAATGCTTATGGTTGATCTAAAGCTAGAGTACTGCTCTTGGGATTAGGGAGCTAGTAGATCATGGAAGACATAGAGGGTTAGCATTCTAAATATTATCATCTACCCTTTCATGAATTTCATCAAGTTGGAGCTCACTAATGCAACTATATTTCAAATTCTTTTAAAAAAATGATTATGACATTTTTCTAGCTACTCTAATTGAGATCTCTTTTTATATTTGTTGTATGTGATTTACATGTGTGTAAAAGAGCACCCACAAGGGGTTGTGCAATCCTTGAGAGAATATTAGAATTGGAAAACAAAAAAACAAAAAAACAAAAACAAAGCTAAAACAACGAACCTACATTCTTAAACCAAAATGTAAGCATATATCACCAAGATGGAATGCTTAAAGTAAAATAATCCATTTTTCATTAATATTACATATATCACCGTGGTATAGTTTGTAGAGGATATCGGGCCTCCACAACTTGTACAAGTGAAGGTTCATGAATCTCATTTATGACCTCCAATCTCTATCTAAGTCTCATGGGTAGATCTCCCTTGTGGTGAAAGTAGAAAGTATGGTATGGTATCCTTCTATTTTTGTAGAAAATTTGATAACATAATGATGTTTTTTTGTAATAAAATTGGATTGTGAAACAATGACCTCGAGGGTTCTTTTATAGGCCTAAGAGTGGTCAAAAGAAGTATCTAGATCCGATGTGTATTCTCTCCATCTCATTGATTACTTAGTGGAGAAGTTATGGTTTTGGATATTAGGTTTGCTTTTTGTTTCAACCACATCAAGGTATGTGTCCACTTTTAGCCTCTTATTTATCAGGGAAGCCGAAAATGACAATTTAATTTATCCAAAACTTTACATTTTGGGATCAACGTGCTTTTTGAGGGAATAATAGGGACCAAGGTCACACTTTTTGAGGGAAAAGTAGCAACCTTAAATATATGGTCAATTCTATGGTTTGACTTTCAGTTCTTCAATATTTTTATCACTTGTTTGGGCCATATGGATGGTGTGAGGTGGAAAATGGTGTTCAAACTTCCAGTTATGATGCATAATGATGATGAAACATATGACAAGGCATGTGAGCAAATTTTGTTGTTAACAGTATTAGGTTTTGTACTTTTTGTTGGCTCATATGCCTTAGATACAAAATTTATGAACATTATTTTAGGTGGTTTTAGTAGTAGCCTAAAATTGTAATATCAAGAACTTTTTATGTATATGTGTGTGTATGCGTGCATGTATACACATACACATATTATAAAGTTACACGAAAGGCCGGTGAAGAAGATGTAGATTTCCTCCAGATGAAAGTAGTTACCTTCTAACTTTCACAAATTTTCCTACACAAGAAAGTAGTTACCTTCTAACTTTCACAAATTTATTAATAAATTTTATGTTGACATTGAACTAATTAATAATCATAAGAAAAAATTAAAAATCTCATTTAAAAACAAATAACGTTTGAGTTTTCTATTTATTATTATTATTTATTTTAACATTTTATAATCAAATATTTTTTCATTATAAAAAATTGTACATACACTATATAGAAATATATCTTATTAACAAATACCACAAATTAAAATTGATTAACAAATATGTAATACAAGTAATACAAACCTTATAAAAAAAATTACCACACTTCATTTAAAAAAAAGTATTTTAATACCAAAAGTCCCCAACAAATATACAAAGTGCCAACCCTCCCTAGCCAAATATACATCAATTACCATAACAAACAAGTGCCACGGGGTGGCGAAGTCCTCGAGTAAGCATGTGCTGACCAATCAAGCCATTAAAATCGGGCCCAAATAGTTTGATTTTAAATAATGATAGCCATCCAAACAAGCAAACAACTCGCTGGTGGCAGAGAGAGATGTTGAGGCAGGTTCACCAAGTGTTGAGGAAGGCTCATTGAGTGCATAAACACCTGGCATTGAAACCTGGGATTGACTCCTCCTTGCATAAACTATTGTCTATTGTACCTAAACTATTTCATAAAGAATATAAATACTTTATAATGAATATCTTCCTTATGAATGTAAAATAATAAAAATTAGTTGACATTATAAATTTAAGAATGTAACAACCTTTATATCGCACAAGTCTTTCTCTATCTCACCGTGGTGAATACTATATTTTCACGTCACAAATTTTTAAAATATTATGGGTTGCGAGAATTTTTTCACTGCGCTATTTCCATGAGAATCTTGGTAAACATGGTAGCTTTGATAAAATCCAAGGTCGGTCAAATAACCTGTAGCGCACACCGAGCACCTTTTCATGCTAAGATTGACCTCTAAATAATTATGTATGCGGGATACAAGGGCCAAGCAAAAATTATAGCCTTTGTAGGAACGAATATCACCTCAAGCAAAAAGGTGAATCGTCATAGGAACTGGACTTCTTCAAATTTCAGAGACGATGTAGGTGAAATGCCAACAAAAAAAAATACAGAGCCAAAGTTACAAGACATAAAGAAATGTGAATCAAACACAAAACAATATCAATTATAATATATCCGATATAGGCAACGTAAAATTTGGATTTCCAACATTGCAAAATGCCATTATATTACACTTACCTAAGCCCACAGATCATTGAAGATCTGTGGGTTGTGTTCGCTCATTGAATTTGATGCGAGTTTTAACCAGACGGCTAAAGCTGGAGGTGGACCCGCTAATTTTACCACCACCGGAGATAGTTAGAGATGGCCTGGAAGCAATAATCAATGCATCAACAATCGGTCCACCTATACTTTCAAGTCTGGGAGGTAAACTGGCACGTAAGTCGATATCTTGTGTCGAAAATTTATAAAGCATTATATATGTATATTTTTTTAATCCTCAACTCCCGGCATTCTACCATGTCCACCTCTCATGCAAATCCACAACATTACACTCCGCCTTAATTCATTACATGCATTTAATTATGGTCATAAACAACAATATTAAGCCTGGAATCGCATGCATGGAGAGAGGGAGTGCATTTACAGATGTCGAGTTTATCTATATTTGCTAGGTAACAAGATTCAAAATTAGGAGGCTATACAAATACGTGGTGCACATGCATGGACAGGGTGCTAAATTTTACAACTGCATGTATGCATCAGTTGATTCGGTTCCTTAAGTGAGTGCTAGGTTAAGTAGTTCAGATGAGTTAGAACAAGTTCCATCAAGTGCCAAAGATCGCTCACTAGAGCACAAAGAAAGCCACCGGTCCATAATGGTGCCAAGTGACGGGTTCACTTTGCAATTGAATGCCAAACGTTGATACAATGTTTATGTGTTATGTAGTGGGTTCTTCCTGTCACGTTGTGCATGGAATTTCTTACCGATTCTACAACCTCGAAATGAAATGGATAGTTGCATTCACAACTGATGGTGGTACTTCGTTATCTTCAATGCGGTGAAGTAACGCTCAAACGGTGAGCCAGATTCCTTCTCAGAATCGCTCATGTATGAGTTTGTTCGCTTACCCTGCCTGGAGTCGTGTCTTCATTTTGTGGATGCGTGAATTCCCGTGTCTATTGTATCGTGTTATCGATAAATGTGTTTTGTAGTCTGCGGGTAGCAACATTTTTATGTATATTCTTGAAGCTGTCGAAGATTTCGTGCATGGGGGTTTCGAATTTGCAGATGTAGATTGTAATTTACACGGGCTTGCAAGGTGCAGGGTTCTAACTGTGGTATGAACGTGGGGAAGGTGCTGGGTAAATTATGTTAAAATGGGATATTACAGAGCTTCCATAGGGTCTATGACAATGGAGATGAAGGGACAAATGTGTTCGCTTTAAGGCATTTTCCCATATGCCTTACCTATTTAGTGAAGTGTGAAGGATCCCACGAACTGTAATACTCATTTAGATATGCGCTTGGATAAACAGGGACAAACCTAATCTGGAATCATCTCGATCTCCACGTAGTTGGTGCTATTATTTCATCCTGTATAGGGCATTAACAATGTTGTACCAATTTTCAAATTCAGTCCCATAAACTGTTAAGTTTCTGCTACTTATATCGAGATCTGCATACCTTATTCATGTTGCCGGATGATGAAATTGAGCTGATTGACAACAAAACATATTCTTGTGAAGGGCATTGAGAAATTAGCATAAGAAAATATGAATAGAAGAGATGTTGTTGGTACTAGATTTGGATGAGGTGCATATTCTGTATAGGGCACCTGGCTTTCCCATTGTTCATGGTATTGTCCATTTAATAGGTGTTCATTGCTTGGTATAGTTTTTAATTGATATTATGGTAAAGCACATTATCATTTAAGGTTATGATCTTGCAGAACCAGATGGATTATACAAATAATAGACTACAAAACGACAACAACCATTGCATTTGTACATTTCAAGTGACAATACCAAGAGCAAAGTCTCTGGCATAAAATTTAATCCAAATTTTTCGTTCAGATTTTTTGACATATAGGTAAGTGTGCAGGAAAATTTTAGTATTTAAAACTTTGAGAGTGTAAACACTTTTGTTTATAAAATAAAGCTCTAGGTTTTCCTTTACTGCTTAATTTAATGTCAATTTCATTTCTTGGATTTGTTTTGCGTAAAAGTAAACAGACAGACAGAATTAGGAAGGAACAACAATTCTTAAAAATGGAGAGAATAACAATTTTCCACAGGAATTAATGTTGAAGGACCTGGATTTCCAACTTTGATTTCCAGCTTTTTCCATAAAGGTAATCGTTCTTACAAGGGAAATTTTGGTTCAGCCATTGCTCCTACCATCAAATTTCAATAGAAATCAATGGATATCCAGACATGTATGTTCCACTGCCATACACTATAATTGTTTGTAGTGAAGGAAAATTAGGTTGATCAATTGCTTCAACGATCAAATTTCATGTTGGAGGACGCGAATATTCAAGTATGTACATTGCTACAATCTACGGGTTTTTATTGTTGTGGCGCAATAGAGTCTAGGTTTTTAAGTCAATTTTGTGTAAATTTGGTGATAATTTTCAGATTAGACAACATAGAAACAAAAAAAACTCTTGTAGCGAAAACTCTGGGCAGAATGTTTAGCATATGTCCTCCATATGTCATATAATATGTTGGTTCCTCTTTCAACTGCAGGTATTGTGCCTTTGGCAATGGCGTTTTCATATCTACAATGCATAAAAACTTTCATATATATATTTTTAATTTCATGCCCAATAAATAACCATTTGTGGATGTGTACTTTGTTTCTTCTTGGTACTAGTTATGCATGAAGGGATTCCTCACATAAATACTATCTCCAAGGATAATAAATTCAAATCTGGTAATTTGTTTTTTCAATTATGTGATAAACCTATCTTAACTATGAATCCTGTAAACCTAAGTTATGGTTAGTTTGATCATTTTTCTATATGCAATTCTTCAAATAAAAGACATACTTGTTAGTATGCAGTAGCGCAACTTCTACCATCTTTTGTCTAGTTAGCATCCTCAGCGGCATAGTTCTGTTGGCTCAACATCATTACTAATAGCAACAACAGTTTTCCATCTTCTGTAAATTCAACGTCCTTTGAAACATAGTTCTCTTCGCTCAACATCCTCTCCAACGTCATAGTTCTCTCAACCATCCTCTTTCTCTAAGTAGAATTCGAATTCCTGTAAATTCAACGTCCTTTGAAACATAGTTCTCTTGGCTCAACATCCTCTCCAACGTCATAGTTCTCTCAACCATCCTCTTTCTCTAAGTAGAATTCGAGTTCGAAAATAGTGTATAGTGTACCAGTGTAAATTCAACGTCCTTGGCAACATAGTTCTCTTGGCTCAACATCCTCTCCAACATCATAGTTATCTCAACCATCCTCTCCGACATCATAGTATCTCAACCATCCTCTTTCTCTAAGTAGAATTCGAATTCAAAAATAGTGTACAGTGTACCAACAACAAGTATTTATAATGTCATCTAAAGTAGCAACAATTTGTTTCTTGGCTTTGGTGATGAATCGGTGCAGGAAGAGGCAGTGAGTCCGTGACCGCCAAGTAGGTGGTAAAGTAGGCAATGTCTTGAAGGCTCCGTATTGCTCCGTATTTAATGCAACCGGTATGGCAGTGACATAGCGGTGCATCAAGCTTCGATAGGAGCGTTGTAGGGAGATATTCTATGAGGCATTGCAATTTAGTGAACGGAGTAGTCTAACGAGTCGACGATTTTGCCTGGCGTTAGACTACTTCCTCTACCCACACCGTTAACTCCTCGGGACATTCGGCAAATCCAAAAAGGAAAGGGTCCCTCCCAAATCTTCTTACGTCCCGCAAATCCAAAAAGGAATTACTTCCTCTACCCACACCGTTAACTCCTCGGGACATTCGGCAAATCCAAAAAGGAAAGGGTCCCTCCCAAATCTTCTTACGTCCCGCAAATCCAAAAAGGAATTACTTCCTCTACCCACACCGTTAACTCCTCGGGACATTCGGCAAATCCAAAAAGGAAAGGGTCCCTCCCAAATCTTCTTACGTCCCGCAAATCCAAAAAGGAATGGGTCCCTCCGGAATCTTCTTCTGATCGCGATCGTTGTCATCCTGCACATGCAGTCTTCTAGTGGTCAACTGGTCTTCTACATGCGCAAACTGAGCTATTTGAACTGAAATTTCCTGAGCTGCAACATGCTCCCTCTCTTTGTATGCAAATTCAGACAAATATAGAATAAAATTGCAGTACTCAGGCAGAACGTGGTAAAAATTCTGCAAGTATTGCTCCTGTAATTCCTTCAGCTTGGATTGAAGATTGAACTTTCGATATTCTGCACCACGATCCTCAATATTAGCCATCAAGTCTATGTAGCTCTGGTACTCTGGCAATGCAAAATGCTCTAAAACAGAAATGAATTCGTCATTGCTGAGCCTAGTGAAATCAAGATCATAGTCTTTGCACAATTGTTCCAACTCAGACCCAAGTGCACTAACACTAAAATACTTTGTTGACTCTTTGTAATTAGCGGTGATAAAAGCACTGCGATGATATCCCTCAGCAAAGAACTGTGTATGTCTGGGTATCGCCAGACATTCAGGAGGTGGCCTAATACTGATATAACTCCTTATGTTTAGGTTGAAACAAAAGAAACCCTGACATCATTCTCAAAATTTTGAACATGGCTTATCTTGAGTCTTTGTGTTCGTCTCTGTCTATGAGAAGTGGAGACGAATGAAGCAGCCAGAGCTTCAAGAAGGTTATACTCTTCAACGCACACATAAATATCATCACACAGGTCCACTACGTAACCTATAAAATTGCAGGAAACCTCTTTCCTTGAAGGTACAATTCTATTGCACAAACTCAAAATTTAAATTTAAATATATATTGGGAAAAATATATGACCCTACCCTTCAACTCTCTGGATTGGACCTTGTAACCTCTTGGGCCTACCCTGTACCCTACCCCTTCTGGAGTCTGGGCCATATAACCTCTGTATAGGAACCTGTGGACTCTATAACCTCTGTATAGGAACCCATGGACCCTATAACCTTTGTATAGGAACCTATAACCTGCAAGGTGGTGGAAAGAAAAAACACATGTTCACATTTTCTTAACCATTATTGCCCCTCCAGATCATTCTTATCCCTCCCGGGTTCTTACCACTTAGTTTAGACTATTTCTGACTACTAAGTTTAATTTATGGACATTTTCATATCATAATCCGGATTCCAACCTTCTACTTCCAGATTAGATTGGAATCTGTAACATGGGGATTGGAATATGAATCTGTAACCTTCAAGGTGGTGTAAACCCATGTCTTTCTTAACCATTATTCGTCCTACAAGATATAAAGCCAGTGGAGTGGATTACTGTTTATGAATGTTGAGTGAATCCGTTTAGCGTTTATGAATCTTAGAATGAAATTGTATGCAGGGACCATATATAGCTGGGAAGAGGCCTACAGATTCAGATTTTGCATTGGCACCTAAGCTTCGCCATGCCCGAGTAGCCTTAGCCCACTTCATGGACTTTCACTTTCCCCTGGAGCTCAGCGCACTTCAGAACTACATGAATGTATGTATATGTAGACACCATCATCCTTGCTTATGCCCTTCAATTATTTTTAAATTACGTTAGTCTGTTATTTATCTATTTATTTCTCAGTTACGTTGCAGCTGATGGAATCTAGAGAGAGCTTTGAGAAGACCAATTATCCCAATGACATGATCATTCAAGGGTGGCGCAAGAAATTTAACTTACCAGATAAAATCGCCAATGCTCTATGATGACCAACCTTCTCAATGCATATCCATTGACCACTCTGTAATTAGCTTAGTTTTATTCAGCTGCTTAAACGTGAATGATCTGTTTGTAAACATATACTCTTTTCAGTTTTGGGTATATGAAGTGTGTATACAGCGGAGTTTCTCCAAATCGTTGTTAACCAATAATCTTACAATGAGGATGATGAAGATTCTCAGTACCCGTGTTACTATTTCTATATTTTTGTCAATAAATTGTGTTACTGTGGACGATGATAAAGATCATCAGACGTGCAACTATGACCTCTCATTGTTTAAATGAAATAATTGGTATGTTTTATTAAATCTTTTATTTCAAGATGAATTTTCTTACTTATGGTTTTTAGTATTTATAAACATTGATTCAACGTAATTAAGCATTCAACGTAATTCAGCAGCAGTATTTATCCCTCTCGGGACACTTGACTCTACGCTTGATTAATTTTTTATAAACATTGATTCTATTGGGCACCATAATTCGTTTGCAGTGGCACTTGATTAATATTTTATTAACATTGGTTCTATTGGCCACCAATGCACCATAATGCATAATGCAGTGGCAAGGTAGGGGCAGGATCAGGATTTGATCCCTCTTTCACATTTGATAGAGATTGGAGGAATAACCGACAGACGTCTTTAAAATTAAAATGTGATAAATCCGCTGCTCGTAAACCCATGAATTACTGTATAATGGGACATCGCCTTATACCCAGAACTGAATTCAATAACAATTAAATTCAATAGTTTCACAACTAAATTCAGTAAATTCTATCGTTTTAGTTGATCCATTCGTAAACCCATGAATTACTTTATAATGGGACTTACCTTAGGAATAAAAATGTCGGCTTATACCCAGAACTGAATTCAGTAAATTCTATCGATTCAGTTAATCCATTCAATAACAACTAAATTCAATAGTCTCAGCCACACAACTGATTTCAATAACAACTAAATTCTATTACACAACTGATTTCAATAACAACTAAATTCTAAATTCAATAGTTTCAGCCATAGTAGCATATAACAACTAAATTCATAGTAGCATATAACAACTAAATTCAATAAGTTTCAGCCATAAATAGTAATTCAATCACAACTGAATTCAGTAACAGCTAAATTCAATAGTTTCACAACTGAATTTAATAACAACTAAATTCAATAGCCATAGTAGCATCATTAGAGCACTAAATTCAATATAACAACTAAATTCAATAGCCATAGTAGCATCATTAGAGTACTAAATTCAATAGTTCAGCCATAGTAGCATAATTAGAATAATTAGAGCTGCTTAGAATAATTAGAATACTAAATTCATAGAAGCATAATTAGAATAATTACGAAATTCAATAGTTCAGCCATAGAAACATAATTAGAGTACTAAATTCAATAGGAACATAATTAGAGTACTAAATTCAATAGTTCAGCCATAGTATATAGTAGCATAATTAGAAAAATTAGAGCTACTTAGAATAATTAGAATACTAAATTCATAGTAGCATAATTAGAATAATTAGAATAAGAAATTCAATAGTTCAGTCAGAGCATAATTAGGGTACTAAATTCAATAGTTCGGCCATAGTAGCATAATTAAAGTACTGAATTCAATAGTTAAGTTCGGCCATAGTAGCATAATTAAAATAATGAGAGTAAGTAATTCAATAGTTCAGCCATAGTAGCATAATTAGAGTACCATAGTTAGAATAATTAGTTCAGCTATAATAACATAATTAGTGTACTAAATTCAATAGTTCAACCATAGCAGCATAATTAGAGTACTAAATTCAATAGTTTCAACCATATTTAAAATAAAATAAAAATAAATTTTTATTTTTATTTTTTTGGGTTGTGTTTTTAGGACTTTTGGGTGGCTGCCATCGTGGTCTACAAGCTGTGTAGCCAACCACATGGCTACGGTGTAGGCAGCCACATGAGTACAAGCTTGTAGCTGCGTCCCAAAGCATGACAAAGTCATGTCCTTCAAGTGAATACCCAGACAAAGTAGTGGGAGATAAAGAAAGGTTTTAGTCATGACTAAAAAGCTGACTTAAAGCTGTGGCTGCCTCCCAAAGCATGACAAAGTCATGTACTTCAAGTGAATACTCAGACAAAGTAGTGGGAGATAAAGAGAGGTTTTAGTCATGACTTAAAAGCTAAGCATGACAAAGTCAGGTCCTTCAAGTGAATATCAAGACAAAGTAGTGGGAAAAATATATAACCTATATGAATTTTGCGTTTGTGCAATAGAATTGTACCTTCAAGGAAAGAGGTTTCCTGCAATTTTATAGGTTACGTAGTGGACCTGTGTGATGATATTTATGTGTGCGTTGAAGAGTATAACCTTCTTGAAGCTCTGGCTGCTTCATTCGTCTCCACTTCTCATAGACATAGACGAACACAAAGACTCAAGATAAGCCATGTTCAAAATTCTGAGAATGATGTCAGGGTTTCTTTTGTTTCAACCTAAACATAAGGATTTATTGATACAGATGTATTAGGCCACCTCCTGAATGTCTGGCGATACCCAGACATACACTGTTCTTTGCTGAGGGATATCATCGCAATGCTTTTATCACTGCTAATTACAAAGAGTCAACAAAGTATTTTAGTGTTAGTGCACTTGGGTCTGAGTTGGAACAATTGTGCAAAGACTATGACCTTGATTTCACTAGGCTCGGCAATGACGAATTCATTTCTGTTTTAGAGCATTTTGCATTGCCAGAGTACCAGAGCTACATAGACTTGATGGCTAATATTCAGGATCGTCGTGCAAAAAATCGAAAGTTCAATCTTCAATCCAAGCTGAAGGAATTACAGGAGCAAATCTTGCAGAGGTTTTACCACGTTCTGCCAGCGTACTGCAAATCTTGCAGAGGTTTTACCACGTTCTGCCAGAGTACTGCAAATCTTGCAGAGGTTTTACCACGATCGCTTTCAGAAAAAGATTCGGGAGGGACCCATTCTGGATAGATTTGCCGGACTCGGGACGCCGGGAGGAGTTAACCGCCGGTAGACGGAGTAGTCTAACGCCGGGCGAAATCGTCGACTCGTTAGACTAATTTGATAAACTATTCATTTATGATTGCATCGAGGAGTGTGAAGTAGAAGCTTAGGAAACAATGCATTGCCAGATGCCCATTGCCCATCAAGGAAGAGTTAAAGTCCATAAAGGAAGACTTAAATCATTGTCAGAAGCCAAAGCTATTCCCAATACTCACGCCGCCCCTGTGGCAATAAGACTTCAAATTATAAGCCAATCAACCCGCAGGAAAACTTGATTTTTATACTAGTTTGAAACTTTGGTTAAAATGGTAAATTGCATTTGAGTCAAGGCAAACTAATACTTGGTCAACCATTATCGAAAACAATAGTACCCTAGCCTTCAGTAGGGACTAATAACATAGTCACGGTAGCATAAGATGTTATATCAAATATAGTTGTTGGAATGATTGGTTTGAAAATAGTTGTTGGAATGATGTGATATCAAATTGTATTTACTTATTGATTTGAGATTTAAATTATATATTTTTTATTTTCTATATATTCAATTTTTATTTTCGATAAAGTTTAATTTGTATTTTTTTAACATTTAAGTACAAGTTATAATGAGTTCGAGTCATTTTTTAATTTTGTTATTTTATCATTTTTAAAAATATAAAATTTATTTTTATACATATAGTTGTTAGTTTTGAATGTTAATTTATATTTATTTTTTATTTAGTCAATTATTTGGTATTGATGAAGGCTCTAGTAATGCCAATTGCAATGGTTGATTTAGATAGGTTGAAAGGCTGGTTTTATTTCTTAATTTGAATGCATCGATTCATGATACATCTTCATCTTTTATAAATGAGTTTTTAGAAAACCTACAAAGGATAGGTTCACTCCTCTACATAATTGGCTCCACATCCACATTGCTTCCCTCCTAGGGAGTTACAGGGACATTGATAATCCTTCAAAATTTGATATCTCTACCTTCTTCTTTAGAGCAATGCCTTTGGGTTTCGTCTCAAAGCATTTCCATCCTATTGATTTGTTGTTTTCCCCATTTTCAATCGAAAGATCTTGGTCTCTAGGCAAAGTTATTTCAATTGACCAGTGTCTAAACAATCAATATATTTGAAACTTGCACTCTTATAATCCAATTCTTAGATCCACTGAAAATAATTCTTATTATGACTTGGCTAGGTAAATTGTTGCTTGGGTCGAACTCTACACACATACACAACAGATTTATATTCATAAAAATTGATTAATTATCTTTTTCCCCCAAAAAAGAAATCCATAATCTTTTTTATTAATGAAAATAAATTAAAAACATTTATTATAATTACTAATTAAAAAAACAATATCAAACTATCTATTCTATCTATTGAAAAACAACATCCTATCTCTTCTCTATATAAAAAAACACAACATTAAAACACATAACCTAACATTTACAGCAGAAAATAAATGATGAGATGATTTCCTCAACTTTATCTTTAGATATTCTCATAAAAAGCGGACTAAATCTTTGTTCTAAGTTTACTAGGACAATATATTAAATGTTTAACAAATTTCAAAATCAATAATATTAAAACCAAACAAAGTTAGACATTACCAAATTCCGAAATGAATAATATTAAAACAAGGTTAAACTTTAATAGGATTATGCATATCACATCACTTCCCTCTTCGGAGACGGATAATTGAATTAATTAATGTGAAGTATGATTTTTGCCATCGATTTTCGTCGTGCACCCAATTCTTAGTGGCTAGCATAGTGTGTGATATTCCTAAGACACTTCCATAAAACCAATACGCATTGATGACATGAGTTCTCCACTTCTAGCAGTGTAACGTGTTGGTTGTCCAAGTAACACACATAGAGTAGGTTCCATTTTGCATGGTGAGAAGGCTAGATCGAGATGGCATAGTAAGGCCTTTAAGGTCAAAAGTAGTATAGAACATATGGTATTGGGTTGTGATGTAAATATGGAAAGGGTTGAGGGTTTAGAATTGTGGGATTTAATTGGCTGACCAAAATATATTTAATACATTTTGCTTATAAGGGATGAGATTCTAAAATGGATATTAGAGAGTTGGTGACCTATTATTAGTTATTGTCAGAAGGTTATCTTTTTTCTTAAAGGTTGATTATGTTTGTACTTCTTAGTTGTCGATGATGCAACAAAGATTTTGGAGAAAAATTGGGTGATTGGTATGGGCTATTTGGTTCTAGGGTGGTGGCATACAAGGTTTAATCCAAAAAAAGAGCTCATTCTCAAGAGACACCTCTAGATGTTGCTTCCAAGCTCCCCCCTACAATTATTGCCTCAAAATATATTAGTGGAGGTTGCAAATTCAGTTGGCAAATCCATAAATATGGATGAAAACCAATTCAAGTAGTCGGGGCTTTACTAGCATAGCTTGAAATTTCTTGGGGTGAAATGAAAATTTGTCAAAGGGTGGATTGTAAGAGTATAACCTTCAAATGCCATCATTGTTGACAGATGAGCCACCTTCATCAACATTGCCTGGATGAGGAGGGATATGAAAGTTCTAACAAAGAATGGTCGGTGTGGGTTTCTCAGTCTCGGGTTCCTGATGGTGGAACCTTATGTTGGTGGATCCTTCTAATTTGGTAGAGGTTCTTACACCTAGTGATATGGACAATGATGTCGAAGATAAAAAATTTACAGACTTTGATCACGTTTGGGATTATTCATCTCACTCTGAGGATTTTCTCGGTGAGCTCGAGAATCTCTATCCTATGTTCTATCATATTTCTTGGGATTTAGCTTCTAATCCTAAAAATGTCCCCTTGAGTTGTCCATGCTCATCTTTATCTATATTTGGGTTATTTGTCCCTCCGTCGGTACTATTGATAGTGTTGAATTTGCAAATAAAACTAGTGTTGATGATGTTTCTCCAGGGTTAATCGAGTTCTCATATCTTAAGGAAGGTTTGTGCTCTGAGTTTCCTGAGATCTTCTCTTACAATTTCCAGGGGTTTGGGCATTCAGATAGATTCATATGAACATTTGGGTAGGGATTCTAATTTTCCTCTTTTGGGAGATCTTAATTTTTTGGGGTTGGTGGATGGTTTTTCAAAGAACTCCATAAAAAATTTGATGACTACTACTGAAAATTTTGCTTCTTTTCGGGATATTGTAGCAAATAGCCTTGTTCCTATTTTTTTCTGAAAAAATTTCCAATAAGCCTAATGTCTCCCTTGTAAACTCCACCGGACATCAAAATGTGACTATTAGGCGAAAGAGTTCTAAGTGGGAGAATTTGGTTAATAATAATAGGAGATCGTAGGATGAGGGGAATGATCATAAGGATTACATTATTCTTTCTACTCGATTAATGGTTGCTTCTCTTTCTAATCCTGATATTGTTATGGTTTCTGATTCTTAGGCCCTTAGATCGTATGTGCCCATGGGGAGGGGTGATTAATGATCTTGACATCTTTTAACTTCAAGGGAATGGGGGCACCCCAAAATTCTGGGCCCTCAAAGGATGTTTAATTTAATAAGACCAAATATTGTATTAATACAAGAAATTATGTGCATGGGTGCTAAATCTTGTGAAGTATTTTTAAATATCTTTTTGGATTGGGAGGTATGTGTTGTGGATGTTAAAGGTATTTTCGTAGGTTTGCTTGTTATTTTAACCCTTATATAGTTGAATTCATTCTCTATCGCACTTGTGCAAGGATATTGTTGGAAGGGAGAATCTGAGGGCTTTGACCAGGTGGTCAGAATATTAATTTGGTATCCCCCCTATAAAGATCGATGGGAGTTTTGGGATATTGTAGATTCAAGCGAAACCCTTAGGGATCCCTGCCTTATTTTGGATGGAGACTTAAATTTTATGTTATCTGCTTATGAAATTTGGGGTAGTAACCCTAAATTGGATCCCCTTTCTAAATATTTCCAACATCTTTTCAAAGATATTTTCTTCAAGATGTCAACCCTACAAAATTGTTCCCTACCTAGAGGAATGGTGGGATGGGAGATGTAGGGGTTGGTAGGAGATTAGACAAGTTTTTGACTGCTGAAATATTAGTAGAGTCGGTGAGCAAGTGCATGTCATGGGTTGTTAATTTAGGTATATTTGATCACTCCCCTATATGTCTTCAGATTAATGGGGATCCAATGAAACTTAATTTTCCATATAAATTTAATCAATGTTGGTTGGAGGATGAAGACTTTCTCACCTTGGTAAATAAAAATTGGGAGACTTTAAAGGTGCTTGTAGGAATGTGTGCTATGGACAAACTAATGAGCAATATCATAAGCTTAAAAACGTTTGTGATTTAGTGGGAGAAGGAGAAGAAACATAGATCTATGCAGGAATCAATATAAATTGAAGAGAATCTTAAGAGGGTATATGAATCAAATAAGACTAGTATTTTCCCTTACGAGGAAAAAAACACATTAGCTTCATTGAAGGCGGGGAAAGAAAAATTACTAAAGATTCAAGAGGAGACTTGGAAATTGAAGAACCAATTAATATGGTTATCTCAAGGGGATAATAACACTAGATTTTTTCACATATTAGAAGGAACCATAATGCTATTTGGGATATAAAGGGTGTTAATGGGAATTCATTTACCTCACAGGGAGACTTGGAAAGGGGCACTATGGATTTATCCTCTAAAAATTTCCAGGATCTTGGAGGGACTAATATTGTTTCTCAACTTAGAGTGTTCAGACATTATCCTACTCTATTTTCTTTGGATGAAGGACAAAATATTGGGAGTGTTGTTTCTTTGGAGGAGATTGAAGAGGTCATGAGACAATTTGCAAAGGCCAAAGTCCAAGGCATGATGATTGAATAGTTGTGTTTTTCATTGAATTTTTTTACATTCTTGGGAAGGGAATCCTGTTATTATTAATAATAGGATGCACCAGTTTGGTCTTGCCCAAACTAGTGCTTTTTATGTCAATTTGAGAATGAATTAGTTTATCATATGTTTGTATAGTGTTCCTTTTGAAAAATATTTGGAAGGAAATCATAGATGGTCTTCATATCTCATTTGAATGGGGATCCTATGTAATCGAGGTAAATATCACAAATTGGGTAAGAAAACATCCATAAACACGTTGATATACTAGTCTATATATGTTGGGGTATTTGGCGCTCAATAACTCTGCTACTTTTGAAGATAAAATTCAAAATGAATATGTTACCAACTGCAAATATTGTTATATATAGAGAATGGTAAAAGGAAGAAAAGTTAAGAAAACAAATATTTCTTACTGTACCAACTCTTTCAATCGAGTATGTTGTGGGGTACTTTGGCACGGCAGCTCAACAGGGGATGTGTATTGGGGGGGGGGGNATTGGCCCTATGGGGCTTACTATATTTTGCTACCAAAATTGGTATTGTTTCATTACTAGTATTTAGTGATTCCAAAGTAATTCTAAGTTGGGAAAATGGTATTGCAAGATTGCAAGTTATCATTTTGGAATATTGGTGTCAAAGGATTATTACTATGATTTCTTCCTTCTATGAGGTCTCTTTCAAACATATATACAAGGAACTTAATTATGTAGTTGTTGGCCTTTCTAAGAAGGAAATTGGAGATTCCGAAGGTACTTTAAATTTTGAATAATACAAGGATGAAGTCCTTGTTAAAAATGATATACTTATTACATACTAACGTGTGGTAACATTTTGGATGTCTAGATAACTTAAGATTTCAAAGAAATATTCTTTGTTCTGTATGGACAATTGGATAGAAACTATTTTATTGTTGTAGTCTTTTTTACAGATCTTCTTTTGAAGAAGACCATTACAAACATTAGATATAGCTCTCTCTATTACTAGCAATGGAAAAAAATTGTTTTTCCCATGTAAAATACTTGTATCATAAAATGCTTTCTTTGATTCCAATGAAATCACATGAAGTAGGTTTTTCTTGGTGAAAAAAAGTTAATGTCGTTTAGTGAACAATATAGTTCATGAGCGAAAATCACATTGTTTTCCACCAAATTATATCAATGATTGGATTTCTCCACTTTGTGAAATTAGTTTGTTATTGTTTTAAATTTTTTAATAATTTTTAATATATAAACTATTAATTTTAGAAATATAATAAAGTTAACGATATTTTTTAATTGAAAATGTTTATGGAATTAGTTTGCTATAATTTTAAATATATAAATATATGTGTGTGTGTGTGTATATATATTATATTTAATAAAGTAATCACATTTTTTAGTGGAAAATGATTAAAACTAAAAATAATTAAGATAACAATGTAATTCTCATATTTTGTATGCATAATCGTTTCTTTGGCGAGAAACAAAGGTTTGAAATAGTTATAATACTTGAAGATGGGATTACAACATGTTATTTGGTGTATGTGTTCAAGAGTGTGTTGATGTTGTGGAGGGACATGTAAACAGACAGAGCACAGGAGAAGGTAAATGTGTTGCACTATTTTATAATGTCATTGCATAAACAACCCAAGCGCATCGTATAATAATTAGTGCAATTTTAATTATAGTCATTTGAATACATTTATTGGGTCTCTATAAATCTATTACCAACTACATTATTGCTGGATTTGAATTATGCAGACATCAATGATGATAAAAATAGCCCTTGAGAATTTGGAAACCACCATATACATATCACCTTTACCCATGATTTCTATAAATATCTTATGGTGGGATATTAAGGGGAGAGATTTTATTAAAACTTAGTCAACCATGGTTTGTAGCATGTAAGTTTTAAACATGTAAAGAGAAGTTACACATACAAATTCTTAAGAAAAATAAAAAATACACAATGGCATACACACTGGACATAGAGATTCACCTTGAAAACCCTTAAAGGGAAAATCCAACAAACCTTAGAGTCGCACCTTTATCTTTCTCAATAGAATCATTAACCATTCGCAATACAACATGTAGGTATTCTGTAGCATCCAAAACTCCAATATGTTAACCTAGATTAGATATAGACCCAAATCCCTTAATTGAGATTAAACTACACAATTCTAGGAAAAACCCAAAAAACAACCCAATTTATACTAATGTAGAATTCAAAATAATCATATTTGGATCAATTAAACAACAAAATACATAGTGACATAATAATATTGGTCAATTTTATATGGATTCATACAACGATCCATGCCAATATTTCACTTATTAAATGGGAACAATGCATCCATAAAATTTAAGAATTCCCCACAAAACCTAATCCCATAGTGCTCATAATGCAACAAAACCAAATGTCTACCTCATCTTCTCTCAATGAGTACTTCTTTAAGCATTACAACTCAACCTTAATAAACTATAAACCTTTCCTAGTGAATCAAACAACACAAGGAAACGGATTCTTGTTCTTAGAGGTGCATATGTTGTCTTGGACAAGGGTAATTTTAGCATATACATAGGAATGTAGATGCCTAATTTTACTTGTGAAGTACCTTATTAGTAGAATAAGGGATTCATAGTGAAATAATGTAAGTATAGTGAGATTTAAAGTGAAAATGACTGAATTACAACAACAATAATCAATTGTAGAAGAACATGATGACGACACCTGGTTGCTTTTTATCCATTACCATATAGTCCTTGAAAGTGTGGAGAATGTTAGCTCAAGTTATGTAGTTTTTGTTGACCTCCTGCACCTTAAAGACTCTGAGTAAGTAAGATAGTATTGATCGGGGTTATTGGACTTAGATCCCCTCAAAGGGAGCCATTTGAGTGGCACCACGATAAGTTATATTATACCACCATTCTAATAGAGGTAACCACTAATCCAACTGGGATTGTCCCTGTGAAATAAAGCACCACAAATATGCTTCCAAGCACGTCATGATAGCTTTAGTCCAAACATTAGTTTGGGGGTGATACTGTATGTTGAGATTTAGTTGGGTGCCTTGGAATGGAAAAAAATATGGCCAGAAATTGCCATTGAACATGGGGTCAAGGTTCCTCACAATAGACTACAACATATAAAGGAGTTTAAAGATATTATCCATGAATACTTGAGCTATCATATAGCCATAAAAGAGGTGTTCTAGAGGCAAAAAAGATTATATTTGGAAAGGTGATCAACCACAACAATGATTATAGGTTTATTGCCGGATTTTGGTAGCGCCATAATGAAGTCCATAGAAATGTCAGTCCATACAACTAGTAGAATAGGTAAAGGTTGAATTTTACTTCAAGGTTGCAATATATCTCCTTTTTATCATTGGAAAATTTCACATTCTACCACAAATGTGCTAATGTACTTATTCATATATTCCGAGAGAGATGATCATTTAATCCTTTCACATGTTTTATATAACCTTGAATGATTGGTTATGGGAGATGAATACATCTTAGATATCACACATGATTTCAATGTTGACTGCTTGTTCAAATATAGACACCCAAAGCTCTTCATTTTTTCAAGTGTATCCTGGATATAAAAGGAGTTCCATTTGAAGTTGTAGGACACATTGGCAATCTTGCGATCTATTAACCATTCATTGTGGACTTTATTCAACCAATTTGATACTGTTGATTCTTGTTTATACCAAGAGGGGGGGGTATGGTGAATTAGTATAAAGAGGAGATTATACAATTTTCACTTAACAAATTATGCTTCAAAACATTTTCCTTCAAAATAGTAAATAACACAATTTGCGCAAAGAATTTGTAAAGCAACCATATATATATATATATATATATATATATATATATATATATATANTCATGTAAGGACTTTTATCAACTGTGCAAAAACCAACTTGTTGATTTCAGGCATCGACATGAATGGATATCAATCCTATTTGCACAAGATCCAACTTGCAATGCCCAAGCACCAACTTGATTGAAGACTGTTATCTTCTCTGTTTGTTTTTCAACACCAACTGAATTCCCCAACACCAATTGGATGGAAGCACTGACTCGCATATATATATATATTTTCTAGCATCAACAAGATGGAAGCACCAAATCCCATTTCTATATTCTCCAGCACCGACTAGAAGGACGAATCAACTCCCTCTCTTTGTATTCTCTAGCGTTGACTAGAAGGAAGCACCAACTCCCTTTCCTGTATTATCTAGAACCAACTAGAAGGAATAAGCAACTCCCTTTCCTTACCCCTTCCTGTCACCCTGAAATGAACATATTATGATAGAAATACAATCTACAACTTTTCTGATTTGCGTGTGAGTCTTTCTAATATATGTGTCTTCTCTT
This sequence comes from Pseudotsuga menziesii, assembly GCA_001517045.1. NCBI lineage: Eukaryota > Viridiplantae > Streptophyta > Pinopsida > Pinales > Pinaceae > Pseudotsuga > Pseudotsuga menziesii. The sequence continues at coordinate 129,460 of LPNX011175691.1, forward strand.
ATTTGTGTCTGCCTCGTATTATATCTACGTCTGTGTCTTCTAATATCTGCGTTTGAGTCTTCTGCTATCTGTGTCTAAGTCTTCTAATATCCTTTACTAGCATTATTAGGATGTTGTCACTTCTAAGATATGTGATCTACCTCTTCCAAGATCTGCAATACTCTACACTATCAACACTTCCACACTTCTATGATCTATGTCATTCAGTGTTTATTATTTTCACACATCCTGGTATAGGGAATCCTTCTAATTTAAGCATTGTATGTTGTTCTTCTTCATGATTTCGCACAATACATTTTTGTTGTTGTTTAATATGATTGATAATGTGACATGGTTAACTTAAGTTGATAACACGACAAAAGTAAAAAATTGGTGTATAATGATTCACCCCCCTTTTAGTATACTTCAATATTCCAATAGGTTTGGCTGCTAATGTCTCATTTCCTTGCTTTCATTGAATCTAAACAAATTCTGCATTAGTCCTTAAGGGTATGGTATTGAATGTGCTAAGAAGGAAGGTCGAATAAGTAGGCCAATGCTCATTCACTCCCATCTTCGTAATCTCCTATAATCCATGAAGCTTACAATCACAAGTTTTCTCTTAATAATCATACACTTAATTTTTGTGAGGAGAAGTTAAAGTGTGGAGAAGTCTTAATTTATTCCAAGTTCATCTTAGATGATAAAATATCATAAGTGAACCACTAGTCTAGTATTTTTTTTATTTAGGAAGGTTGAAATCTAAAAATCTCCCTTATACTCTTCCCATCTCTTAATCTCGAAGACAGTGGTGAAAGAAAAATTCAGTGTTCTAGAAGGTCGTTGGGCTATGGATCAAGAGAAACTTACCTTGATAGGAAGAAATTTTAATATATGAAAGGTAAAAACTCAGTGAAAAAAATAAATAAGAGAAGAAAAACAATTAACTATTGGAAGGGAACTTAGAGTAGGGAGAGCCCTAATATTTGTTCCAAAATTATTATTCTTTTAATAAATACGAGAGGGGTAGGGGGAAATCCCAAACAAAAAGTATACAAAACATTGTATTTTGTGTATAAGAGAAGAAACACAATTAACTATTGGAAGGGAACTTAGAGTAGGGAGAGCCCTAATATTTGTTCCAAAATTATTATTCTTTCAATAAATAAGAGAGGGGTTGGGGGAAATCCTAAACAAAAAGTATACAAAAGTTTGTATTTTGTGTATAAACCCGATGTTCTGCTTCTACAAGAAACCATGTGCGTTGGCTCCAAGGTTGTAGAATTTTTTTTCTTCGTTTATAAATGAATGGAGTTTTTTATTGTTGGATGTTGATGGACTCTCAGGAGGATTGGTTGTCAAGTGGAAATATAATATTGTTGCAATTTCATCAAATTGTTATTTCTATAGGTGTTGAGATAAAAGTTAACTTAAAATAACTAGGTAAGGCTCTCGGGTCATAAATTTGTATGGGCCTTATGGAGATTGAAAACCCCCTTGGGAAGGCTTGGAAAATCTATCCTTTTGAACAAAGAGAACGTGAAATTGGTGGGGACCTTAATTTGAAAATCCATTAGAGATAAAATTTGGAGGGAATTAGCTAAAATGGATAACCTATATGATTTTTTAGCCACTTCTTTGATAAACCAAAGTTGATTGATGTGGAAGGACTCTTACGAGGATTGGTTGTCAAATGGAAATTTAATATTTCCATTTCATCAAATGTTGGATGTTGGATGTTGAAGGACTCTCAAGAGGATTGGTTGTTAAGTGGAAATCTAATATTGTTGCCATTTCATCAAATGTTATTTCTATAGGTGTTGAGATATACGTTAACTTAAAAGAACTAGGTATGGGTCATAAATTTGTATGGGCCTTATGGAGATTGAAAACCACTTTGGGAAGGCTTGGAAAATCTAGCCTTTTGAACAAAGAGAATGTGAAATTAGTGGAGGCCTTAATTTGACAATCCATTAGAGATACAATTTGGGGGGAATTAGCTAAAAAGGATAACCTATATAATTTTTTTAGCCACTTCTTTGATAAAGAAAGTTGATTGTTGTGGAACCTACAAAAATAGTGCCAACATTGAATGGAAGAAGATGCAAAAGTGAAATTTCAAAAAACATGAACATATTTTTTAGAGCTGACCAATTGATGTCAAGTGCGATTAGGATAAAATTATGGGTGGGTATGGGGGATTATTTGATCGTCATCCCATTTTATTGAAAATATAATTAGAAGGTAAGATTCCCCTTGCACCTTTCAAATCTAACCATGTTTGTCTAGTAGAGGAGTACTTTAGAAGTTTGGATGTTATAGCTTGGAGGAATTATGACAATAACAATGAGGATTCAATAATGAAGCAATTTGTTGATAATTTAAAAAGTGTTAAAATATACTCTTTAGAATGGGATCAAATTTTCTCTCAAAAGTGACAAGGAAATCTCAAAGAGATGGAAGAGTATATCCAAAGGATATTTTCTAACGAACAAATAAACATTTACTTGATAAAGAGGAATCGAGTGGATACTAAAAAACAACAGAGCAATTTGGCTGTACAAAAGGGGCACAAATACAAAATATTTTTATAGATTTGCAAGCATAGAAAGAATATAAATACAATTTAGGAAGTTAGTAGGTCAGATGGTTCTAAGGTAAGGGCCTTCAAAGAGATTGCTGAGGTGGGCAACCAACATTTCAATAATTTATTTAAGGACCTAGAGGTAGATATTATTAGGGAAATCATACAAAGATATTAGATTCTTTCTAAGGATTATCAGTGATGAAATCAAATTTAGAGATAGAACTAACAAATATGAGCTTAAAATTGTTTTGCACTCTTTCAAAAAGACAAAATCCTTTAGCTTAACAGTCAAATTTAGAGATAGAACTAATAAATATGAGCTTAAAATTGTTTTGCTCTCTTTCAAAAAGGCAAAATCCTTTAGCTTAACGGATGGATGACCAAATTATACATAGGGATCTTTGAATTGATAATGAATTACCTTAAAATAATGATTGAAAAGTCTAGAACATATGGTAGGGTTATTGAGGCCTTCTTGTATCTATCATTAGCAAGTCAAGTGTTTTATGTGCTTTCCTGTATCTGTCTACAGTTTTTGAATAATGTACTCTATTACAATTGTCTACAGTATTTGAATAATGTACTCTATTACAATGGTCATACCATTGGTTTCTAAATATAAATTATCACTATTTTTGTCTATATATATATACAAGTTTAAAATATAGATTACCTTGTTATCATACAATTTTTTGGGTTTCAATATTTTGATTTTTTATAAACTTTTAAACTTATGTTATTATCTTTACAATATATATATTTTTATTTTTTTAAAAATAAAAATAGGTTTGATTTTAATATTTTAAATTTTCTTATTAAAAAGTAAAAACAACAAAATGTTTCAAGTTGATTCTCAAATGTTTTAAAGTTTTTTCATAATAAATTAAAACTATTATATTTTCAAAAAAATAAAAATAGGTTTGATTTTAATATTTTAAATTTTCTTATTAAAAAGTAAAAACAACAAAATGTTTCAAGTTGATTCTCAAATGTTTTAAAGTTTTTTCATAATAAATTAAAACTATTATATTTTCAGCTTAATCCTAAATTTTAAATAAAATATTTCTTAAATTAATCCAAGTTGATGCTTAAATATTTTTAAGTTTTTTCATAAAACAAAATAAACATATTTGATTACTTTTAGAGTATTAATTATTTTAAATAAAAATAAGCTTGATTTCAATATTTTAAATTTTTTTAGTCTTAAATTAATCCAAGAAGTTTTGATAGTCTTAAATTAATCCAAGAAGTTTTGATGTATTCAGGATTGCATTTTAAGATTAATAAAATCTCGATTACATTTTTAAGCTTAATTCATTAGTAAGTTCAATTTTAAGATTAAGATTGATAAAATCTCAATTACATTTTTAAGTTTAATTCATTAGTAAGTTCAATTTTAAGATTAATAAAATTCTGATTACATTTTTAAGCTTAATTCATTAGTGAGTTCAATTTTAAGATTAAAAAAATCTGGATTACATTTTTTAGCTTAATTTATTAGTGAGTTCAATGGTTTAAGCTAATAATTTGCTATTGGTTGATATATTTGTAATTTTGAAAGATATTCTGATGTATATTATTTTTGTACTTTGTAATTTTGGATTTTTTTGGTCTAATAAAATCTCCATTACATTTTAAAGCTTAATTCATTAATGAGTTCAATTTTAAGATTAATAAAATCTGGATTACATTTTTCAGCTTAATTCATTAGTGAATTCACTTTTAAGATTATAAAAAAATCCCTATTACATTTTTAAGCTTAATTCATTGGTGAGTTCAATTATGATGTTTTCGAATTTGATGAACCTTCTCTTAAAAAGCTAATAATTTGTAAAATCATACCCAAAAAGAAACCCCATTTGCCATATGATAAAATAGATAGACATGTTGCTAGAGAGAGGGAGTTGCCTAGCTCGTGGTGTTGCTAGAGAAGGTTTCTAGCATGTGAGGAACAGTAAGGGATGCAAATAAGTAAACTGAATTTGGGGCTGGAATTTAATATGGAACTAAGGAACCAGTTACTAAAGAAAGGGAAAAGAATAAATAGTGGGAGCCCAACTCACTTTTGGTCCGGTTGGTAAGAGATAAGAAAATAAAACCGACATACTTCGATGAGAGAAGTGTGACCAGGACATTTCTCGACCAGATCTTTCTTGCATAATAAGCATAAGCATGGTTTAAGCTAACAATTTGCAATTGGTTGATGTATTTGTAATTTTGAAAGATATTCTGATGTATATTATTATTTGATGAACCTTCTCTTAAAAAGCTAATAATTTGTAAATCTATGGTTTAAGCTAATAATTTGCAATTGGTTGACGTATTTGTAATTTTGAAAGATATTCTGATGTATATTGTACTTTCTAATTTTGGAAGATATTATGATGTATATTATTATTATATGTTGTTGTATCTTTATTAGAGATGTGTTGACCTCCTTGCGGGATGTCTTAATTGTGTCTATACCTTGAGGTACAACCTCCGTTGTAAGTCGCAGCAATAGTCTCTTTGTAACATCATGTAATGTGTATTTGGAGTCTTTTTGGGAGAAGTCGACCCTATTAGAGAAGGCAAGTACATCCCAGTCTTATGTTTGGTCAGTCACTTGAAAGGTATAAATAGGGAGGCACTCTCCCTCATTTATACACACCTCACACTCTCAAGTTCGCATGAGAGAAAGAAAGATAAAGGGAAGAGAGATAGATAGCTGCTGAAATACTGTTTTTTATCATCTTACTATTTTGAGGAAGTTTGCGGGCTTTTCTCCTTTATGATTTCCCTACTTACTACTGTTTTTTATCATCTTACTATTCTGAGGAAGTTTGCAGGATTTTCTCCTTTATGGTTTCCCTGGTAAAAATCTTTGTCTTGTAAATCTCTTATATCTTATGCATCTAGCTGTACTTGTTATTCTACGAGACAAATATCTTAATCAAGCTAATAAAATCTAAAAAAACTATATGCATCTAGCTATACTTGTTATTCTATCTAGCTATACTTGTTATTCTATGACACAAATATCTTAATCAAGCTAATAAAATCTAAATAAACTAACACAAATCACGATAGCTTATTGAAAATTTAAGGTCAGAATTTTCAAGAAATTAATTTATTAAACAATATATGTATATATAAACCTTATAAACCCATTAATATGTTGCCACAAGCACAAGCAGAGGGTGAAGGCAGGTATATGAGAGAACTTACTTCCCATTAGCGGAAGAGTAAGCCATTTTTTACCTTTTTGTGATGATCGAAAACAAGCTCAGTCGAAAATATCGCTGACTGCTTGTATTCTGCATATCTAGCTGTTATGATCGAAAACAAGCTCAGTCGAAAATATCGCTGAATGCTTGTATTCTGCATATCTAGCTGTCACTCATGAAAACTTGCATCATTAAACTTTTAAGTACTTATAAAAACTTGCATCATTAAACTTTTATGTACTTATAAATTGCAAATGTAAAGAAGAGAATGACATCTTACAAAGCAATTCGATGTTCCAGTTTATTCACTCTGCTACTTCCTAGTCAGAGGAGGAAATAGCATCATGTGCTCTCAACTTCCTGAACAAAGAAGCCTCAGAATTCGACACAGTTTTCCCTGTTAAGTTAAATATGGAAAAAAATGCATTTCAAGAATTTTAAACGAAGTCGTTTAAATATAACAAGTACACAGACAACATTAGAATCCTCTAATGGCAGGCAGTTGATTTTGTCCAGAGCATCAAAATGAAAATTGCTAATCTGTGTAGCTAAACGGAATGTCATGGTTTACATTCAAAAATTAATAAACTCCAGAAAACATATGGTCCATTATCCCTTAAGATCCCTTAAGTTCCAAACCTATCCTATGGTGTCCATTTTTCAAAAGTACCAAATTCCAAAACATAAGCTGATACTATATATAGACATAAGGTTGAACAGATCCATTGCGTCTAACATGGAAATAATTTTTCATGCAAAAAACCATTGAGCCGTGAATTTAATGGTAACCAACTGGAGCTGCAGCTTCCCTCAGTTGTTTTCCTTGATAATGGATGTCCTGCAATAAATATGACACAGCAAAGCATTAGCTAATATCCAGTAATTTAGCATTATTGAAACGGAACAGGAGGGATAACCTATAAATGAAACACAGAGAATGATGAGATAAGCGCTGAGGCTGGAGCACTAAACCATAAACAGAATGATGTTATAAGCCCTAAGCCTTAAGGGCTAAAGGCTAAATGAAATTAACAGAATGATGTTATAATCCCTAAGCCTTAAGGGCTAAAGGCTAAATGAAATTAACAGAATGATGGGATAAACCCTAAACCCTAAATGATACAAACAGAACGATGGGAGAAGCTACTTACTGATGCAAAGTGGTTGACGTCGCGATGGTGAGCCTCATCAGCCCTAATTACCATAACCACATCTCTGAGAGTTGAATCCTTGGGAAGCCTCCAGTAATCTATAGCTATGGCAGGGGCTGGCACGTTTGGAATGTTGCCTTTGTCAAGCTCCTTGAGAAATTCAGTGTATGAGTGAATAGCTTCTTCTTCAAGATAACCCACAATCCTGTGTGCAAGTTTGGGGGAAACGATGTACATGAGGAAGTATGCATTGAAGAAGACTCCTTGTACTGTAAAGACCAACGCCCTCTCATACCACTTGGGCTGTGCCACCTCCATAAATGTCATGAGGTGCATCCTCTCATTCTCAGCTTCTTCTAAAAGAGCCTTTATCCATCCACCACTGTGCTGGAATTTCCGGAGGGACTTACAGTGGAGGAGCATTCCTCCAACCATTCCTGGGACAGCAGCCACAGTTTCCAGCATCATGGCTCGGCAACCATACCGCCGCTGCACAGGACAGGAACTGTCAGTGGGAATCCTTTTTAAATACAGATCGAGATGACAATGCTCGAGAAAAACAGCAGACAAACATCAATTTTAAAATAAACCTTGACATAAAAAAGCTAGCATCCTCTTGTGAGTTTTGTCAAGACACAAGAGTACCTTCCCTCTGTCTTCAAACAGGGGAATATAGAAGTTGTATAAAAGCAGTGATACTTACCTACTCATTGCATCACACCAGGATGGTGCTCCATTTCATTAACATTAATATTAACTTGTTGCCGAGCACCGCTCCTGGTGTGGGAAGACACTGTAGTGCACAGCAGTCTCCGAAACAGTATCACCAAATAAAGTTCAGTCTAATTCATAATAGCAACACAAACCCTGCAATATTTTATTGCTTGATAACACTTCAACTTTTGAAAACATATTACCAGCAGAATTGGCAACCAGAAACAAACTTAAGTGTTATAAAAGCGTTTCAGAGAGACAGATACCTAAAACCTGCTGACATGATACTTTACAAACTATGTTCAGCGTCCATGAAGTGAATCAATGTCCAGTGAATTGAAATTTAATGGAAAATTTTGAACTAGGGAATCAAATAAATTTAAATTCTCACCTGAAAGAACACATCCGTTGGAAATCTAAGTGCCTTGACAGTCCAGTAGGCAAACTTGTCAAGAAATGTCGTTGGAACATGATGCTTCTTCAAATCAATGCTCATATCTGGAGTGTATGTTTCCCAGGGCTGCCAATGACCAACCATCACATAGTCAGAGATAAATTTAGTAAACTAAACAACATCAACCAAAACCATCATAACATCAAAACCTATACTATTACCTATCTTAGATTCTTCATAACCTCATAATTACTAACCCCAACCCAGCCAAAACCATCATAACATCAACATTTATACTATTACCTATCTTAGAGTCTTCTTGACCTCATATTTACTAACCCCGACCCACATAGAGGGGATTTGGATTTAAAAAAACTGGAGATGCAGGATCAATCTTTTTGGACAAGGTTTGTTTATCTCTTCTTTTTTATTCACTCACTTTCACTTGTATCTATATTTTTTTTTCCCTTTTTTTCATTGTCTTATTTTTTCATTTTTTTATAAGCTTCCAAATAAGTTTCCAAAGATGAAAATCCTGGGTGAATGAAAATCCAAGGGATGATTATAAGCCTGCTTCCTATAAAGATAGGATATAGAATACTTAAACACATTGCAAAGATAGGAGATAGAATACTTAAACACACATTTCATCCAGGGATAACATCCCTAATAAACCCATCTTCTCAATCACCCTCATTCTCATACACACTCTCGTCCTCCCTCCCAACGTCAAGGACATCCTCCCAAATTCTCATCCACACACTCATACTAGCCCAATGCCCCCATTGCCAAAAGAAAAACCTTGAAGAGAAGGCCAAGCCCAGCCGGCAGCCAGCCAGAAGATACATAGACAAGACCGTCCTAGCTTATTTAAGAAGCTGAAAACACTAGGGTTAATTGTTTTCATTTTAATTTTACCATCATTATCTAGATATTATTAACACTTACCAAGATCGCCCCACCCCAGGCTATAATTGCAAAAGTTACCAAAAATTATATAATTACACCAAATGAAAATACTAGGTGCAATCTACCACCCTAGTTGGCGATGTAATCTAGCTGGTTCCGTGGATTTATTGAATGTACCTAACTGGGTTTGATATGCACTTCGAAGTTCTCACATATAAACCTGAGTCTGATATAGACCTCCAAGTTACACCCATTTCAGCCTGGATTTGATATGCATCTTAAAGTTACACCCATCTAGGTCTGGATCTGATATGCATCTGGATTTGATATGCATCTTGAAGTTACACTCATCTAAGTTTGATATGCATCTTGAAGTTACACTCATCTAAGTTTGGAACTGATATGCACCTTAAAGATTGAGGATATATATAGCCTACAGGGTAGCTTAAATAAGTATTTAAGAGCTGTTTAGGCTAGCAGAAAGTCTCATGAGTAAGTATAAATGAGGCCTCACTCCATAACCGTAACCCATACCCATAAGCCCAAGCCCAAGCCCAAGCCCAAGCCTTAATCAGGGGCAACCGTTTAGGCAAGCGCAAGCCCAAGCCATAATCAAGGGCAACGGTTTAGGGAAATACTGTTTAGGTACTATCTTAAAATAAATAAATAAGGAAGTCTTAAAATAAATATGGGAAGTAGGGAAATACATAAAGGTTTCCCTAGCATTGTTCCTGTTAAAATATACATATATTTTATGTAAATATATATATATATATAAACATATATATATATATATATATATATATATATATATATANTTGTATCAAAAATTGAAACTCCAAAACCTGGTTTATAGATAAGTCTAGGGTAGTAATAAATCATAATCAACCTTACGTTCCATCCTACAAACTGAAGGGAAATGACTCACTCTGAAAGAATTCCATGGCCACGTCGATCCATCTTTCCGGGAGATCTTGTTCGGAGAAAGCCCCCAGTATCTGGAATAGACCAAACCCTTTTCCTTCAATTTCTCCATCTCATGCTCAGGAGGGTTGCCTAGCGCAGCCTCGTCTTCTTTCTCAATATTTTTCTCTGCCACAATGCCCTTAACAGCAGCACCAGTAGTCTCAATTCCGTCATCAATCGCAACCTTCCCAGAAACAGTACTTGCCGATCTCGTCGACACAAAGGGTGATGCATTTCGATATGATCCCATATTCAATTCAGACCTCTTCATGACTGTGGTAAACTCATCTAATCCCCGGGTTGAAATATAATAATCAGCAGCTCCGCTGGCTCCCATGCTGCCATAAAACCTTGCAGGACCAGCTCCATGGCCGCTATGCAGGAGCCCGCCCAAGATAAAAACGCTCTGCTCCCTGCTGGAAACAAGGCCTTGGTTCCTAGCAATCAGATTTCTTACCACCATGGACGAAAGCCTTGAAGAAGCCATCGCTGACAGTAGCGAATACTTTCTTCACCGTTCTCTCCCTTGAATGAATTCAATGAAGTGAAGGATGCCAACAATATGTGCAGATGCCTGTGCCTTGTGCCTTTTTCAGAAAGTGTGGGAAGAATCAAATAATCAAAAGAACTCTCCAGAAAAATGGCCTTCTATAACAGTCAGAAACAAGCTTAAACATGCATGCATGAGGCTGCTGTGGCAATATATATTGCCCAAATGGAGACCAGCCAGGAAGCTTCCTTGGCCGTTGCCGACTGAATTAGTGGCCAGGATTGAACTTCCCAAGAGAAAGACGCGGAATAATAACCGCCGGAGACGTATGAATGGGTAGAGGAGGGGCCTGCTGAATGTGTAACCGTTGTTTGGAGGGCACGTAAAGGTCTGTAGCAGCCTGCTCAAGTTGACCAGGCATTGCTTGCTTGCTCCCCAAGTCAGGGAATCATATTGATATGCCCAATGCCCATCTCTATCTCCGCCTATCTTTGGATTGACCACACGCCTTTTGCATGTAACTTCCGCTTGTCCCAACGAACTCTGTTTCTAATTTCTGGCTGTTTCCAGACTTTTCGGCGTATATTATTTAATATAAATAAATAAAAACCAGTTTTTTCAATATTTTCACTCAGACATTAGTGCTTATTAGAATATTCAATGCATCATCATATAAATAATGCACTACAATATTATTATGGTATCTATCTATGATGTGTCATGGATTGTGTCATTTCAACATAAACTAAATTTTTGACATGTGGATGTGAATACTCAAATGCATTGTGTTTGCATTGTTTAATGTTTATAAATGGTCAATTCAGAGCTTGCCATCATTTTTAATTTGGAGCAACGAGAGAAATGCTTGGACAACACACACGACCACAAAAAAATCAATGACTTTCCTCCGTCAAAATAGAGATTAGTATATGTAAGGGCTAGGCCAGGAAATCCATCAGGAAATCCATCTATATATAGTTGAAATTGAATGGAAGGTCATAATAGGATCTACTTTCACTATGTGTAAGTTGATAAAGGTGTTTCCCTTATGGCACAAATATCGAGTTGTGACACGGTGACATATAGAGGTAATTGCCATCCAACATGGCTAATCTTGTGAAGAAACACTTTGACTAAGCTCACCTTTACAACGATGTAAAGAAGGCTACAAAAGTGCTTTGAGTGGGCATATGCAAACAATGCCTTCATTTAGTAAAGTCAAAATAAAACCAAAGGAATGACTTATTATGCATACCAAGTAGTGTAAGAATTTGAAATTGAAACAACTTGTTAAATTTGATAGTTTTGATAACTTTGTACTCTGTTTTGACAATTTTAAAACAGAATCATTATGATGTTTTTATTTTTATTTTTTGGACAGTATTTGGCGAGCAAATCACTTCATGGAGGTAAGTGCATTTGTAGCTTGCCCTAGGAGGGTCAAAGTTAGAAATGAAAATTACCTTAAAGGAAGGTAAAATTGAACATTGAACAACCACAAATAAACAATTTCAAGAATAAGTAGGGGAGAATCAAGAGGTGACAGGTGGAAGGGGGTGGTTAAAGTTAACAGGAGAAACATTATGATAGTTAAAGATAGAGGAAGTTGTAATTGTCATGGAATGGACCTTGAGTGGTTGGGAGAAAATCAAACTAACAAAAAATGAATAGTTGCATTGAATGCTCCCAACAAGCTAAAAGTTAATAGGTTAAGACATATTAGGATGGGGCAAGGGTATCGGTTGGTGCATGAAATAAATGGACCAAAAGATGGAAAATCCACCCATCAAGGAGGTACCTAGCTATAATATATTAAACAATGATGCCAAAAATATGCCTTAAGGAAGGAAGGGTAGGAAAACAAAAGAAGTGGGAATCATTGCTAAGGAGACTGCGTGAATATAAAAGGGAAACTTACTCAAGGAGAGAAATGCTTCGGGGAAAGTGATTTTTATGCCTACTTGTTGAGGCTTTTGGGGGCATTATTTCCTAATGAACAAAAGGACTACATTATGGTTAAATGTGGACATGGAACCAAGTTACCTCGGGTATGGATTGAAGCATGGTAGTCATTCGATCTTGAGATTTGTTCTTTATGACAACCTTAGTTGCATCCTTTATCCTAAGAGTGGCAGTCTTTAGTTTCATGGTATGATACTTGTGTTAGTTGCACTAGGGACTAGGCCTTGGTCATGAAATGTCCACACTATATTTCCTAGCATTGTAGGAGTTGGCTTCATAGTAGTTACACTGAAGGCTAGACTCAAGGCTGGTTGAGTTATGATTGTGATGATCTTTGGTTTGAGTAGTCTCAAGGAAAAGTATATGGTTAATTGCATCCTTGTACATTTTAGGGTTAAGCTTATAGAGCTTGATGATGATTTTTTGACATTAAGCATCAATATAGAGATGTAAGAGGCATTGGTTTGTGAAGTTAGGAATTGACGTGTGGATATATTGTTACCATCCATGGAAGAAAGTTTGGTGAATTCATCTTCACCTTTTTAGTATTGCATAAGAAGTGTAACCCTATGTAGAACTTGATAAATCTCCCCAGTAGTTTTTAAAAAATGGAGTAAAACTTTACACAAGTAAGAGTAAGGAATTCATCTTGGTTATGTTTAAGTCAACGTTTAATGGGTAGAATTGCATTGAATATGAAGGCATGGCACTATGGGTTTTGATGTGAACCAAGGTTGTAGGGATCAAAATGCATAACAAAAGTCCATGAATTTACAATAAGTAAAGAAGAATATAACAATTATTTATTGACAACTTAGATTACAAAGAAGTGGGACCAAAACCTTTTTCTTATAATTCATAACAAGAATATTCCACAAATAATAGGGAGCAAATTATTACACAAAGTTAGAAAGAGGTATTAGTTTTCTTCAATTCCTTGCAACCTACTCTCTCTCTCTCTCTTTGAGAGGTATTAGTTTCCTTCAATTCCTTGCAACCTACTCTCTCTTAGAGGTATTACTTTTATTCAATTCCTTGCAACCTACTCTCTCTTAGAGGTATTAGTTTTATTCAATTCCTGGCTACCTTATCTCTCTCTCTCTCTCTGACATCACATACTATATTTGAAGAAATTTTGGAGAAGTTTTGGTAAAGTAAACTATTTTATTAATAATGGATATTAGTTTTCCATCTCAAAATAAAACAACATATATCAAAGCATCGCCATGAACAAAAACCTATAACCATGCATCCTCTCTTCATTTGCAGTGGAAAATTTAGGAGAACCTTGGTGAAGCCTGATAAAGACTTTCAAGCAAACAAGTGCCAATGGTCATTGACTAATAAAGAATCAACACCAGCTTGGAAACCCACACAAATTATGATTCAAACAATCTTTAATAAGTGTAGCAAAGAATGATGCACAATCCTCAACCTAGACTTGCATGTCAATGCCACCTCTATAACAAGTTCCTATTTGAGACACATTACCGTAGAAATTGAGCTTTCCACACTTCACTTTGTCATACTTATTTACTTGGTCGTGAAAACCAAAGAACTCAAGATTGAAATCATCCTAAACTTGAACATATAAGAGATTCAAACAAAATGGAATAAAATAAAAGTTACGATTTGCCTATGTAGGATAACAAGTTCACTAAGGATACTCCTGCATGATACTCCTTAATGATAAAGTTTGTGACCATATTTCTCACATAATTAATGAGGAAAATTCATTTAGTAATTCCCCAAAATTACCCAAAGCAAATCGTAAGCCCAAGTAACCTCACACAAACCCTTGTCCTTCCTCTTAACCAAAAATTCTTTGTAACATGATTGCTTTTTACATTTACAAAATTTATTGTCCAAAATTTCATTAATCATATCATGTTGCTTGTCTGAATTTTGCTTGGTTCAATCTATCAGATTTGCATATTAATGGCTATCACCAATATCCTCTCAATAATCATATATCAGAAATATTGAATATATATGAAATACCCAAACCACTCGGCACCTTAAATTTGTTAGCATGTTTCAAGAATTTCTACAAAATATTGCAAGCTTCGATCATCTTTGATTTCATTTTGTCGCATGCATATAATGTGGGAGTCTTTCCTTTCCTAATGAACTAGTACCAAATTTCCTTTGATGAACTATTTGTGTCTCCTTCTCAAATCTACATATGTTTTGTATTTCGAATATTATATTATAAATGCTTCTTGACCTATTCAAGGAATTTCATTATATAATTCACAAAATTCTATCTAGTTGCATTCTTAATATTTGACATTGAAACTTTAACAAGTATAACACTCTTTGGTGATCTACCCTACACAATTTGGAATGGGCTCTTACTTGTAGATCTACTGACTTAATTTTACACAAATTCTTCTTGCTCTAGGACAAAATCCCTTTTTCCAAGCCTTTCGCCAACCAAGCTTATTAACCTATTTCCTAGAATCTTGTTTACCACTTCAGTTTGTTTATGTATATAGATGATAGGTGGCATTGTACTATAATTTTGTGCCCAACTTATTCCATAAATTCCTCTAGAAATGCCCAAGAAATTTGTTGTCTCTATAAATATGATGGTTTTTGGAAAACCATGCAACCTAACCATCTCTCTAAAGAATAAAGCAACCACATGTATCACGTATGGTGTCTTCTTATAGGGATCACAATGTGTTATTTTTGAAAAATGATCAACAAAAACAAAAATTGAGTCATTACATCTTTATGTTCTAGTTAAACTAAGAACAAAATCCATGCTAAAATATTTCCACATTGCTTTTGGTACATGTAATGCTATAAACAACTAGAGTTTATTACTTCTTCCTTTTTTCTAATTGACAAATATGACCACACTCCTCCACTTCTTCACATCCTTCACCATGCCTAACTGGTATATCTTTGTTCTGCCAACGCTTTATGCCAAAATGAATACTGCATTACCATTATGCAACTCATGAATTAAATAATCTCTTACTGAACCTCTTGGTATGTACAATTGCCAATTCTTGAACAAGAAACCCTTTTTAATGAATTAGTCCAAATATGTTGTCCTATATGACTCTCTACATGTTATCCATGTTGCTACAAAATCCACATCTAATACATATAACACTTTCATACTTTCCAATCCAACAACCTCAAAAGACATGGTCAACAACAATGTTGATCTTATATTCAATGCATTGGTTACATGGTTAGGATTTTATAATCTATGTTCAAAATAGAATAATAACTTTGCAAAAATTCTACCCATATCATATTTCATTGACTCAACTACAATTCATTGTTTATAAATTGTAGTGCCAAGTGATCTACGCACAAAACAAACACTTTGGAAAGTGAATGGTGTCGTCACTTCCTCAAAGATTCCATAATAACATAGAACCCCTGGCCATATATCAAATAATTTCAGTTGGCCTCATTCAACTTCTTGCTTAAGAAAGGACTATGTTTTCTTTAGTCAATACTACTCCTATTATTGAACCACTTGCATCATAGTTAACTTGGAAACTTTATTAAAATATGGTAATGTTAAAACACGTTTATTCATATATTTGTTTGCAAAAATGCAAAATGTCAATGGTATTCTACTATCCACTGAAATTTACTCTTTCTTGTGGTTTTGGTTAGAGGTGCACAAATAGTATTGAAATTCTAAATAAAATTCAAATTAGGATTTTGCTAAACTACGAAAACTTCTTACTTCTTATCTCATAATATTTTTTGCAAACTAGTCATTAAATAATTTCCTTCACCTTCTCCATATCCATTTTCATGCCTTCTTGGGAAGCCAAGAAACCTAAGGAAACCAACTCTACTTGCATAAGCATACATTTCTTAAGATTAATTAGCACCTTTTCCTTTTATAACTACTCCAAAAACACTTGTGTAATAGGAATGATGCATTCTTCTTTCAACTTACTAAAAATAAGAATGTCATCAAGACAAACAACCCCAATTTTTCTCAAATAATTATTTAGTATCTCATTTGTTAGTCTAATGAATTTGTTGAGCACATTTGTCAATCCAAGCGCCATAGCCAATCACTCATACAATACTTATTTCGTCTTGAAAGATAATTTCCATCTGTAATCTGCACTCATCAGATGGTATCCATTTTTCATATTAATCAAAAAAATATTTTTCATATTAATCTTAAAAAATATTTGGCACCAGACAAACCGTCTATTAGATAATCCATATGAGGTAAAGGAAACTTATACTTTGTAATTATCTTGTTTATGGCCCAAAAATATTGCATATATTCCATTCACCTATTTTCTTTGATGCAATTAAAACATGTATTGTGCATGGGCTTAATCTCTCTCCAGTCACTCATCTATCTAACACGTCTTGAACTTGTTAGTTTCCCTATTTGCTTTTAACAAACATCAACCTATGAAGTTCTTTTTTTAGCATATTTGAGATAGGAATCTTTGAATTTTTCAAGCAAGTAAACGATCATTGTTGGAATAACATTCTTCTATGTTGGAAAAACATCTTTGGGAATTACCAAAAAATTACCATTGACCATTTTAACCTCCTTTAAAAATTGCATGTCGGAAAAAACATTACCTTATTGTTAAAAAACATTACCTTATTGTTAGAGCTTTCATCAATTTCTTCCTTCATGGGAAACAATTGATTCTTCTTTCCTCCCTTTTCAACTTAATAATAAGGTGTTTCTCTTCCCATCCAATGTAATGTTCTTTTCAAGTCGCTAAGGTTTTGCTAACAAATTGTGGTAAGCACCCATGGGTAGCACAACACAAGAACCTCATCATAATAATTCCTAATGTGAAAATTAATTAGATATTGCTTTGGGACTATTACTTGATATATGTTTTGTAGCCTTACAAACTTGTAATAACTATGACTTGGTAAAAGGCTCTTTGTCTTCATGCAACTTCTTTAATTTTACCAAAACTCTCTCAAATACGATATTATCATCTTGTTCTTAATGAAATTCAGACACATTATCTTCCACTACTAAGTATGTTGCTTTAATCACGTGATTTCTAGCTTCGTGTCTTCTTGAAGCATTCATATTCCCTATGTCCTTGTGCAATACACTTGAAGCATGTGCCTATGAATGTTTCTCTTCATCTACCATATCCACGTCCTCTATTGGAATGATAATTTCCTATGAAATTATGATTCTTTAAACATGTTTTACCCTCTTAATCTTTTCTTCCAATGTATTATTTTCTTATTGCAAATTCCTTCCTCTTCATCTTGTGTATATTCTTATTGTATCTTGTTGCTTCTCGGATATTTTCATTGCAACCTTTTAGGACAATTATTAATCCTCTAACATTGATCAAACATCCATCAAACTTATTTGAACTTGTATGTTAAATATCAAATGTTAAATATCAAGCTAATTAACATGTCTTAGAATACATTCAACACTCTCAATACTTTGTCTTGATTGAATTGGCAACCCATAGAATTATTTATATACTCTCTAATATTATGAAATGGTCTCAAGAAATTCAAAGAAAAACCATTGGGTTAAAAACCCATTTTTTTAATTTCCCTACAATCCAATCCCATCTCTTAGTTTCACAGAGTATCCAACCATAATGAAACATGTCTTTGTAATTTTGTAGAGGCAAGCTTGACTCTTCTAGTATCTTTAATTTTTTGTAATTAATTTTTTTTTATCCATCTATCCAATCCAATCGATTAACTAAAGGTATTCAAGCTTCTGAAAGATACCTGTGTTTAGCCTTCGTCTTTCTCTCAAACTACTCTTTTTTTGGTGTCATTTTAGACTTAAACTCGGCTTGTGGAACCTCCTATTCCCTCTCTTGATTGATTTCATCATTCAATTTTGTAGCCACTTCTTTTCATCATGTATTTTACATGGCCTTTAGTCTTGTCGTTGATGTATGTAACAACTCTGTAATAACATCTTCAATTTCTACTATTCATGGTTATACAAATCCTCTTCTAAAATGAATTACTTTACCACCTCTCATTACCATTCCTTGTAATGTTTCCCCTCTTTTATACAAATTCTCTTCATAGTCTCCTAATTCTACAATCTTATAATAAAATTCTCTTATATAAACAATAAATAAGGAGAACATAGGGCTTAGCATAATTTGATCAATAGAACAACCAAAATCAATGTTTTAATGCGATCTAGTGTTGTAAGTATTAAATATGCACAACAAAAGTCCACAAATTTTCAAGCAATCATAGAAGAATATATAGAAAAACATTCATTGATAAGTTCATAAAGATTACAATGATTTGGAACCAATTGACCTTATCATTTATAACATGATTATTCCATATATAGTAAGGAACATGTTATTACACAAATTAGAGACAAATTTTAGGAACACAGGCCGACAACAAATGTTTTCTTTAATGGTGTATTCTTTTGATTATCTAAGACATGCTCCATTGCTTGGTATTCAACATAGGTCCTTTTTCCTAGATCTTTATAGGCATGTCTCCCCTCATTATCGTTAAGTAAGAGCTCCCAACAAGACATCCTCCCTTGTTGTTTGATACTCAGGTAAAGTTACCATTTATTCTTCCTGACATTAATCCTTTTCTCAATGAGTAAGTCTTATGCTCGATGCTCAATGACTACCAAATCCCTTTTATCTAGAGAGAATATATATTCATCTTACTACTAAGTATATGCTTCGATCAAGACTCCTTTGTTCGCTAGACCATACTTGATGAATTTTGCACTTTTATGCTTTCCTCTATTTCCCTATGCTTTCTCGGATTGGCCATTTCCTTGCTTGTTGTAATTCTTTCATTTTCTTGGTGTACTAATTATGACCTCTCCTTTGTTTCAAATAATCTTATTATGTTATCTTTTGTTGAGCAAAGGACTCACTACTTGTTGACCTGATACCAAGGAAATTTCAATCATTTTCTTCTAAGCCTTTGCATCTTGCTTGTTGCTTGCTCAACAATTAAACACCCTATTTTCTTATTTATTGGAGGTCTACACTTCTCTACAATTCAACAAGCACACCATTTGATTCTACCCCCGAGCACATGCTGTCAAGCAGTGTTCTTTGCTTGTTATCCTTACACCTAGTCATTCCATGGTTTTCTTGACTCAACAAGTTGAACAATCCAATGTTTGATGATGCACAATTTATCTCTTTGGTTATATCACTCACTCAACTCACTACCTTGTTCATCGAGTACAAGATTCTAATAATTAGCAAGAAAGAACATCCAACAAAGTATCTTTGGTTAACATACCATAAACCATTTTTGTAATATTAAAATTGTTTTATCATTGGGCCTTGAAGATTGAATTGTTCATGCTTTTAATAATGATGACCAAAACGGAAAATTTGGTGATAACGATAGCACCATTAGAGGACTGTATCCCTTGGAGGACTGTTGAGAACAACATAATTATTTGTTCCCATTCAAACATCAATTTCCTTTTGAGATCAAACTTCCAAATCAACATTAAACCAAATGGCCACCATCCAAGCCTTTCTTTCATTTAACTAATTACTTTTCTCCTTTTGTATATTGCTTACTCGCATTAAAATTTTACCTAACCTTCTTGCATTTGATCATATTATGCCTTTAACAATTAGACGCTTGGAAAGGAAAGAATCAATGACTGTAATGGGACACATTTCATATTTTTGACATCTAAAATGCTTGAATACAATAATATTTTTGACATCTAAAATGATTGAATACAATTGAACTATTAGTTTGGATATCAAAAGTCATTTTACATCGCTAATATGAAAGACAACTTAATTAAATATACATGAATGAATCTTGTACTGCCTTATCAACCCATTGACACACCTACTCATGGTTGTTGATTTGATATAACTAGACTCTAACACAAAACTCATGATATTATAAATAAATACAAGTTAACCTATAGAAATAGGGCAAAAGAAAACACAACTAAAAAATCTCAATCATTACTATATAACTAAGCTACTACTCATCCAAGTACAACCAAACCTATTTGTGGATATCATACTTACTATAACCTGTCAGGGATACACTATCTGAAGTAAAAAAATGTATCTATTGTATCCATGCATGGAATTTGCCATTGTAAGGGTGTTGGCTTACATCAAGTTTTACACAATTTAAGGGTTATTGCATATGGTTTAAACAAAACTCATTGTTGACATGGAAAACTAAAAACATCTCAACTTAGAAATGTTTATTGCATGAGTCCCATTATTCATATAGGGATCACATCAATGCATGAATATAATCAAGCCCACTTCCTACATTTAAACATTTTCCATAAAAAGAAGAAAAAACTGCATGAAAGCAAGAATGTACATATTTTGCTATGTTATCTTGTAAATTCTTATGCCTTTAAACCAAGTATGATGCTCCAAGTTATTATTCTGTACTATGTGTGTTTTACCCATGGATCAACATTTTGTGAATGTCACTTGATTAACTTGCTTTGGAAATTAATGTCTCCTAGACATCAATGGTTTGATATGACTACTAGAGATCACTGACAATGAAAGTCTTGAGTTCCTTTTTCTTGAAGAGTATGAATGTTGCTTGAAATGTCAATGAAACATCAATCTCATTACTTGTGCATAGCAAGAATTCTTGCCAACTAAATCATTGAAGGTGTCTTTATCACATGTCTTCTCTATAACAAACCATTCACTTGCAAGACATGGATTTGAGATAGGAATACTACAATCTTGGCGATTCAAAGTTTGTTGCTCTATCTTCTCATAGTTTAATGTGAGTTTCATATATAAAGTCATTTTCATCAAAAATTAAATCATTATCCCTATTCCCTAACATCTTAAAAATGGATTTCCTTATGAGTCAGGTATTATATGTACATGGTGTATGAAGCTTCTCTCTTACATATTCCTCATTCATCAAGAGAAACCCTCAACCTCTAATAGATCAAAGTCCAAATCCCTTAAAAATGGATTTCCTTATAAGTCAGGTATTATATGTACATGGTCTATGAAGCTTCTCTCTTACATATTCCTCATTCATCAAGATAAACCCTCAACCTCTAATAGATCAAAGTCCAAATCCCTTTTCTCATTATGCTCATAAACTACTTCTTGACAAAAAATTCATCAAGGCCTAGACATTTTGAATCCACAAATCCTCCCTCTAAGCGCGTCGCTCCCATAGGGTTTCTCAGGGTCGCAGGAGAGTTTCCTGCTGTAGGGGTGAATCTGCGGAGTCGAGCTTTGCCCATGGCTCGGACTGTAATTGAACCCCTTTACCCTGGTTTCCTATCGCTCCGCTCGTTCTTGTCTATCGGTTTTTGTTACTCCATGTGTTCTTTTGGCACGGTTTATCCTCCCTTCCCGTCAGTATCTTGGGGTGGTGGTATTTTATGCAGTACTATTCGAGCTGTGTAGGGTTTGGTGCTTCATAGGGGCTTCGATGGTCTGTTGGAGCTTGAGTATTGTGGTGCGCCATTGCTCTTAGTGGTTTCTTGCTGGTTTGGTTACCGTGTTGCTCCCTCACAGACGGTTTACCACATGGAGTTCCTCCCCTTTTCTGGGGGACTAGTACCAACCATGTTTTAAAAAGTGGGAATGCTGTGAGTTTTGCCTGTCTTTTTCTTGGTCATTCTGGGTTTTTTTCCTGTTGCCTATGGTTGTTTGGGGTCCTGAAGGTTTCATGGGTTACCACCTCTGCATGAGTTTCTACATTTTTTTTATTTTTATTTTCCAGATACCTGTTTCTTTTAGTGCCCTCGTCAGCTTTCGGTTTTATTTGGCACTCATTGTCACCCGCTTTACGGGGTTGACTTATGGGGTCTTATCGGTATCCTGGGGTACTTGGTTTTTATCTGTTTCCTCCCGGGGTTGCGGTAGGTTTGTCCTTGCTTGCAGTAGTCAGTATCTTATCCTTTTTTTGTTGAACGGTTTTTTGTCGTTCTAGTCTACTATTGAGAAGCTCTGCTAGACGAGATTCTTGGGTCACCTCTGTTGCTGGGGTTTTGGCCCTAGTGCTACCTGTTAGGGTTTGACCTTCCTGAGGTACTCCAACCTTATGGGGGAACGACGTTTTGATTACTGTTTCCTTTTGGGATTTACCCTAACTGGGTTTTGTTGATGAACTAGTTTAGCCTCCTCACAGGTGTGTTGGGACTCTTGTTGGCCAACTTTTTTCTTTCTGTTTATCATGTGCCTCGTGGATTACTATGAGTGAGTTGTAGGACTCCTCACACCATCGTAGGATAAGGAAAGTCTATGGTATCAAAGCCATCGCGGGCAAGTTTCGTTATGTGCTCGGGCACGACATCTTCATGGATCATGTGGAATCTCTATGTACAAGGGCCCTGGTGGGTCGGCTGGAATATTGTCAAATGGGGAAAAAAGAATGGGTGGAGTGGGATATAGAACACTGGAATCCTCTGCTTACTTACATACCCACCATCAGTCTGCTATCCAATGGCTAGATAGTTTTCATGTTCTTAGAAGCAGAGCATGCATCCGTCATCCTCGACACGCTATGGAGAATTGGGAAAGGTTCCTTGGTCTTAGGACGTTGGCATACGCATTTTGACACCCTAAGGGAAAGGGTGACTAAGCGCCACCTCTGGGTTATGTTGCCCTCACTGCCCTTTCCCCTATGGAACAAAAACATCCTTGAGGGTATTGCCAACACTATCAGTAGATTCGTAGCGGTTGAAGATGACTATCATCTCATCTACGATAAAAGGATGGAAAGAGTGCTTGTTGAAATGGATATCTCCCATGGTCCTCCGACAGAGGTTGAGATACTCTGTAAGGAGTGCCTCCTGGTCCAACGTTTGGACTATCTCCATGTCCCCTTTCACTGCAGTCGTTGTCATGACATTGGGCACCTTCGTAGAACTTGTCCTCTCCTCCTTCGAAGTTCCACATGCTCAAGCAAGGAAGGTTCTCCAGTTTCGAGCTCTCCCTTATCGAACTTTGCTCCAATGCATCCAAAGAAAGGTATTTATTCCCAGGCACTATCCCTTTTTGGTGATGTCTTTGATTCTATGCTTGATGCCTTAAATGAGTTTGATGCGGGTCTTGCCCAAGACTGTTTCACGGACTGTGATATGTCCTCTGTCCACGCCTTGGTCACCCCAGCTGAGTCCCCTCCCCTCTCACCTCCTTGCACTCTGGTTACCCCCTCCCTCGATCCTTTACCCCAGGTTTCTGTCCCATCCACTTCCCTGGTGGTCCCCTCTTTATTATCACATGAGGAATTTCCTCCCCTTTCAAGGCCTGTATCTCCTCCTCCACTTGCACCCTCTCCACACAGTCCATGTTCATCACCATCTTTCTCAGATCCCTCTCTCCAGAAGTATCTGTCGATTTTCTCTGCAAAACCCCCCACTTCTCCCTCTATCCTTCCTCTGAACTCCATACGTTTTGAAAATGTTACGGTCCGGAAAAAGAAAAAGGAAAAGTCAGGCCCTCCTGGGCTAGTTTCTTCTGACTCTCCTCCTTATACTCCCCTCTCTATTCGTATTAAAAATGCTGTGAGGGGAAAACTTCCGTGGGGACTTAGAGCATCGTCTCCCCTCCTTAATGTTCCTTTATGAAGATTTTATCACTTAATGTTCATGGTCTGGGAGGCAAGACCAAACAATGCCGCCTTCGTACACTTCTTCACTCGATCTCTCCTGACTTGATTCTTTTCCAGGAAACGATGTGTAGTACCTACCCAGCCCTCCTTGCTTTTTCTAAACTTATGCCTAATTGGGAATTTTGTGCTACGAGTGCCTGGGGCCTCTCGGGTGGCTTACTCACTGCGTGGAACCCTCTATCTGTTAGATGTCGTGCTTTTGAAATGGTTGCTAGGATCCTTGTCAAGGAAAGGTTTCGTGGTTTGTCAACCCCTCTGGCTATCCTTAACTGCTATGGCCCTTACAGAAACCGGGAACTCTTTTGGGAAACGACTCTTCTTGGGGGCCTTCTTAACACACCAAATTTGATTTTAGCAGGGGACTTAAACTTGACTCTGAGTGCCTCTGAGATCTGGGGTAATAAAGTTGTTATCGACCCACTTGGCCCTCATTTCAAACAACTTTTTGCCTCTATTGACCTTGTGGATATTGCTCCACTTTCTGCTGGACCCACCTGGAGAAATGGGAGGGTTGGGGAAGATGGGATTTGTAAAAGGCTCGGTTGTTTTTTGTTATCCTCATCTTTGGTACATGAACTTGATAGGCACCGTGTGTGGGCTCACCCTTATGACATCTCTGACCATTTTTCGATTTGCCTTGAATGGAATACTAGGGATGGACCCCATAACTACCCCTTCAAGTTTAATAGGTTTTGGCTTTTGGACCCGGATTTCACTCAAATGGTCAAAAGGGTATGGCCTGATCTGATGCCCTCTGTTGTGGATGATGATATGGGTTTACTTCCACATAAGCTCATACTGCTCAAAAGTGAGGTAAAGTCCTGGATCAAATAGAAAGTAACTGATATGGAGAAGGAATCACTCGTCCTGGATGATGAAATCAGATCACTCCTATCATCCTCTTCATCGGGAATTCTCACACATGAGGATTAGTTGACATTAAATGTGCTCAGATAAAAAAAAAGGATATATTGGAGCACCACTTTCTTACCTGGCAGCTCAAGAGCAGAGCTAAATGGGAAATGCTTGGTGACTCTAATACAAAGTACTTCCATGCCTTGGCATTGGGGCGCAAGAATCAGAAAGCCATCTGGGCCTTAAAGGACGAGGAAGGGCTATGTGTGGAGGATGAGGTAGGCCTAAAGGAACTGGGACTTAGACATTTCTCTCACATCTTCAAAGATGACAAGCAAACTTGTATCTTGGCTCAGCTCAAAGTTGTCATGCTTTATCCTTCTATGCTTTCCTCAGAGGAAGCTAGTTGTTTCATTGAGAATGTTTCTATGACAGAGATTGAGGGTGCATTGAAATCCTTCAAAAAGGATAAGAGCCCTGGCCTGAATGGCTAGCCAGTTGAATTCTTTCTTCACTTTTTTGATCTGATAGGTAGGTATTTATTTAAGGCCATGGATTATTCTAGGATGTCTGGAAGGATCACCCCCTCTTTAAATTCCACTTTCCTTGCCCTGATTCCTAGGAAGGACAAGCCTACTACCTTTGCAGACTTCAGGCCCATTTCTCTGTGTAATTTGGTATATAAGTTCATTTCTAAAATTATTGCTGTCAGATTAAAACCGCATTTTTGGACTCTCATATCTCCCAGGAGTAGTTTGGTTTTCTAAAAAATCATCAAATTGTCGAGCCCATTGGTATTACACAAGAGATTCTTCATTTTGTTAGAACTAAAAATACTTGTGCCCTCATCCTTAAGCTGGACTTGGTAAAAGCTTTTGATAGAGTCAATTGGTTGTATATCAGACTCATTTTGATCTAGATAGGGGTTCCTCTTATGGGAGTCAATTGGATAATGGGATGCTTAACATCAACAAACTTTGTTGTGCTAGTTAATGGAACTCCGTTAAAGTTTTTTGGTGCATCTAGAGGAATTAGACAAGGTTGTCCCTTGTCTCCCCTGCTGTTCATACTCGTCATTGAAGGTCTCAGTCTCTTGATTAAAGATGCCAAAGCAAATGGTCTTATCATAGGTATTAAAATCTCCTCGGCCCTTTCACTTACACACCTCTTATTCATGGATAATGTAATACTTTTGGGAACTGGAACCTTGCGCGAATGGATGGCTTCGGGGATGAGCATTAGTGTGGAAAAATCGGGGTTTCTCTTCAATAACATTGATGAAGGAACCCTTCTCAGTATTGCCAGGGTTCTACCTTATAAAATGGAAACTATTACTACCGGCTTCAAGTATCTTGGCTATTTCTTAAAACCACTGGGGTATAAGGTTAACGATTGGTTATGGTTGATTCAGAAATACGAAGGAAGGATTAAGCACTGGTCACATAAATGTCTATCCCTAGGTGGTAGACTGGTACTTATACAAGCAATGTTATCTAGCCCACCTGTCTACTGGCTGGCACTAGCTTCGATTCCAGCCTCTATTTTGGATAGACTCAGAAGGTTAACCTTTGCTTTTCTTTGGGGCTCCTCAGGGGTCAATCACAAGTATCATTTGACAACTTGGATGCACCTTTCTTGGCCAAAAGAGGCAGGTGGATGGGGTATAAAAAACCTATCATGGTTTAGCACTGCCTTGAGATTAAAAAACTTCTGGATGGTTCTTCAAGGCAAAAGTCTTTGGCATCAGGTTATAACCAGCAAATACATGAAGAATAAATCTGTTGTGTCTTAGCTCATAGACAAAAATTTCACGGTCTATGGTGCCTCCACGATCTGGAATGGTTTCTTGCACTCTCTCGTGGCTTGGAAAATGCTTGGAGTGGCATGTTGGAAATGGTCAGAATATTCTTGTGGGTGTTGATCCGATTATTGGAACTCATTCTCTCTCATATCTCCCTTTGGGTCTCAGAGATTATCTCGAGGATTTCGACATTGTATCACTTAACCATGCACGTAATACTCTCCTAGGTATGCATAATTATTGGTATACGGTGGAGGATTTGGATATAGCAGGGGACTAGAAATTAACATGGGACAACTACACAAGGTGTTTGGAACAGGGCAAAATTCGTCTCAATTCATCTGCTGATTCCTTGGTATGGACTCATAATAAACAAAATGGAAATATCACAGCGGAGCTGGTATATGACCTGATTGTCCTCTCATATTCCCCTTCGACTTGCAGTAAACTTCATGCTTTTCTCTGGTCTTGCAATATACCTTTAAAAATT
The DNA here is from genome assembly GCA_001517045.1 of Pseudotsuga menziesii. NCBI lineage: Eukaryota > Viridiplantae > Streptophyta > Pinopsida > Pinales > Pinaceae > Pseudotsuga > Pseudotsuga menziesii. Next base: position 156,574 of record LPNX011175691.1, read on the forward strand.
CGATGCTTTATTTGGTTGGCTTTGGCAAACAAAATACTCACTTGGGACAATCTTCAGAAAAGAGGCTGGATCGGGCCTGGCATATGTGCTCTTTGTAGTTTGGGTGAGGACTTTATTCAACATCTGTTTACTTCTTGCTCTGTCATGAAAATGGTTTATGATTGCCTCAGCGATTGGTTTCACTTACAGCCCCTCACTAAGTTTGACACTCTCAGCTCTTTTTTGGTTTATTGGATGTCAGTGTACTCCAGACACTCAGAGTGTAGTTACCTTCCTTTCTTTGTTATCTGGTGTATTTGGAAAGGTCGTAACCATTGCCTCTTCGAAGGAAAAAAGCCATCGATCCTGGGCATGCTTCATCAGATTGAATATTATACTTAGTTGTATCCGGTTTCAAATGTAAAGATTAAAAAATCCAGGATTTGTGGACCTGGCCCATCTTTGGTCTTTCCCTATGGCTTCTTTGATGGGGCAGCTGCTGATTATAAGGGTGGAGTGGGTTTTAGTTTGGCTCTGAATGAGTCTCACTCTTTTGAGTTTGCAATGGGGGCGGACTTTTGTACAAATACAAAAGCTGAATTGATGGCACTTTGGGCTTTGCTGTCTGTGGCAAATATGATGGGGATTCCATGTTTGAATACATTTGGAGACTCAATAGTTATCATTAACTGGGCAAATTTTCATGCCTCACTGGATCCTCCTTATTTAAGTCACTGATGTATGGATACAAGAAGACCGATCTCTTGCTTTCCTCACTTGTTCTTCAGTCATACTTAACGAGAACACAATCAGCTTGCAGATAGACTATCAAAATCTGCCCAATCTTTGGCTCCTGGATGTGTTAATTTCTCTGAGTTTCTTGAGGGCCATTTGGTCTTATCTGATACTTTTCAGCTCTTTTGAGTTCGGTGCAGGAGCTTAGCTCCCCTTTTTGCACCCTTTTTTTGGTTTGTTGTATATGGAGCATACTCTTTTGATTGCAGCTCTGCACTTCTTGTGTCCTTGATTTGTATGACTGGTGGTGGCAGGTATCGATTGTGTGTCTTCATGCTATCATGGCTTACTTTAGTCCTCTTGATGTGTGGTACTGTCACGCTCCCCATTGCTTTCTCTAGAGTGCCTGAGACTGTTCCAGGCTACTAGCTGTAAACAGACTCCATCACTTCGTATTGAATGATTGTAGCCCTACTAATAGGGGAAGCATTTCAGATGCCCTTTGATTCATCAATTGAATAACAAGGTCAGGTTTTTTTCCTTCTGAAAAAAAACTACTTCTTGACTCCAATTATTTTAATGAGTAGTAAAGAGAGAAAAATCCAAAATGACTTTACAAACTTTATCATTATCCCTATATTTGACGTCTTTACCTACTTGATTTGTACTCAAAGGTAAAAATCCAAGAGAAAACTTAACACTTGGACACTGAAAAATAATCATCACATATCGGCAATACTTAAAAATCCAAGAGAAAACTTAACACTTGGACACTGAAAAATAATCATCACATATCGGCAATACTTTGATATCTCTTAACGTATCTTATAATGCCACTCATTTTAATATATGATATATTTTTATAATAGTTGTTGATCTCATACGTCCTTGTTATTATATTAAGCGAAGGATGGATGCCGCATTAAACCCCTTCATGTGTCTTGGGCTCTTTATTGCAATGAGCATCCGAAGCACAAGGATTATCTTCATCAAAGTCAAGAATTTCACTTATCAACTCCAACTCCTTTTTATTGACCTCATACGCTTCCATATGGTTTTTAGACAAACAAGTAATGGAAAAGCATGCATCATCTTTCAACTCAGCATTACATAGCCAATCTATAACAACATTTGAACATTGTTGAACTTGGAATATCTTCATCACAATGACAAAACAAGTATTCCTTGGAAGTAGGTGTCATATTTTTGTTCGTTATCAATGTTATTTTTTTTGGGAAATTAAAAGAATTTCATGATCACTAACATCTTTAGTACCGTATTCACCAATAACATATGATTGTTGAAATCTCTCTAGCAAGAACTAGTTGAGAGCTCTGCAACAAGGAACTTTGGGAGCACGTGAATGGGCTTAATGGTTAAGAACATGTGTTATATCCTTGGAGGTCATAGGTTCAAAAACAGCTCGGGGTAGGGTTTCTCATTGGCCTGCTGTGACAAGGCTCGAAGGATAGGCGACCCTTGGGATAGAAGCTCACCTCGAAGGGCTTCGAGACGTCTCGGCCCCTGCTAAGTCACAAGTTATTGGTATATATGGCTTGCAGGCTGTTGGATATACTCTTGGGAGGTTGTTGTTCCCATGGTTAAAAAAAAACAAAGAACCTTAATTTTGAGAGTTGACCCATGGAGACAAATTGGGCAGTTAGGGTTCCTTCCCTACCCACCTTCCCTTTCACCCTAGAGAAGCCATCTATTCAGGCTAGTTGTGCAGACAGTCCAGTGCAGTCCATAGTTGTGCGGTGTTTTTTCCATGGAGCAGTAACCTTTGACGGGGAGAGCGATGGTGCTCCTGGCATGCATGTTGCGGTGGTGGTCCAAATAATCAGTGTCAACAATGACAAGTAGCAGCAACTGTCCTGACTAGCTGCAATGGTGATGGCTAGCAGTGGCGACCTCCCAGCGTTGGAAGTGGACGGGTGGTGATGGCGGTCATCTTTGGCGGTGTAGCACAATGGTGTTTCAACATTTGGAGGAATCTTGTTCAAGTGGGGGAAAAATAGCATTTTCCCATCCTTACAAGTTATAGCGAGAAAACTATAATGCTCTGCATTGGTTTTTCCTACTAAGACTATATATTACATGTGCTTAAATCAATCAATGCTATTTTTTCTTTTTTGCTCATTCTGAGCAGTTTTTTTCTTTAGTTTTTATGCGCTCTTTGAGCATTGGCAATGCACAGATGTGCAACCCTGTAATAGGGACTTAAATTTCATATTCTAACATCATAATGCCCTTTGAGTTGCTGCCAAGTATGCTCAATGAGTTGCCTAACTGTGCATTTCTTTTTTACGGATTTTTTAAACACAATGAAGATTTGATGCCCTAGTATAGGGGATGTAAAGGAGGTTTATGATCTTACTTGCTTCACGAGGGGCGATATCTAAGTATGACCGTTTTGGGTCTCTTGTTTTGGATTTTTTATATAAGACATTTTTGTCAAATGAACAATATAATTAGGTTAGTTTAGAAAGCCATGAAACTTGGTTATCCTATGTACATGTTACACCATGGAACTTGGTTATCCTATGCACATGTTATACTACATGATAAAATAATAAATATTTTTTAAGACTAAATGACTACGGCAAGTTTCAATTGGGTCTACCTTGGGTAGTTATGGGAAATAAATGTTGTCCTCACTACTCAAGTTAAGTTGCTCCAAGTAGCATATTTATCTCTTATTCAAAATATTATTGTCAAATCCTCCAGATTGTGTAGAATCTAGTTTACGTTAAAATGATATCCTCAAAATAGGGAAAAGTATATTTCATAGAAAACAAATCATCATGCCAAGTACTTGCATCTTTAAAACTTGGTACTCTTAAAAAAATTCTAGCTAACAAATTCATAGATTACAAAGTCTCTATGCAAAATATCTTCCATTGATCGTTGTTATTTGTTCTCGCCTAAACCACAAGGGAACATGACTTATCATTAACAACGAAACTACCTCTTAAAATGGCAATTCCAAACTTGTATCCTCAATGCTAACTTCTCTCATTTGAGTGAGTGTTTAGTGCTTTTTTAAGCTCAAGAAAACAAGAGAAAGCTAAAGAATCACAAGAGAAAGCTAAAGAATCACATTTGCAAATTATGTGTGGCAAGTATGATGTTTTCTTCTTTTACCTACCTAGTGGAACATGCCCCCTTTTCATAGTGCTCCTTTTGCTAGAAGATCTTGTGTTCTTTCATGCTCAATATCGTATGATCAACGTTCTACTTTGAATCGGTGTGTAAAGTATTATAGATTATTGAATGTCCCTAGAAAGACATGTATGCTTTACAATTGAATAACCTCATGCTCAATATAACTAACATAATTTTACTCGATATATAGCATATAAGTACAATACTTGATGAGCACACACATTTTCCTTAACGTTTTTTTCCCTCAACACTTTGAGTGACGCCCCTTGCTCCCTATTCATTGCATGTCTTTTTCCTATCTTAACCAAGCATAATCCATCTTGTTGTGGTCGAGAAAGAGCTTCGAGTAAGACCTCCTTTTCTTGATAAATAATTCTTTTAATTTCACACGAAACATTAATGTATCATATTGTAATTGTAATGTTAAAGGAAATAAAGTTTCAAGGGTTAGTTTAAGTGGTCACGTTTTAAATGTGAGATTTTTCTTTCGAAGTTGGGAGGTTATTGGTTTGACTCTTTCGAAGTTGGGGAGGTCACCAGTTCGCCTTTATTATTCTTTTAGGGTTAGGATTTATCATAGGTTTGATGGTTTAGCCCGTTCACAATTCATGAATCACGGGAAAGTACTTGGAGGGTTTTCCACTAAGTTTTCATTAAAGAATAAATGTGATAGGAAACAAAATAACATTTGATAAGTGATAAATATTTAGTCACAAGTTTCAATTGGATTTAGATTGGGTGATTAAGAGGAGAAGTTATCCTCCCCTTCCATGTTTAAATTTTGGTTGTGATTGTTTACCCTTTGTGTACTACTGGGGGTTAGAAACGTACCAACAATATCACTTTCACTTAGATTCTTAAGGACGAGACAATATGTTTTCAAACAATTGTCAAATGGGTCTAACTTGGGTGATTAATTGAGCCTCACAAAGTATGGACAATCTCACATGCTTATATGTTTGAGGATGGGATGAGATGTTTCAAATCCTCCTAGATGAATCATACGGATCTACATGGATGGGTTGACTAAGAAGGTTTTTTTTTTAATTGTGGTTCATCAACATCACGACCTACATCTACAGAAAGAGCATGCACCTACTATTCACGAAGAATCAAGGTATCCTCAATGTCCATCATAACATGTTGCAAGCTAGAGTTGAACCTAGGTGGAGAGTATCGCAACCAAAACTCCCAACCACCCAATATAAACTGTATTGACTAAGAATGTTATCCAAAACTATAAAAAAAGTATCCCATAATTTTTCCATGCACTTTTCCATTGAAAACAATAATTTAATCTTTAATTGTCATAAAAGAAAGTAACGGTTAATAGTTTGGTATAAGTAATGGTAAATATTTGGACATGGCAATCATAGAGAATAATAGATGACTATTAAACATTTTAATCCGCATGAATAAAAATTACAATGTGATTATAAAGTGAAAGGGAGCACATTAATATTAGGGTAAATATTAATTTTACTTAAGATAAAGTGATAGGTAATGGTCTTAATTACGTTGAAGGATTTCATTAAAGGAGATAGTTCTTCTTGATCTTTTGTCATTTATCATGGTCCTCTTTTTTTTTGCATGTATGCAAATAGATTAAACAACTGTAACAAAATATACATAAAAAATTACATCATAGAGAGGTCTTTGGGGTGGTATGAAATAATGAACCCCCCAACTAGTTAAAACTTCTAATCTGTTTTAGATTTACATATAAAAATAACCCATCAACCAATGGAGGCCATACAATGGCTGCGAAGTCAACAATGATATTGTTCATGGATTCATAAGAAAAGAGACTGGAAAGCAACTTAAAGAAAAAAACTTGAAAAAATAAATGGAACCAGTAGGAGGCCGAGCTAGCTTCAGAGTCCTCATCAACAACATAATAAAGGGGTACTTCCTCCAACATGGGAAAACCACCATGGAAATCTTCATCAGAAGTCGGTTCAGGCAGCTTGACAAGAAGTGGAGAAGACTTACATACCGACTCCTCATTTTCACGAACGCGCTTGTTGATCATTGGTGTAATGGTGGTTGTTACTAGAAAGGGGACATTCATAGTAGTTGTAGCATCAAGAACTCAGATCCTTTCCACTGATAGTCCCCCAGTGGCACTTCTGCTCCCCATTTTAGTGTTACTCACAATGCAAATCCCAATAACCATGCGCTTCCAAGCAAAGGTAGAATCCAACATGTTGAGTTGGGTGTCCAATTCAATAAGCTTGGTCTTAACAAAGAGCATCGAGATATGTGTATAAATACAATTACTCAACATTTCCTCCATCAAGGTACCCATCAATGTTTTTATAAGCCATTAATGATTTATTTGACCACCCCCTCCGCCCCTAGCCAAATTCTTAGTGACCATGAAGGATTCCCATTCATGGATAAGGGATCTAACCGGGATGGAGACACCAGTCTTGTACCCTTCCTCCATCATCAGACCCATACCACATTGGGAATGACTACTTCCACCGCCCTCAGGGTGAGGGGTTTCACATTGTCAAGACATGATGAGATGAATTTGTTGATGTAGGTGCCAACCTTCCACACAAATGAACAAAGCAAAAGGAAGTTGAAAACATACGCCGCTAGCCAGAGCCAGGGCCAAAAAATGGTAAACCAAAAGACTCAGCTGCAAGTAAACCAAAATGAGCAGAGCAGAAGAAAGCTGGAAGAGGTTGCAGCTAACAAGAAACAAGAGCAAGAGAAGGAACAGGTGCCTATCCCCTTTCCTAGCCTTAAGTCTGTTGGCCACTTGCTCAAAGTCTAAGGCCTCTAGAACCGAGTTATTGCAACTAGTACTACAGGGTGGACTTTCCATATCCAGACAAGACGTTGTCATCCTTGTAGGACGAGGTCATTAACTGCTCAAGCCCTCTACCATTTCTAGACAAACATCTTCCACCTTGTGAAGAGGAGCCGTTAAATGCAAGGGGGGAGATAATGATGTCTCGACATGCATGGTGCCACGTTGTCGTCTCTCGATACGAGGCTCTCTATGTTGTTGGCTAGGAACGTAGACACCCGCATCCGGGTGTTTATCATGGTCCTCTTACAACTCACCACTTGTTCCATTTATCAGTGAATTACAACTTGTCATGTTTCATCCAATGCACACTAACAATGTGATCTCTTCGATAGCTAGGATGTGTTCACATTCACAAATATGGAATTTGATACTGATAGAATTAAGTGGATTATAAGGTTCCTTGATTAAGCTGCAATAATACACATGAAACACATTATGCAATTAACAGTGTCTCGTGTATAGTCCCTTACTTTGGAATTTTGCACCTCTTCTATTCTTCTAAGCCTTTTTGTTGTGGGACATTCACGCGCCTCTTCTATTTAGATTCTAAGCCTTTTTTCTTTGGGACATTCACTTCATGATAGTGATTATCATGCCACCCTTCACATACTCTAATGGGTTGTCTTCACTCCTATGTGTAGACATAGGATTTTCTTTGAAATACTCATAGACACTATATGCTTCCCTAGATTTAAAAATGATATGGACTGGTTGCTCAACTCTTCAATTCCTCACCTACAAGACATTTTTAATCATAGTACATCATAATTCTCAACTCTATGTAACTAGCATAACCACTTAACCTGTGGCTGGTGAACATTGATATGTCATAAGTTAGCTACATGTTATCTCTCACATTTTTCTAGTTAAATGTGTTGTCTTCCAGGAAGCGCGTTATACATGCATCAACTAAGATTTATCTATGCATCAACTATGAGTTATCCATGCATGAGCTACCAATTAATCTACATATTATTTTTTCTTTTATAATTGTTTATTTTGAGTTTTGAATGACTACCATAAATCAATATGGACAATACACTTGTCTCATCCTCGTGCAATCTAAAAAAAACATAGATGTTAGTCCACCCCAAATTCTAAGATATAAACACCTATCTATGTAATTATACAAAATGATTTGAAAAAAACCATATTGGGTAACCTTGTCGAAAATTAAAAAGAAAACAAAAAAGATAATAATTTGAACATGAGGGACGAGCCCCCCACTTTATTCTAAGCCATTTTTGAGTGGGACATAAGAATGAGGGACCATATGCCTTGATTGTGCCCATGTCGGGAAAGAAAACCACACAAATTATCACTTATAGTCTAGTTCAATCCAATCCAATCGAACATAATTGTAATTCATGGATACCTTAATCATGTGAGAGTTGGTGCTCTACTCACCATTTTCAAGCAATAACAAGGGATGGAAATATTGATGATCGGATAAGGTTGATGTTTCCCTTGACAAGGAAAAAAATAAGTATTTTTTATCCACATAGATTACTCACAAAGAAGAAGAACATGAGGTTCCCTTGCAAACAAATAGGGAACAATCACATGATAGCATTTTCATCAAAGCTCTATGGACTGGTTTTGGTTTGAAGGAGGAGCACATGGTTTATATTTCCAAATTTCCATTCAACCGTGATTTCCTTGTGCAACTTCTAGGGTTGATATTGAAGCACCTCCTCCATCTTTCTTTGGAAGTTAGAAAATAGTTTTGCTAATGCAATGTCTAGATTTTAGCATGGTCCATGTAGATTTCTCTTGTTGATGAGCTACCACACATGGATTCTCTATAGGATATTATGTCGTCATACCACCATTGTGGTTAATGTTAATGTTTTCAATAGAGAAATTTAGGTTGATATGATGGTTGCAGTAACTCACTAAGTCATATTCCCCTAATGGATATTGCAGAGTATATGGTTGGAGATTAACATGTGCTTGTTTTCAATATGGAATAAAGAATGTTATGCCAGAAGTTCAACCATTGCGTACCAACACAACGACATCCACTCTCCTTGCATTGACGATGATCACTCTCAAATCCCTCATCAATTATTGGTTAGCAATTGTAGATCAAGCATGACTGGGGTGGGTAGCATATACAAAAATGAGAATGGAATGGAGTCTTTTATTAAATACTTCACCATTTTGGCTTTCTTTTCTACGACATTTGTGTTTAGTGCATCAAGTACTACAACCAAGTTAGTTTTCCTTTAAGTGCTCACCTTGGAAATCTTGGGGTGGGCACTTGAACAACTACGTGGAAGGAGAATTGAATAGGGTGAGGTATTTTTGGTCCTTGGGCCTAAGAGTCTTCTACCTTCCCTTCCCTCTCTATTTCCAAGACACTACAATAACCCATAATTTTTTATGGGTATTTCTCTACTCAAAGTTGATGGGAAACAAAAAAGTTGAAATTAATGTTTCATTTTTTATTTTCATTATATGCTTTATTTCATTTTTTAAACTTAGTAAATAAATATTCTTTTGAAGAAGCTTAAAAAACCTTTGCAAAAATACAAATCTAATATAGTCTAAGTACTAAATCTACTTGATTGATATATTCATATGATAACAAGAGCCACGAGGTGGCATTGTCCCCAACATTGCCACCTACTCTTGTGAGAATGAGAAAGAGAACTACTTTGGAAAGAGGCGCTAAGTAATATTAATATAAATGCTTCAAATTTTACTACTTTACAACATTGGCTAGTTATCTTTGACCACCTCATCAAATTTTAAACACACACACGCTTTAGGGATTGATTCCAAGGGGAGGACCTGCATTGATTGGACACTCTTTCCCCCCCTTTCAATAGCAAAGAGAATTCTTCCATACTAAAATAGACTACAAAGGAATATCCTAATTTTCTCTTATGTATAAATCGACACTAACTCATTGAGTCCCTAATCAAAAGTCAAGCAAAAAAAAACTGGGCCAGGAAGAACCTTTGGAAACACAATGTTAATATGTAATGAATAAAAAATCTAACCTGGAAATGATTAGTGATATAAGTGGTTATATCTCAAATAAAAAATGCTACTAACTCCTAATATGTGTAACATGATACCAACTCCTCAATTACCCAATAACTAGAGAGTATTTTTATGTCCTTTGATTCCTTGCAATATACATGGATTCATAAAAGAAACTTTTGCTTTTAAATTCCATATTGATCAATTTAATGTGCTCTTATATGAGCAGAGCCACAAAACCAATTCTACCAAGAATGATTCAGGTGATTACATTAAATGAAATTTGAATGAAATGTTATTGATTGATTCCAATCATTTAGATTTGCCAATTGTGTCAACGGAGAGATAACTTTGTTGTATATATTATACAACATAGTGTTGGAAACCTTAATTAAATCAACTTCTTCATACAAATGTTTTAGCATATGCGCACATATGACAAACAAAAACAAAAGTTGTAGTTGGCTAGCGGTTTGCAATCGCTAGGTGATTTATTTGATATGATTTTTACATACTCAACATGTGGCTAGTGGTATGTTTTTTGTTGCTTAAATATACTTAGCGACATTGTCATTATCTATGAAACCTTTTTCTTTTGAAATACAAAGCCATTTTCTAGATGACTACGTCAAACCATGTTTGGAAAACTACCAGAATTATTTGTGTTGTATGAAGTGAAAGTACTCGGCATCCATTTACTGGAAATAGAGCTTTCATATTAGATTTTAATGTCTACAATGACAAAGAAAAAATGTCCTAGACTTCAATCAACTTATAAATTATATAGTTGCACATATTCAACTTAAGCTTAGATCTATTCTATGTTGATAGGTATCTAGAAAGTGCGGATTGTATCTCAAAATTCTCACACCTAACTCTTTAAGTTTTTGGATAGGGTCAAGATAGATTTGTGTAGCCCAAGGGGATAACTCAATTAGTTATAGTTAGAATTTTAGGGAATTTTAATAATTTTGTGTCAACAGATGCTTGCTTCAAATCCCCTTGGTGAGATACACTAATCTATGCCAAAAGGTCTACTGAGGATGCAATCCACAAATATTGACAAGCATCCCTTGGATTTCCCTACAAGATATTTCTTAAAAAATAAAAGATAAACCTATGTTATCAAATCATTTGATTTAATTTTAAGGTTAGAAACAAGTGTTCTACACAAATATTGTAACTTGAAGGTTAGCAACATGGCCTTATTGTGCAAAAAATCACATAAATCAACTAGCAATCAAGCATGAAGTATAAAATACACATCCAACACCATTGCAAGTGTGCATAAATTATAAAAAGCGGTTCCACAACCAACTATTGTGTGCTTTTGATGGATTAAAATGATAAAAAACATATTCCCATATGGCCAAATGTATCAAAAATAAGTTGAACAGTCATGTACTAACAATTCACCAACAATCTTGTAGTGAACCATACACTATAACATATGTTTCTAAACATATTATGGAAAACAAATTCAAGTATTTCTAGTGATGATTGAGTTCTACTTAAGCATAAAACTACACATCCAACAAAATTGCACCTCAACGAGGGTAGTCTATAAAGACTATTCATGCATAAATAAGTAATACTAGAAGTGGTTTTCCACAATCAAATTTAGCATGCTTTTGATGGGTTCAAAAAACATACATGTTACCGCTTAACTAAATGTATCAAATACAAGTTGAAGAGTCATGTACAATCTAAGCAAGTTATCCGATAAAATAGTTGAACAAAGTCAATTAACATTCATTAAAATTTGCTTAGACCGAGAATTTTTAAAACAAATCTCAGATATACATACGAGGGTAGCTCAAAATTCAAATGTCACTTAATGCAATATATAACTTACACTTTGAATGCAAAAGGAGTCGTCAAAGGCAGGGTCATGATTTCATAACATAGTTATAATTGTAATTTATCAAATGAATAAATCAACCTATATTTACTATTTTCATAGGGAATTGTATGCCTAAAGTCTTAACAAGTGCTAGTCTCCTACATGGCAATCGTTTATCTAATAGTGACCATCTTAACAAGTGCTAGTCTCCTACATGACAATCGTTTATCTAATAGCGACCACCTCAGATACATTTATCTTCAATTAAGAGACGCCATAAATTCTGTCCAGAACAGAGTTGTAACTTAAAAAGCATTCCTTAATATCAAAGTTCAAACCATATATAGCCATTGCCTACTAATCTGTGGCATCATATCAGTTCTACAATAGGCAGGACTCTGAGTAAATATTAGTTGTCTTAGTTCAAATATAGAACAAATTGCATCGTACAATCTTAACTATCAATTGCATTTTATATGTAGATTGTAGCAGTTCGCTACTTCAAAACATTTTATTTATGTGATAATTCTAGAAAAAGGAATATTGGCATCAACAATAACGACATGCATTTGCAACAATGCCATTGAAACACGACGTCTATTTTTCATTGCAACAGAATCATAAAAAGTAATTAGATTCCAAGAACTTGGAAATCAAAACAACAACTTCTACATGGATTTTGCAGGATAGGGTCATCTATTTGCATGAGCATAAAATATTTATTCATTCTTGGACAGTCATCAAGTTCAAGATGATAATTGATTTGAATCTCATTGGATACGCAATAAAATAGTTGCAATTTTGATGTAACGTTGTTGGAGAGAATCTTATGCACCAACAGAGTTGTATTTGCTACAACACCATAATGGAAAACAAAATGAGTTCTCTTCTCAACTAGTCAATTTTTTGTTTCAAGTTTTTTGTGGCTTTGGAGCAATTTATTTTTTAGAGCTAGAATGAAGGGTGCAAAATTCTAATTGGTATTGGTGTTGTTTAAATGATTTACTCAATGTTTTGTTTGCAAAATTCTCTTGTTGGCTGAGAGGCGCATTCTACAGCCCGGTATGAGGTAGAAGTGTAATTCCGTGCTCAACGTGGAGATGACACGTGTCACATAAAAAAGTCGGCTTATATATCTATATATACAAGTCGGCTTAATAATTAATAATCTTAGGTGTATATATATATATATTTGTAAGTAAATCAAAACACCTATACACACTTCAAAACAATAAGTACAAGCTGGACCTTCGGAATAAGGCTGAGAGCAATTACAGATTTGTGTCAGCTAAACATACATTAGAGAAAGCTTAGAATATTTTCATACATTAGAGAAAGCTTAGAATATTTTCAGAGAGCAACGTTGTTGACACAAGAAAAGGGCAGGGCAATCTATATTGCCTTCTACGTCTTCTACGTACCTCAACAGCTGTTTTCCAAAAGCAGTTACAACTCATAATTGAAACAATCCAATGAACCACAGAAAACATCTATGTAAATACTAAGTTCACAAGATCAGGCCGATATGGAACAGTAACGATCTCAACAGATAGATTTTCTCATCATTCACATACAAGATCCATGGTCATATAGAATTTCCATGTAAACAAGAAACCAAACCCATGATAGGAAACACTTATGTACTTTAACATCCCTCCATGAGATAAGAGCAGATCCATCCCCTCAGAGTGTCCTTTAATCAGTTAGAGATCGACCCAAGAAAAACCAGACAGTAGTTAGGATAGCTCCAACACTTGTATGCACGAAAAAACGGTCCAGTACAAAGCCATACACTGAGATTCCCGCACTGTTATTGGATAAAAAATTAACTGCATAATACAGCAAAATCAAAATGTTCAATATCAATCATTCAATTATGGAAGCTTAAAAACAACTTTGAAGTTTGCATTTTAAGGATCTACTACTCGTCAAATAATCAAAAACAAATACGCATGTCTCAGTGCTTACCAAGAGCAGAGCGTCGGGACCATGCATCCTGTGCTTGGCAGAAGTGGTCCACTTTTTCCTCAAACTCTAAGCTCTGATGTAACAGGGAGTCCTTTGATGCCGCAAAAGTAGCCTTCGCATGCATAGACGATGCTTCTTTTACAATGCGTCGATGCAGATGGGCAAGTTTCGATGCCGATTTCAGGCACAGGCCAATTCCTGTTACATTGACCAGATTCAAAACCTGCAAAATCCAGCTGAATTGAGCATATCGCTTATTGCGCCTAGAGGCTGTGAGAAAAATACAGTATGAAGGTACGACGATATGAGAGAAGTGTAGTTCCGTGTTCAGAGCAGACGTGAATTCAGCATATCACTTATTGCCTCGAGAGGCTGAGATAAAAATGCAATATGAAGGTAAGAGGGTATGAGACAAGTATAATTCCATGTTCAACCTTGAAGTGGCACAATATCCAACTATATATTTATACTAAACTAATAAAAAAACTTCAACCATAAACTGTATTCAAAAGATTTTCTACCAAGTTTCACATAAAAGAGTTCAAAAGATTTTCTACCAAGTTTCACATAAAAGAGTTCTCGACATGACCATCAAAGCTTTTGAATAATATGTAATCTGACAGGATTTTAAAAATATAGAATCCAAAATTAACAAACCCATCAAAGCTTTTAAAAAAAAACAAACCCAAAAACACTTGAAGGAGTTCTCCCTTTGAATAATCTGAAACGATTTTTAAGATATAGAATCCAAAATTAACAAACCCAAAAACACTAAAGGAGTTCTCGACATAACCATGAAAGCTTTTGCATAATCTGAAAGGATTTTTAAAATATAGAATCCAAAATTAACAAACCCAAACACACTCTTAAGTGAGAAGTTGATAACGCCGCATTTGGATAGCCATAAAGGCTAGAATTTTAATATATTAATCAAAATAATTTAGTATTGCGAATTTCTTTTTCAAAGCTATTTTAAAAACTTTAATTTAAATAAAAGTGTTAAATAAAATTTATATAAAATTATTATTCTTCACGATCATATATATATTTACAAAAAGATGGAATGTTAACCTCTTAAAACTCTCGACATAACCATGAAAGCTTTTGCATAATCTGAAAGGATTTTTAAAATATAGAATCCAAAATTAACAAACTCAAAAACACTCTTAAGTGAGAAGTTGATAACGCCGCGTTTGGATAGCCATAAAGGCTAGAATTTTAATTTTAATATATTAATAATCAAAATAATTTAGTATTGCGAATTTCTTTTTCAAAGCTATTTTAAAAACTCTAATTTAAAATAAAAGTGTTAAATAAAATTTATATAAAATTATTATTCTTCACGATCATATATATATATTTATAAAAAGATGGGATGTTAACCTCTTAAAACACTCAATGCTATGGAGTTATTCAAATATATCTGTTTTGATGTTATATCTCAAATATAACACATATTCATATTCAAATATAACACAAATTACAAATTCCATAGTCCTGGAATAACCCAGGGGTTATTCCAAAAAAGGGTTTGCAGCTCGAAATATTTGATTCCTCTCGGCGCATGATAGAACCGGGTAAAGCTGGATCTAGGCTAGTAGATAAATCAGTAGGGGACACAATTTGATGGTATTAAATGAATTATGAGTAACAATTTAGAATAGTAAGACTTGTTAACTTTTAATCTTAGCACTTGGAAGTATCAAACTTTTGAAATTATTCTTACAACAAGTGCAATCATATGTATTCTTGATGCATGCTATTGCAAAAAATAAATGTTGAAAATGAAAGTTTGAAAAGAAAGTTACTGGGAAATTGATTTTTTTCTCGAGGTTCTTTGCTACAAAACATGAAAATTAATTAATCGCGATCATCTAGATCACAGAACATGAATTGCACAATTGGTTCATTGATTTAAGAACTATGTTGCTAGACCTAGATCAATGTATGATATTAGTAAGACGAGAAAGTTTGATCTTGACAAAAGCTAGAATCTAGAATACAGTACAATGGCCCAGTAATTGTCTAGGTTACAGAAAATTCGATGTAAATTTTATTGGTGCAGGATGAGTATCCTTAACTGTTCCTCGCCATCCTTAACTGTTCCTCGCCCAAAAAGACAGTTAAGATAGATAACCAATAATTTTTACCTTGTTCTAAGCTGTTGCTTGTTATATACATGGGAAAAGTTCAGTTAACACTTTTGTATGCTTCGAATATATGGTTTGCTTGAAACTTGTTTTTATTTTTTGTTTGTTTAAGATGGCATTGAGTTAATCGCAACATGCACAGAAAAGTTTGAAGTAAACATGTAAACATGTTTTCTCACAAATGCAAATTGATATATTTTGAAATGCAAGTGCAAAGAAATTCAAACATTGGAGGAGATGTGAAACAACAGTCCAACATTTTCATACCCACTGCTCAAAGTTTCTTAAGTCACCAATGTTCATCACCAACGTAAACAGTCCTTGAAAGCAGAATTTGAGAAGATTGAAAATTGTTGACAAAACAGAGTTTGAGTATTCTTCGTTTGAGACATTTACGATAGCTGGTCAACATTATTTTAATTGTGCCCCACGGACTATGCATTCGATAATTCCGTCCTCTGCCTCCAATTTGTAGAGTAAATTATGTTCATATATCATCATTGTTTGATGGTTACAAAATGTACATACAATATCATTTTGAATCATTGGCAATTTGCAATCATTGCAAATGCATTGAAAGGGAGGTGCAAATGCATTTCTGAATTTGAGTGTTCCATATATCCACAACATTTGCAAAAAGACCAAATGAACCATGAGAAAAATAAGCAACGCGGATACAATTTGAAGAAACACGAGGTAGTATCCTTTTCCGTGCTAAATAGAAATTGCCACTAGCTTTAAATTTTTTTCCTATGTTTTTGTTATGTCTCTCGCAAACAACAGAAAGCACCAACAATGACATTTGAAAAAATTCATGTTGTGAAGATGTGAAAGCAGTTGAATCAAAACTAAGAAATGAATCATGTAGCAATCGACTATGCCTGTATTAAAATTTGTATTTGTTTGTGCATGTGTATGATCAAATGCATGCATATTGAAGAATTGCATAATGAAGTTGATCTATACAATGCAAACTATGCAATTTCATATCAAATTCTAGAAATTGAGACAGTACTGCTACTTCACCTGTGTTTTTGCTTCTACTATTGGGAGCAAGTTATGAACTGCGCATTCATCATTTAGAGGGTCAATAAATGTGTACTGTGAAGTTTTTATGACATGGATTCCTTTAGGACCAGGCATGCCGATGTTTTTAAATAGATAAAAAGGCGGTTCATTGATTGCAAGTTGTTGGTGTACTTGGAAGAAAACGTTTTTGTAGGTTTCATTGGCCTAAAACTGATAAGGCAGTAGTAAACAACAATCAGGTACAAAGCACAAATGTAATTGATCATAGACACAAATTTTGTTTTTGTTTTTGTCTTTTTTAACAGAAATAGGAAAAAGAAAATGAGCTCAAAATAAACTACAAATTGCAAAACAATGTCTTGTAAGAAACAAAAGTGAAATTTACAGTTGCATAATCATTTGTTGTTTCACTATCTCTGATGTAAAAATCTAACTGCCTGTTACTGTATTGAAAGCCTACGACAATCGCTGCAACTGAGTCAATGACATATGCCTCATATGATGACACTAGCTCGATGATTGTCATGTCTGGTGGAAGTGAACGTATTGTGCAAACTTCCTCTATTGGTTCTACTATAGTGCTTGGTAATATTGTTATTGATGATATTGCATCTCCACGGTCATACTTCCCTTTTTTTAAGCTCGAACCCAGTGATTCTGGTACTTCTCCCAGGAAATAAATAACTACCCAAGCAATTGATGAAGTTGTCATTTATGGTAATTGTAATGGTCATTAATCCATGCCTATCCACCAGATATGCGTGCAATATCTTTGTCTTTCCAAGGGATTTTTTACTCCAATTTTGTGCAGGAAGACATTGTTATGCACTTCAGTGCACAACTATATAAAAGTAGATGACTCTATCGCTATCTGTTTTAATCTGCAATTAAAATTGAATGGGAAGTAATAGCACCGAAAACCAACAATCAATGACAATGAAATTGCCAATAACAAAATGTTGAAATAGTAAAAGCATGTTGTAAATGAAGTTTTCAAAATTGTTTGTGAGATAAATTTGAATAGGAGAAGAGGAATGGTGATTAAATGCAACTTGTTAAGGAATGTTTGATAACGTAAAAGAAAGCAACCTCTTTGTGATGTTAGTTGTTGGCCCTTCCATTGCTGTTGAAGGTGTTGCCAATGTCAATGTTTCTGGAACATCTTATGAAGGAGTCAAAAGAAATTTCTAGCGATCGACTGTTGGGCGTCGACATCATGTCCAATTTATTTTTCATATGGAAGATGATCCCTTGTCTTGGATTTTTGTTTGAAATACTGGAATTATTTGTTTCAATATGCATTTGCAATGCATGATTAAACAATCAATAGGGTTACAATATAGAGGTTTTAGATTCACAAAGAGAAAAAGTACAGAAAGCACATTGGCAATTGACAGTGGAACACAACATGAAACTGGAGGGGCATTTTCTTATTCAAGAGAACAGGGGCATGGGAAAATGTCAATTGAGCATTTTTTTTTGTGGTATGTGCATCATGGGTCAATGCTACGCGCAGATGACAATTGCATGGCTAGCAATTTAAACTACCACTAAAATTCATCAAACAAAAAATGCATGTTGTAATATTCAAAACAAAGCACATGCTATGTATCAAATGAAAATTACAAAGAAGAATAACTTCTTTTTTTCAATTTTCCAATTGAAAGCAATATTAGTTTGGTTTATTTTTTTTTATGGATTATTACCATGTCAATGTTTCAACAACAACTACTGTTGACAATGTTCAATCCAAGAACAAATTGAGCATGATTGTGAAAATGGGAAAATCAAAATTTCAAAGAACAATAATATTTTTTTTGTAATTTGCAAATTGAAAGCAACATTAATTTGGTTTATTATTCTATAATGAAAAATGTATCAATAGCTGTTGTAAAAGGACAATAGCAATGTTTAAAGTACAGTTAGTTTCTACAATGTTCAATTCATAAACAAATTGAAAATGATCGTGACAATAGCACACAAGAATAATTAGATGCATAGCATTTAAAAAAAAAATCCAGTGTTCAAATACGAAAACAATCCAAAGAAATTTGTGCAAAGGCAAAAACATGGGAATATGAGGATTTGAAAAATAATATGTAAAAGGAAAAGGCAAAATTGAGGTCAACAGTTGTTGCAGAAGCAAGTATTGCAGCCATCGGGACTAGAAAGACTTCCAAATTCAATGGAGTCATGACAAAGTAGTGGATCAAACTTAATGATAGTTTCGTTTATTATTTTACAATGACAATGATTTGACTAGCTATGCTAAAAGAACAAAGAAAACGTTCAAATAATAGTTTCTTTTGACAATGTTCAGTTCAAGAACAGTTGCAAGAGGAGTGTGAAAGAATGCCACAACAATCGTATGAATGACGTTGATTAAATAGCCTGCCAGGGAGCACAAAAAGTAGAAACAATGCAAGGGACGGGGAGAAGGGAAAATGGACGTAGTATGGAAATAATTAGTTGTTCATTAATCAGATGAAAAAGAGGGTATGATATTTAAGCACTGCAAAAAGAGAGACAGCACCTGCAAAATCAAAGAAACCTAAAAAAAAATGGCCAAAGTGAATTTTGCGCTGTAATATGAAACCAACTATAATCAATGCTCTGGTCAAGATATTGAAAAGGTTGTTTTAAACCATAGACTCGGTAGTTTAGTTACAAATTAAAACAAGACTTGGCCACTCGACTAAGGCCAAATTGCCGTAGAGCCTAAGATTTATAAAATAAATGAGAGGCTCAAACATGAGACCTGTACAACTTTTAAAATTTTGTAAAACATGGGATTTTGACTGCAATGTGGTAACTATGAACAATAAATGAACAAAATTGGTGATTCTCTGGAGTCACTGGTAAAATCCTAGAAAAGACTCGAACTCCTCTATGGGTAAGTGTCTCCCAGACCAACAAGAACTCAACTTCTTAACTCGTAAGGACAATAACGATAGTCATAAACAAATACAAGCTACAATTAGAATAATATACACAGAATAACTTGGACAACAAATGTTTTTAGTTTTTCTCTACTATAATCAAAACAGGGGAACTATGATTGTAAAAAAGGAAATATGACAATGAATATGTAAAAGGACAAGAACAAAACCATGCTCAAAGACTTGGTACAAAAGAACATTGAACAACTTCTTGAAATCAATGCAATTTCATAGCACAAACCCGTCCGAGAGCAAAGACAGTGTGGTTGAACTCAAGCTTCAAATTCAACTGCGTAAAATCTAGTAACTTGTTCTAAGAAGAAAAGGAAGTTAAACTTTAGTAAATTTGTTGTAGAGATAGGAGTGGCTCATTGCTAGAGCTAAAAAACAACCCAAGAACAAAAGAAATTACTTGAATAGGACTTCACTTTTCTATATCAGTTACCTTTGTGAATGGCTATGTTGTATTTTGCAAATGAATATGGTTTCTTTCCATTCTGAACTGGTGGGCCCTTCCATTGTCTACAATGAATTTTGCAATGCAATTGAAGGTAAAATTGCATTGGAAAAATACAAAAGTAGGAACCCTTTGAGCAATGCTTCAAAATTTGTTGTTGAGTTTGCATGGACCACCACGCTACTACAAATGCCATTGAAGCATGCATTTGCAATGTCTAGTGAAATGTACTCTGATTAGTTGCATTGAAACTAGGTATAAAATAAAACATTTTGAAATAACGTAGTATTTGATATTGAAATAAGGGAATGCAGTAGATTAATTGCAGTTGAAGGACTCATAGGAAGGTAGTGTAATGGTTAGTCCAATAGGCATCTAAAGTATTAAAAGAAAGGTAATTTTTGTGTAAATTTGTCCAAAAGTGATCAAGCATTGCACCAGAATTGTTTGTAGCTTTAGTTGTTCTCAATTCAAGTTTTCTCATTTGCATAAATATCTACAACTTTTTTTAGATGGTGTTTCCTTGAACATGTCAATGTGAAAGTCACTAACAATCAGAATTTGTGTATTAATGTCACTGGTTTTACACAAAATACAATTCAAGATATAGAAAAAAGTATCAAGGATGCTATTTGGTCGAGTATAAATATTCACAAGATTTAGAATGTTGCTAAGGAGTTTGAGGTCACTGACAATTGCCTCTTTTGAATTTTCTATGTAAAGTTGTGTATGAAGGACGAGAATATATTTCTTTATCATTGTAATGATTCCATGCATCAGACATGTTGAAACACAATTGTATTGTTCTACAAACATTGCACTATTTGGAGGCATATGCATGTGAGTTTCTTGTAGACATAAAATGTTTGCTTGCATTAGTTTAATGTCACTTGCAACATCTTTAATGTGAAAAACCAAACAACGTGTTTTTAATGATGAAATGAGTATGTGCACAGTAGTTGGAATTGAGTTTAGTCCATATTGAAATTGCAAAGTTGCATGTTTTTGCAATATTTCTAGTTCAGTGGCAACTTTTGTGGACACTAAAAAGTTCTTTCTATCTAGTTTGTTTATCAAGTAGACGCAGTCAATGGTTTTGACACGTGAAAGTACATTATAAATGAGACCATGTTTTGCAACCCCCTTTAGATTGAATGCCAACTTTTCCAATGTCAAGCATTGTGCTCTATGAATTGTTCATGCACATGCCAATTGAACTAGAAATTGTTTTCGAATGATATTCTTTTTATTCCCAACAATATTTGGGTTGTCACTCTTTTGATAGGTGTCCAATTGCACATGATAGAAGGCGTATAGAGGTGTTTCATTTTGGCTTGTGCCAATGCACCGACTCTTGGATCTGCAAATTCGACCTAGCAAATGTCAAATTTTGTTTAAGTATAATCTTTGAAAATCCCCTCTGCACCATTTACCTAGCCATCCTTGATTGAGTAGTTGCCTTCAACTAGTTCAACAAGCATTTTTTTCAATAATATTGTAGGAGGAAGTTGAATTGTCTTTTGACCATTGAGATTCTTTTCAATTGAATGAACTTTGCTATCAAGAGATATCAGTGTGAATGCTTCTATCTCTACAAGTGATAGCATTTTATATTTTTGTTGCTGAACATCTTTATTGCAATGATAGAGATAAGGAAATGCTACATCCATTGGTGGTTGTCTATGGCAACGTTGGTTTAAGTATTCAATATCATTTATTGTCTATTTACCTATTCTAATCATATTCAAGATTGAGATGAATGTTTTGTTTGTTTTCCTGACAATTGTTTTAAGCTCATAGTACTTTATATCATCAAGCCAAAATCTATAAGGAAATATTTTTTGTTGGAACTTTGGTCATTCAAACATCTAAGAGCCATGAACAGGTTCTACCTATAAAATATTGCCCTAGAATATGAAATCAAGGTTTCCAAATGGTTTCATTGGAGTATGCATAACCTAACACAAGTGGTTGTCAATGTTATAGATCAATTGAGATCCTATTAAAGACACTTCATCATATAGCAACACTCCTAACTGTTCATAGTCTTTTGTTAGAAGATATAACATGTTTGAACTTAATGAGAGCATGCTTGTGGAGTTCAATGGAAATTTAAAAGAAGAATGCACTGTAATTCCATTGGAAAGGTATGCCACTTTTTCATGTAAATGCAACAATAAGACCTTTTCTCCGCATTTGTCATGAACATGGAGCAAACCATCGTATAGAGCTTTAGCAGGATCAGTTTTTATTGTTCCAACTTTTCTTGTAAAAAACAAGTGAATTGGAATCGATGGATTGTTCTTTTTCTTGCAATAATTTCTTTCACAATTGATTTTTGTTCATTGTTTAAATTTTTTCTAATTGCACAGTACTCATTCATATCCAGAATAAATGGTTTCTTTGACAAATTGAAAACATTGTTGCGGTTTGGAAAATGAGATGATATTTTGTAGGGTAAGTCAAGTTGGATATAGTATTGTTCAAAGGCAGATGTGTCCATTGCTTCTTTGTTTGCTTTAGTATATTCAAGTGTCTCGTCAATTTGCAATTCAATAGTCTCAGTTTCGATGTCAATATCTCCCAATGTTGTTGTTGTTCTAGCCATGACCATTTTCTCGACATTAGTTATTTCTTTCTTGTAGTTGATATATGCTTCACTGTATGTTTCGAAATTCCCTTTTAGAAATTTGTAATTGTTTATGTGAGGTATTGGATAACAAGATCTTTTCCCTGGAAAAGTTCTCAAGATCCTTTTCTTTGTTGTAGCAGATGAACCAAATGATACATGGTATATTTATTTTTATCGTAATCGTTTGAATATAGGAATAGAAAGATGCATAATTTTCCAAAGAAATATTTTTAAGTTCGAAAGGGAATGCCAGTGTACTTGTCTAAACTTGAGGGAGAAACAATGTCTTTGGAGTCATTAGGTTCTTTTTGTAAGAGCGATGGTTTTTTTAGCACAATTGTTTTCCTGTCATCTGTTGCAATATTGATGAACATTGTCTTTCTTGAAGATGAATGCAAAGGAAACAAAAGCACAACATGTATTGCTTTTTTAATAGACATTTGTTGCATGTTCAATAGCATGTTCCCAAGCTTCTTATTGTTTCAATTTTCCCATTGTTCTAAAAAAGAGACACTTCTTTGATCTTTTTGAAAGCAGTTAACATTGATTTATTTAATTTTGTTATGTAAGAACTTACATATGTTGTAGCATAGGCATCCAATATAAAATGTGTATGGTGTTTACTTGCGACAAATATGGTATTCCTTTTGGAATTGAATTGATCCAAATGTTTGTAGGATCTCTTTTGGAAATGCATTGATCCAAATGTCTGTAGGATCTCTTTTTAGTATCAAGGAAGGTCGAGTGACCATAAAGCGCAATAACAAAATGTAATCATCTTAGTCAAATGCAATTCTTGCAAGAGTGATGTGAATGACATGTTCTTGGGATATTCTTTAGATTAAAAAAGAGAGCATATTTGCTTTACTTTGTCAACTAGCTTATTGAAACTATTTTCTAGCGCTTCTAGAATTATTGTAGTATCTGTAGGAGGCATCGAGAAATCAAATTTGCATTTAGAATGTTGATGTTTTCTATATGTCCTAGTGTGGTGACGTGTTTAGAACTTAACAAATTCATGTCCAAGGAATGATGAGTCTATGGGTATATAACGATCGACAATGGAAGTGAATTTGTCATTGGTATTTTCCCATATATTGGTGCATCTTCAATCCTAAGGAGTCCATGTTTATGTTCATTTCATATTTGTTGGAACTCAATTGTGAAAAAATAGTCTTGCACTTTTCCAAAAAAAACTATGATGCTTTAATATTAAATTCTTTAACGCACTCATTTTATGTCTATAATAACGACTACAAAGCACTGGGCGTTTTCTTATCAATGAGTCAATAGTATCTTCCAGGCAATTATCTGTTGATTTTTCAAGGTTTTTATTTTCTATTAGTTGCAGTGCATTGCATAAAGGTTGCCAAATATGTTCAACACTTGTAAAGTTCACAAAAAAAGTTGGAGGGCCTAATTATCGAATCATTGCAAATAGATCCTTCTTCACACGATCAAAATAATTAGGCGATGTTCTTATCACTTTAAATGTGTAATATGAAATTCGATATTTAATGATTTTTTCAATATTGGCTTGTGATTTAACATCCTTTGCCAACAATTTTTTGCCTTTTAATTCTCCTATACAAATTGATATCCAAGAAGTACTAGAGATTTGTTTTATAAGGACCTTTACTGTTTTAAAGAAAAGATTTGTGGGTGTGCTTTCGTGCTATAACTCCCATTGTGCTCTTTTTTATAATTATATCATTTGTAAATGTCATATGTCCAACTACATCCATAGAAAAGTGCGAGGAAGTTCAACTCTTCAAAATATTTATCTTGAAAATGCCCAATGGGCAGTGATTCTCAGAAGGTCGAATTTCTATGATTTTGTTTTTCAAAATCATCTATTAGATGAGTTTCTCCATACCCATGCACTAATGTTTCAGACACTAGTTCCATTTCTATTTCATTATTGTTTTTATTTATTGATTCTAGGTCTATGCCATTTTCATCTTTGGTTGTCATTTCTTCAAATGGTTCTCCATTCGATTCGTTTTGTGCTATTTGACGAAATATTTGTTCCATATTAGAATTTATAACAACACCCTTAGTTTTGTAAAGTTCAGTGGCTGTTAGATATTTTAATGCATCCATAATAATGTTAGGATGAACATTTCTAGACAAGAATTCATTTTTGTATTTGAATTCTCGTTTCAACATAACTGCAATTGTCATATCATCTTCTAAATTCCTAGGAAAAGTTGTTTGCACTTTGCCCAAATCTACAAGAACGTTGATAATGGTTCCGGTTAGGCATAATTGGGATATTTTATAACCAAGCTGAGGTATTTGCATAAAAGTGCATCTTGGTGAAACCAATCGTTCTTCCAGAGGATTTAAAATAACTACAAATGGAAATATGGTACAAGACTACAATAGCTACAAATGGAAATCATTCTTCCTTTTTTGAGTGTACAAGACTCCTTTGACTTCAATGAACACATTCATCCTCTGGAATAATATCAAGACCAAATATTGTCACTAATAATAGATATTTTACTAAGGGAAAAGTGAAGGGGATGGATGAAATGTCTTAAATGGATACATGTCCACTATTTACAATCGGACAACATTCCCAACAATGAGACACAACAACTTGGTAGATTCATGCTAGAAAACAAGTATTTTGACTCCAAATGTCAATAATGGCCTTAGGAAATTTGGACGTTGGTTGAGACTTCTCAGTTTGAGGCAAGATTTAGGAAAAAATACAAAATAGTTCTATACTCTTAACACACACTCTGTTCTCACCAAACACAAAGTCTTCGCAGGGGTGATGATTATGCACGACTTCTTCTCCTTGAGGATTACAAAATTTTTCTTTAAGAGTCTCACTTCGTAAGCGAGTAAACTATCACCTAACAAAAGGTGGCCCAATGTTCTCAGGGAACCAACCCCTATTCTATGTGGGTTAAGAAGACAATAATAAATGCAATCATGATGTAGGTAACATCCCCCAGTAAATAAACATTATTTGTAATATTTTGAATTACTGTTTTATTTTTGTGAAATAAGATTGGATGGAACTAGAATACACCAATAAGTCCTTGGAGGACAGATGTAATTGAAAACAATTTGATTTTAATAAAAATAAAAATGAATGATGGGGGAAACCACGTTGAATGAGGAAACTATTGATGCAAGAGTGGGGGACGAGGAAGAGAAAACTCAGGGAGGTTACACCAGGTGTCAACATGTCGTTATGGCACTAAACACGCCCCGTAAAATTAGGGGCATTGTGGGATGCGGGAATTCTATGAGGAATTGGCTGCTAATTGAAAAGGACCCAGGAAAAACAAAAACTATAAAAAGAAGCATATGGGAGGAGGCAGGACGCTGTTGAGTATGTTGGAAAGCTTGTTGAGGGAGCACTCTATGTTAGGAAAGTTGAAAGAGATACTTGTTGCACAAGCATTCTATGTTAGACAAGTGGTTTCTTGCTAGGAAATTGGACCTGAGGTAGGTTGTCACCACTCTTGGCATGCATAGTTTAGCTCGGGGGTGATTGAGGAAGAAATCAAGACTGGTCCAAATCTACAGTTGGGTGGAATGTGGTTGTTCATTTTTCATTCGGCTAGTTGTACAACCAGGTTCCTTTAAATTTTTAATTCCTTGGAGACTATGGAGCTCAGGGTATAATTGTTTATGTGCATAAAATGTGGTTTGATTATTTATTGCTACCTATGTTAATTTTTGAACGATGTAAAGTGTGTTTAATGATTTATGGCTTCTACAAAGTGTACTTAAATGATTTATAACTTCGTTGTTAATACCAGGATGCAAGAAATCCCTTGTAGGGTAGTCAAATGCCTGTGTGTACCAACTTAGTGAAGTCCTTGCACTTTGATTTTAATCCTTGTATGATTAATGGCTTGCAGAAGGTTAAATTCTACAAGAAAGATAAGTACTTCTACAATCTACAATCCGCATTGTGGAAGCGAAAATGCGGAAGGAAATTAAGTAGGAAGATAAGTACTTCCGCAATCCACATTGCAGAAGCGAAAATGTGGAAGTAAATTAAGTAAAAGGTTAAGTACTTCTGCAATCCGCAATCTGCATTGTGGAAGTGCAAATGCGGAAGTAAGTTATGTAAAAAGTTAAGTACTTCTGCAATCCGCAATCCGCATTGCAGAAGTGGAAATGCGGAAGGAAGTTATGTAAAAAGTCAAGTACTTCCGCAATCCGGAATCCGCATTGCGGAAGCGGAAATGCGGAGGGAAATTATGTAAATAAAATTAAGTGCCTTCTGCAATCCGCATTGCGGAAGGAGGATTGTGGAACGTAAATTTTTAAATAGAATTAAGTACTTTCCACAATCCGCAATCTGCATTGCAGAAGCGGGATTGCGGAAGGGAAAGTTGTAAAGGGGTTTAAGCACTTTTCACAATCCGTAATCCACATTGTGGAAGCAAGATTGCTGAAGGGAGAGTTGTAAAGAAACTTGAGTGCCTCCCGCAACCCGCAATCTGCATTGTAGAAGCGGAGTTGTAAAAGGAATAGCCCGTTGTGGAAGAATTTTTAAGCTAAGTTTTTGGATTCATAAGGGTTTCGGATAAACGTTGAAAGATATTTTCAAATATGTCTTTTGTATATTTGTTGTGTTGGATGTGTGATAGAGAATGAGTCAATTGGTCTATGACTTATATATATATATATATATATATATATATTGTCAAGTTTTTTTTTTATTATGAAAATTTTCAGTTGGTTATATGGGTATGTTACATATGGTACCAGAGCCACACGTTAAACCTTGTTGCCTATGGAAACATGTAGTTTTTGTTGTAGCACACTGAAATGATAAACTAATGTTGCATTTGTTGCGTGAGTGTATAAATTCTACAACCAGGAATGAATGATGACGTTTTCCAACGAGAATGATAATCACCCAGAAGAAAATAATCATGCACGACCTACCATACAACCAGAAGCAGAACGTTCTAAAGCCAGCCAAGTGCTAGAAACGATGAGACATTTAATTGGGGAAATACAAAATTTTAAGGCTGAAAACGAATAGCTGAAGAAGGCCTAAGAAATACAATAGGAAGTCAATGAGATATTGCTACAAGGCCTACATGAGAAAAACAATGGAAAATATCAACAAATAGAGAAGAACTAGGTATATGGAGGGGATGATAAAGGAGATGGTAGTTCCTTGAATGATACACAAAGGATGGTAAGTCAGATTAAACATGCTAGAAAAAGGAAGGTCAACCATCTGGAATGGGAATTTAAAAAGATCAAGCCAAACAGCTTCAACGGGGAATCAAAGACTGGTGAAGAAGCATAAGCCTAGATGTTGGACATTAAAAAGTACTTCCAAATTTACAATTACTCCAACAACATGAAAGTGATAATGGAAGTCTACAACCTAAAGGGAAAGGGAAGTATTTGGTGGCAGGATCTAAAAATTTCCCATGGGTTAAAAGAGAAGAACCTGGAATGGTCAGAGTTTAAGAATTTTTTTAAGAAACAATATATGTCAGAAAGTTATTATGAGAGAAAGACAAAGAAGTTTCATGACTTGAAACTTAGCCAAATGACCATGGAAGACCTCATCAATAAATTCCTATATCTACTACGGTTCATGCCTTACATTAAGGAAGAAAAAGTGAAGGTTCGTTGATTCTTAAGTTGTTTTCCACAGTCTTACAAAGACTGGATCGTGCGATAAATCAAAGACCTTGGATGAAGCACTAAGGAAGGCCCGATTATGTTTTGAGCAGTATAAGCAAAGGAATGACCTCTCAAAATCCTTGAAGGATAAGAAGTAGGAAATGTTCAACCAGCGAAAAAGGGGATTCCAACCACCACCCTTCAGAAATATGCCAAGGAATCCACTAGGAAATTCCTATAACAGAAATGAGCAGTTTCAACAGAAGGGAAATAAACCTGTGAACCTTGAACCAAAAGGGACTGTTGGAACCTTGAAAGAACCTATGAAGTGTTGGGGATGTGGAGAACCCAATTTAAGAATAAATTTCCCATGCCTCAAGGAAAAAAATAATACTGTTCACAACTTCCAAGAAGCTTCCACTGTTGGGGAAATTGGCAAAATTTTCCACCGAATTAATGCAGCCCTTGAAGACCGATAGGCAGATCATCAATCTGCAATTGTAGAGATAGAAGATACTATTTCTAATGAAATACTTTCCATACTAATTGATCCAGGGGATATCTTAAGTTACACCACTCCTAGAATGATGGAGAACTACGAGATTACCAAGGTAAGGCATGCTAAACCTTGGTCAGTTCAACTGGCCATTGGAGCAAAAAGGACGGTAACTGAATTTATTGCTAATTGTGAAGTTAAAATAAAGGATAATTTGACTAGGATTAATATGAATATTTTTCCTCTAGGGTCATATGATATGATTATTGGCATGGACTGGTTAGAAACACATAAAGTAGTACTAAATTGTTTTGATAAAACCTTTACTTATGTGGTTGAGGATCAAATTGTTAGGAAGGTAGAAGGTATTAGTAAACATTTCTCCTTTAGACAAATTTCTGCCATGCAATTAAATAAGTGTTTGAGAAAGGGCTGTAAGATTTATGCGATGTGGGCCATTGACCTTCTCCTTAATGAAGATCAAACACATGTAAAAGATCACCGAGTTTTAAGTGAATTTATGGACGTGTTCCTAGAATAAATATCAGGGCTACCTCCTAAATGAGAAATAGATTTCTCCATTGAAATTGTACCTGGATCTACACTGGTATAAAAATACCTTATCGAATGAGCATCCCTGAGTTAATTGAATTGAAAATTCAGTTACAAGAACTTCTAGAAAAGGGTTATATCAAGCCCAGTGTGTTGCCTTGGGGAGCACTAGTTTTATTTGTCAAGAAAAAGGATGGGACCTTATGACTTCACATATACTACAAACAACTAAATAAAGTAACCATTAAGAACAAGTATCCTTTGCCTCGGATCAACGATTTGTTCGATCAAGTAGGGGGAGATAAAATCTTCTCCAAATTAGACTTGCGGTCTGGTTATCACCAGATCAAGATTAAAGAGGAAGATGTTAGTAAAACAACTTTCAGGACCCGATATGGACACTACGAATTCGTAGTAATTCCTTTCAGCTTAACCAATGCCCCTTCTACATTCATGTGTCTTATGAACAATATATTCAAAAAACATCTAGAACAATTTGTGTTAATTTTCATTGATGACATCCTGATCTACTCAAAGACAGAAGGACACCATCAACAACACTTGAGAGTTGTACTACAAACCCTAAGAGACCACTAGTTGTATGCTAAATTTGAGAAGTGTGAATTATTTAAGAACAAAATTCAATACCTAGGTCAAGTCATCTCAGAAAACGGGATCGCGGTAAATCCACAAAAGATAAAGGCTATTTTAGAATGGCCTGTGCCTAAAGATGTCACCGACATTTGTTCCTTCATGGGACTCATCAGTTACTGTCGATGGTTCATCCAAGGATTCTCAAAGATTGCTTATCCCATTACCTCCTTGCAAAAGAAAGGGGTAAGATTTGCATGGTCCTTAAAGTGTCAGGAGAGTTTTGAAAATCTGAAAAGGTTATTAACCATGGAACCGAATTTAAAAGTGGTTGACCCCTACAAAAACTACATAGTTTGTACATATGCTAGTAAGGAGGGTTTGGGGGGAGTATGATCTCAAGAAGGACATGTGGTAAGTTACAAATCTCATAAATTTAAAGAACATGAATGAAATTATGCAGTACATGATCTAGAATTTGCAGCGGTAGTGCATACCTTAAAAATATGGCATCACTACCTATTAGGGAAGAAGTTCTTGTTATTGACAGATAACACCTGCGTAAAGAATCTATTTACTCAACCTGGAATTAATGCTAGGAAAGAAAGATGGATGGTCTTCTTAAGTGATTTCAATTTTGAAGTAAAACATATCAAAGGTAAGGAAAATAAGGCAGCTGATGCACTAAGTCGAAGAACTCACAAAGTATATGAAATAACTTTGAGCCAACCCGAAAGTGATATGTTGAGCAGAATAAAAACAACCAGTATATAGGATGCTGAGTATGTAAACTTACTGAACAAGCTACAAAAAGAGGAGGTAAATTTAAATGGGACATAATTCAGAGTGGACCAGAAAGGGTTAATTTGGTTTAAGGAGAGAATATACATGCCCGATGTTGCATATTTAAAGTTGTTAATTTTAAATGGGATGCACAAACCTCCTTATGCAAGACACCCTGGTTAGTAAGAGATGATAACAACCCTCAGAAAGCAATTATTTTGGCCCATATTGAAGGTAGACTTAGTTGATTATCTATCTAAATGTTTGGAATGTCAATAGGTGACGGTTGCACATCAACATCCAGTAGGTTTGTTACAGCCCTTACCAATTCCTGAATGGAAATGGGAGGTAATATCCTTGGATTTCACCACAGGTTTGCCATTGACACAAAAACAACATGATTCAATTATGGTTGTAGTTGATAAGTCAAGCAAGTCTGCTCATTTTATTCTAGTGAAGTCAACTTATAAAGCTGTCAGTATTGTAGAGATATTCTTGAAAGAAGTGTTCGGACTCCACAGAGTACCGAAGATGGTAATTTCTGACCAGGATGTTAAGTTTACATCAAACATTTGGAAATCCTTGTTTACGGGGTTAGAAACCAAGATAAACTTCAGCACTAGTTATCAGCCTAAAACAGATGGACAAACGAAATGAACAAATCAATTGATCGAAGATATGCCAAGAATGTATGTCATGGAAAAACACACCAAGTGGGAGGACTATTTGCATCTAGTGGAATTTGCATACAATAATGGATATCGGGCCTCAACGAAAATGAGCCCGTTCAAAATCCTGTATGGGAAAAAGTGTACTACCCCTATTAGCTGGGATATCCCCATGGATTGTCTGATAGTAGGACCTGAAATATTACAAGACATGGAACAAATTGTTCGACAAGTACAGAAGAACTTGAAAGTAGCATAGGACTGCCAGAAGAGTTACACCGACTTAAAAAGACAAAATAAAGAGTTTTCTTTCGGAGACCACGTCTACCTCCGAGTCAATCCCAAGAAGAACTCCCTCAAATTGGGAAGCCGTGCCAAACTAACACCATAGTTTTGTGGACCCTTTCAAATCTTGGAAAGGATTGGACCCATGGCATACAAACATGCCCTTACAGCACACATAAGAATTCATAATGTTTTTCATGTTTCCTTATTGAAGAAACATGTACATGATTTCACTCACATCATTGACTAGAATGTGATACAAGTGGAACCAGAAGGTGAGTTTCATGTGGAACCTGTACGCATACTGGATAGGAAAGAAACGATACTTCGGAACCGATCCGTCGCTTGGGTTAAGGTGAAATGGAAGCACTTTATCCCAGAGGAAGCCACTTGGGAATTAGAAGAAGAATTGTGAAAGAAGTACCCATAATTATTTCCAGAATCTATAGAAGACGAATTAAAACACCATGGATAGTGTTGCAATAAGGGGGTGAGGATGTAACATCCCCTAGTAAATAAACATTATTTGTAATATTTTGAATTACTGTTTTATTTTTGTGAAATAAGATTGGTTGGATCTGGAATCTGCCAATAAGTCCTTCAAGAACAGATGTAATTGAAAACAATTTGATTTTAATAAAAAGAAAAATGAATGATGAGGGCAGCCGCGTTGAATGAGAAAACTA
This sequence comes from Pseudotsuga menziesii, assembly GCA_001517045.1. Taxonomy (NCBI): domain Eukaryota; kingdom Viridiplantae; phylum Streptophyta; class Pinopsida; order Pinales; family Pinaceae; genus Pseudotsuga; species Pseudotsuga menziesii. Next base: position 188,972 of record LPNX011175691.1, read on the forward strand.
TGCTTGCAAGAGTGGGGGACGAGGAAGAGAAACCTCAGGGAGGTTACACCAGGTGTCAACATGTCGTTATGGCACTAGAAATGCCTTGGAAAATCAGGGGACATTATGGGCTACGAGAATTCCATGAGGAATTGGCTGCTAATTGAAAAACACCTAGGCAAAATAAAAACTATAAAAAGAAGCATATGGGAGGAGGCGAGACGCTGCCGAGTATGGTGGAAATATTGTTGCGGGAGCACTCTATGTTAGGAAAGCTGAAAGATATACTTGTTGCGTGAGAACTTTGTGTTAGACAAGTGATTTATTGCTAGGAAACTAGACTTGAGGTAGGTTTTCATTACTCTTGGCATGCATAGTTTAGCTCGGGGGTGATTGAGGACAGAAATCAAGACTGGTCCAAATCTACTGGTGGGTGGAACATGGTTGTTCCTTTTTCTTTCGGTTAGTTGTACAATGAGGTTCCTTTAATTTTTAATTCCTTGCAGACTATGGATCTCAGAGTATAATTGTTTATGTGCATAAAATGTGGTTTGATGATTTATTGCTACCTATGTTAAGTTCTGAATGATATAAAGTGTGTTTAATGATTTATGGTTTCTACAAAGTGTACTTGTATGCTTTATAACTTCGTTGTTAATACCCAGATGCAAGAAATCCCCTGTAGGGTAGTCAAATGCATGTGTGTACTATCTTAGTGAAGTCCTTTCACTTTGATTTTAATCCTTGAATGATTAATGGCTTGTGGAAGGTTAAATTCTCCAAGAAACATAAGTACTTCTGTAATCCGCAATTCGCATTGCGGAAGGAAATTGAGTAGGAAGATAAGTACTTTCGCTATCCGCAATCTGCATTGCGGAAGCGGAAATGCGGAAGGAAATCAAGTAAAAGGTTAAGTACTTTCGCAATATGCGAAAATGCAGAAGGAAATTAAGTAAAAAATTAATTACTTATGCAATCCGCAATTCGCATTGCGGAAGGAAATTCTGTAAAAATTTAAGTACTTCCGCAATCCGCAATCTACATTGCAGAAGAGGAAATGCGGAGGGAAATTATGTAAAGAAAATTAAGGGCCTTCCGCAATCCGCATTGTGTAAGCGAGATTTCAGAAGGGAAATTTGTAAAGAGAATTAAGTACTTTCGACAATCCGCAATCGTCATTATGGAAATAGGATTTTGGAAGGGAAAGTTGTAAATGTATTTAAGCACTTTCCGCAATCCGAAATTCACATTGTGGATGCGGGATTGTGGAAGAGAGAGTTTTAAATAAACTTGAGTGCCTCTCGCAACCTGCAATCCGCATTGTGGAAGGAACAACCCGTTGCGAAAGGGCTGTTGTGGAATATTTTTTAAGCTAAGTTTTTGGATTCATAAGGGTTTAAGATAAACCTTGAAGGCTATTTTCAAATATTTCTTTCATATTTTTGTTGTGTTGAATGTGTGATAGAGAATGAGTAAATTTGTCTATTACTTATTTATATATTGTCAAGTTTTTTTTTTATGAAATTTTCAGGTGGTTATATGGGTATGTTACAGTAGAGTTAGGTTATTCATCCCATAAATTTGAATTATGATACACATGCATATCCATTAGAATCATTTTTACATATGTAGATCATCAATGTTGTGAGTTCATTGCTTTTGGAAATCTAATCTTTTCATGGGAAGTTGACTCATTAACCACTACAACTTAATGGATCATTGCTCATTACAAAAGTCAAGTTTTGTATGTAACATGGTTTCAAAGGGATGTGATATCACTTATACCTAAGAGGTAAAATTCGATATTAAATGTATTTGGAAAGACATCTCAACCTCCCTCAACAACTTATTCAACCTATGTTCCCTTGAGGTAGCATCTCCACCACTTGTTTATTTTCAAAGTGCAATATTTCAAAACATTGCTCCACACTATAGAGAAGAATGCAATTGAAAGCAACTTACGAAACACATTCATTGACACCCTTTATGAATAGTGAACACCCTTTAATTTCTATGTTTGTCTCATTCTAGTTCCAATTGGTTTTAATCAAATATTGTGTCTAGTTATAAACCAATGTGGTTACAATTGTTATTTTGTAGTCTATAGTTGACAAAATTTTGCATTCACAAGGTTAATGAAAAAATGATAAAAATTTCCATCAATATTACCATACAACTTCTCAAAAATCATTCATTAGATATAACTATTTTGGATAAACATAAGACAAGGACCATACTAAAGAGACTCACACAAGATCCAATCCACAATACCCCATTTATCTAGAAGATTATGAAGACCAATACATAGATTTTCTGGTTTTTATCTCTCTAAGATATAGCTTATATGTTTTTTTTACTTACTAGTATTATAGCGTAGGTTATGGAGACCAAGGGCCAAGCTATCTATACTACAATGCAACTATCCACAATATTTTTGGTTGGGACAGACTAAGACATTTCCAAATTTGGATTATGGTTCTGCTCAAGCTTTTAAGCTTCAAAGGATTTTATTTGAGAAATTGATCGGGGTTCACTCAGTTGGAATTTCTAATTGCATGTAAATTTACTTGTGTATATGAATAGATAAACTTTTTCTTATAGAAAAACAACACTTAGAAAGAACGGTTTAAGTAGAGACATCAAGATCGTAAAAAGTGATAAGGAGAATTCCATTGTATTGTTGAACACATGATTATGAGAGAAAGATGATTAAACATATGTCCTCAAATGGTAGCTATTAAATGATGAATAGGGACAAATTAATCCTATAATCCCAAGAATATATGTGCATCCTAAGATTCACAAGGAATTTCTTATGTTAAGCCTTATTGTAAACATGCTCTAATCACTAACATGTCACACACAGTCTTACATCAACGATTTTGCTTGTTTTGAAGAGGAAATTAAAAAATTGAAAGTTGAAAAGTATGATATGTTGATCAGTTTTGATGTCGTATCTCTATACACAAATATTGTGTTTGATGATCCCATAGAAGCTATTAGAATCATCATAGACAAGGAGATGACAAACTCAGTGAGAATATATTTAAAGTCCACTTCAAATTTCATGGTGAAATGTCATTTTTCCTCATGCAAGGAAAAGTCTAGGGGAGTTCCATAACCAACTGAATAGCAAGTATGATGACATAAAATTCATGATGGAAAGTAGAGAGAACCAATTTATTCCTTTTTCTGGATGTGTAAGCCACTGAGAATAGTAACAGATCATTGGCATATAAATTATACTAAAAGTAATTTATTAAATTTGTTATATATTAAAAGTAAAATAAACCATCGTATTAAAATTGTTGTATCCTATTGACTTTATCATCAACTCCCTTTGATATGTAGAGTTGGATTATACTAGAAAAAATGACTAGATTCATTTCCAGTGATGCTTGGCCTATCTTGGGTGGTGCAAGAGACATAATGGATTGTACTCCTACAAAGGGAATAACAATATGATTTATATTAGTCATTAGTCTAGTGTGTTCTCTGTAATGGATTGTACTCCTACAAAGGGAATTTCAATATGATTTATATTAGTCATTAGTCTAGTGTGTTCTCTGTACCTATGTCTATAGGAATTTGCTTATAACAATCCTCTACATCTAGTAAATAAGAGTAAAGCTGGTAAGTGTTGTTCTTTATAGGTATCTGAGAGGATTATTCTCGTCAGGAAAGGATACAAGGGATACACTTTCCTTTCTCAAACTATATAAATAGGGTAACCCACTAGAATTTTTTGCCAGTACTGAAAATAAATTAAATTTCTGATTCTACGAGCAAAATTTAGCATGAAATCCCAAGTACTGAAAAATAAATTAAGCTCATAATGAACAAATCCCACAGCGCTGAGAAATAAATTTCTCTTGAAAACAGTTGAAAAGATATAATATTCAGATTAAACAATACTAAATAATTTCTTTCCGCTGCACATTATATCGTGTCATAGGACAATGTATCTTTAAATTAGTTTGCAATTTATCAACCGATGTCGAATTCTTGGGATAGCTAGGGTTTAAAAAAAACAACAAAAAAAACTATAATTTTTTTATATTTTTCCATGAACTGAATCGGCGACAAACATACATCTAGAAGAAAATAACAACAAAATTCGTAAGAATCCCTACAAACACTAGCAAGCACAAATTTGTAGGCCCACTGGTAGGAAGTAGCCAACAAACACCCAGGAGCACTCGCAAAAAGGAGACAAGCGAACCTCGACAACGATGAACAAGCGTAAGTAGAATCTGGCGTAGAAAAAAATAGGACCAGCAATACCTCCGACCCTCATTCCTCTAAGTCTATAAAGTACCACCAAAGAACATCAAACCCTCCACAAAAATAATCCAAAAACATTACGACTGGAAGCACAGGAAAATCTAAATGCACATATGAATAAACCAACACCGAGAATTGCAATGTTAAAATGTCCCTATGAACAACAGGAACGAATGAACAAACCACTACAATAATTAAACCACAGAACCAAGGTAAATGCACACAACATGAAAGCCTCTGCACTTCAACGCTCGCCAAAAACAATTTCTCGCAAGGACGTCTCACATTCATGTCACCATTGGAATTATACATTTTCTTTTAATAGTTCTTCCAATGGTTATGTAGTGTCAGAGTAGTGTTTGATGAATTTTCGATAGTATCTTATATGTCATAGAATCACTCATACCTTCTTTGGATTGATCAATGGTTTTAAGTCAAGAATAACTTTGATTTTGGCGAAGTCGACTTTGATCTCGTCTTTGCAAATGACACGGCCTAGAAGGATTCCAATTGGTATTTTGAATATGTACTTTTTGGTATTCAATGATAACTATATCTCCTGATATCATGCCAACATGAGTCGAAGAAACTGGATATGATTGTAGAGTAGAGAGTAGATTGTCCAATCGTTGAAGTAGACAACCGTCATTTTATATATATTTGTGAAAATATTTGACAACGATTATTGAGAAAAATGTTTGTGCATTCTTTAGACTAACGAGCATGACTCTGTAAGCAAGTGGTCTGAGCTCGCAAACAAATATATTATTTTGTTGATATTCTATAGAAATAGGGACTTGGCTATAGCTGGAAAATCCATATGTGAAATAATACCATTCATGATCGACGACTTCATTAATAATCTCATCGACGAATGGTGTAGTAAAAGGGTTGGTCAGTCTAACTTTATTCAATCCTCGAAAGTCCACACATATGCACAATTTCGTCGGATCGTGCTTCTTTGGTTGGATGACCATAGGGATATCCCACTTCGAATGCTTTATAGGGTAGATGAGTCCAACTGCCAACGTGTTTTCTATTTCCTTCTTAATGATTTATTTGTATTTGTTTGCGAGTTTGTAGAGGTGTTTTTTCATTGGTGTAACGTATGGCTTGATGTCGATCTTCATTTTTCCCATTTCTTGTACTATCCCTTTTAAATATTTATAGTCTCTCACGAACACGTCTTGTTATTCTTTAAGTAGATTAGTTATGTCAGATATTTGTTGTTTGGTCCAATAGTTCGCGATCTTTGTCATTTTCAGTCAGTCGTCTTATTTGATCTTGATTTTTGCATCCATCCACTCTAGTTCCCTTTCTTCATTAATTGGTGGACCTCCTTCTTTATACCATGAAGGTTGGAGGAAATTCTTTGTCTGTAAATATTTTGGCTCAATTTTCTCTTCCATGGCTACTTTCATTATTGATTTTAATGGTTTCCTTAAAGAAGGATGGTCAAATCTCCAACATAATCTCTTACCGACAATTTTATCATTTTCTAGTTCTAGTCAGGTGGACAGATCAATTGCCTTGGTTGAAATATTATTACACGTCGTCTCCGGTATATAGTTTTTAATCAACTTGGCAGTATTCTTTGGCTTTATGAACTCTTTGATTTCCTTACTCGCCTCCTTAATGCATTCTTCTACTGGGGAGAATGAGAAGTCTTTTATGAAATTGTATTTTAATTCGTTCCAAGTGAAAATTCCACCCTCGGATTCTTCCATTTGGTACCATTTTTTTGGGAGATCATTTAATGTAGAAGGAAATAAATGTGGCCATAATTTCTCATATTTATATCCAAGTCTCCTCCATTCTTTTTGGCATCTTTCAATGTGAATGTGTGGATCCATGCCTTACACAATTTGTTGAATTTGTGCTTATGCTGTCATCTTTTTACCTCCAAAGCTTTCAATAAAGTAAGTCGATGCAATCATCCATGTGGTCATGCACAAATGATGTGTCTTCCATCATCTAGTCGCTTGACCTGTGAAGGATCCGTCCAGACTTTAAAATCGTCTTTGTTCTCTAAGATTTCATAATACTTGTCCGACATGCATGGAAAGAGAATCATGTTCTTTATATCTTGGTGATGGAAACACAGTCAATTCAACATTTTTCAGCGCTAGCGTTTGATTCTGTCTAATATTTTTCTCAAATATTTTCAAAATGATAGAGATTGCAAAGCACTATTTCTATTTTTGTCGAGGGATGGATTGTATCGACTAGTAGTCTCTCGCATGCATTTCATAGTTCTCTATCTGCTAGTCGTATAAGTCGGTGTCAGAATTGTAGTGGACCGACAAAGGTGAGCCCAAATAAATTTCTTTGTGCTCATTTGGTTTGATATATCTTCATTATTGACAATTATTTGATATATTATTGTTATGTCTCCTTCTTGGCCATCTAGTTCCTCCCGTGGATTTTCTATTGATGGATAAATTGAAACAATAACTTTCTTTCCATATCCTTTGATTTTTATATAGTCTTTCTCCAATGAAATAGATGCTTTAATTTTTCATCTCCATGGTTGACCAACTAAGGATGGAAAATATGTTGCTCCATCTTGAGGATTGATGATTTTGAAATCGACTCATGCTTGAATACCCATGATTATGGTATTCACCGACTTCCAGACACCAATAGGTTCAATGAGACCTTGATTAGCAAGCTTAAGGTAGATTCCTGATGCTAATAGTCATGGATTACCAAATCATTCCCATGTTGCTCTTGTCATGATGTTCGCTTGCGATCCGAAGTCGATTAGGACTTGTGAAATAAGGTATTTGTTGGTATTGAGATCAACAAGAGGATCAATTCCTATTTTCTCCTTTTGTCTTGGGATGCATAAGTTTCTAGGAATTTTTTCATTTTCAATTTCCTTCTTTATGGTATACATAAGATCAATTAATCGTGCACCAACTTCTTCTTTTGTAAGTAATTGCAATAACTCATTTAGTGTTTTGTTTTTGCATTCTTGATTGTATTCTTATTATGATAATTCTTAAAAAATTCTTGAATCATTATTAGATACATCTTTCTGTTGATTAATCTGAGGGTAATTACAATCCTTACCTAACAATTTTTTTAATTGTGCGTTATCAGTTCCAATTTTTGTTCCTTGTCTTGTAACAATTTGCAAGTTCTTATATTTAATTACATCATTCTTAGGAACACCAAATAAGATATTAAGATTATTTTTATTAAAAATCTTTTCAAGCATAACGAGTTAATCCTCTAGGGAATGCTCATCAATGTCACATTTAGTACAAAATTTGAGATCCTTCTTGTCCTTTCAAGGATAGTTGAGACTCATATGTTCTTTGTTGTAGCACACAAAACATATCAGTCGGCCATGGCCGTGCTTTTAGTTGTTGTATCCTCAACCACGATATCCAACCCGACCATGATATCCTTCGTTGTTGCACTACTCATTGTGTCGATTATCTTCATGTTATCTATGATTATTTGGTTCTCTAGTCTGCGTCTGGTAGACTGTATGTTGGTTGTGCTTAGTATTCAAATTTTTAATACAGTCTGCGGTGTTATGTTGAGTGTTCTAACATATTCCACACCAATTTATTTTGACCACATCAACATTATATGGTCATTCTCTTGTCGTATGTGGTTCAAATATTTTTCAAATATCACAGAAGTGTGATGTTTGGGCAGGTCGAGAAATTTTAGGTCACCTTTCCACGTGAAAGAGTCAAGTTTCTTCTTGCAAATATCTTTGTTCTTATGGGAAGGATCCTTTTTTATCATAGAGGGGACATTGGTTATATCTACAGGATTCTTTTATGTGGCCTTCAATCTAAAAAGTAGTGCACCACAAGTCGGTATGTTGCAATGTTAGCTATTGCAATGACTGCTGCATCTGCTCCATTTTTTCTTCAACTCAACGGTCAGATGGCTCACTTGAGTGGTCGATATTAGATTCGGATTTTTGAATCTTTTTAAGAGCATCATCGTATGTATTGAATTCACACATGGTTAGTGTCATACTTATTTGTGGTAGTAGACCAGCTATAAACCATTCAATAATAATGGACTCTTACATCTTGGAAGGAATTTGATTGAGGAGATCTGTTGGAATATTGGTCAATACCGAGAGGGGGGGGGTTGAATCAATATTGTTATCTTTGTACCACTTTAACCACTTATTAAACTTTAATCAAAACATATAATCAACAAGATACACAAAACACATAATTTTATTGTGGAACCCCAATTGGGTAAACCGCCAATACTTCCTATTACTGCAAAATTGTTATTTACAAATAGTTTTTCTTGCTTCTACAGACAATGATGGTATTAAACCCTATTTACCAGCAACTAATGGAAGGAGAATATGACCCCCTGGTTTATTGACTGCTACTGAAAGGATTCTACGACACCCTATTTACCAGCTACCACTAAAAGGAGGCTACGACCCCCTGGTTTATCAACTGCTACTGAAAGGATGCTACGACACTCTATTTACAAGCTACCACTAGAAGGAGGCTACAACTCCTTGGTTTATCAACTGCTACTGAAATGATGCTATGACACCCTATTCACCAGCTACCACTAGAAGGAGGCTACAACCCCCTGTTTTGTCAGATACAACTGACTGGATGCTACTACACCCTATTTACCAGCTTCTGCTAGAAGGAGGATACAATCCCCTGCAGGCTTATTGCCTACCCTAGAGCCACCCTGCCACCCTAATATGTTTTCAGTAATATTCCATATTTCTTTACCCTTCAATCTTTGTCACACTCACTGGTCTCTTCTTCTTCTTATATCTTCTATACCTCAGAGACCCTTTCTCTCACTCATCCCTCTGTGTATAAATACCTTCATGTTTCCTATGGATGCATCTCTTCACCATTTCTCCATTTCATTATTCAATCTCACCTCTTCATGAGAACTCAATTCCTCATTCTAACACTGAGCCGTCGAGTCATCCACCTCTGTCGTGATTCTTCAACACAACTAAACCAATTCCATGTTAATCGATTTACTATTTAATCTCCCAATCGTGACCTTTCACATTCTCCATTTCTGCAACCATCATGAGCCATTGATTTTATATTGATATTTTTCCTTACCATAGATCTAAGGTAAGATGTGGAATACGAATCACGGATCTGTGACATTTCTCAAAAATGTATTTTCTCGATTTCCACAGCTGTATTTCTACACCATTGATCTCCTGCGAGCTCTTCCGTGACCATTGATATGAGATAAGATGCGGATAGCAGAATGATGTTTTGTGACTTTTCCAAAATGTTGTTTCGATATTTCCTCTTTCTGCACTAATCTTCCCACACGGTCAATATTTTACAGATGTCTTCTTGACTATCAATCTTCCGGATCGTGGGTTGCGGAATGCGGGTTCTCAAATACTGAAACGTTGCTTTCACAATTCTCCACCTTCTGATTTTTGCCTTGTTTCTTCTACATCGTTGATCTTATGCAGTTGTTTTCCAGACCGTCGATCTTTTAGATTTCGAGTAGCAGAACTGTGACATCTCCCAAAGTCTTTTTGCGATCCTCTGCCTTCCGCTTTCCGCCTTCCACATTCTGCTGGCGAACTTTGGGTTGCGAAACTATGAAATTTCCTAAGGTCTTTTCGCGTTTCTCTTCCTTCTTTTCCCCTTCCTCTTTTCTTTAGAACCGTTGATTTCTTGGCGGGTTCACTCCTAGCCGTTGATCTACGATCTAATGAAGACTGCGGATCCTCACTTTTCTTTTTGCATAAATCATTCACCACTGTAGATTTCCTCTCGGATTAAATCCTAACCGTTGATCTATGATCTATTGTGGATTTTCGACATTCACTTTACTTAGTTTAAATACTTAGCCAATTTTTAATCTCAACATGCAAACTAACATTTTTTTTGTTTTTGGCATGCTGATAATTCGCACATGTGAGACCCAAGTAAGAATCTGACTTCATGGCTGGGTAACCAGTTCTCTAGGAAACATGCCTACCTCTTCTGATGAAATTATCATCGCACAAATAGACCTTGGTGAATATTTCCAAATTCCTCTTTCAACCATTTGAATTTGACATGGTAAAATTTCTATCTTTAGTACCTAAAGTACATTTTCTTCATTTTGGCAGATTGATATTTTCCTTATCTGATCACCATAAGAAAAACCCAAAGCAAGGCTAGAAATCCATTTCAATAGTGAAAAATATCATATCACCTTTAAATCTTAGTGACAAACAGACAGCCTTTGGCAGGCATTTCAAAATGGCTTCTCAATCTCCTTTTCTAAGGTTTAACGAATTTTCTTAATTTGGTCTAATCTGCCTAAAAAATTGTTTTAGCAGGTCCATAAATTTTCCTTCAGAGTCTTCCAAGACAATATGAAAACATGGTTAGGTAGACAAAATACCAGTCTATAAGACCCCTATGTGTTGTGGGAATTTTCTCTAACCCATGATTTAGGGCGGGCATCTTTCTGAGTCTACTTAGCCATTTTTGCTTGCTCTGGCACAAACCCTTGTTTTGGCATACCTAGAACTTTCTGCTCAGAAGTGATGAAGGAAAAATGAGACCATGAATAGATAGACACTATAAAAAGCTATAGCATGGTACCATGGTGCATGAATTCTAGTCAAACCTTGAATTATGGCGGGCATTCTCTTATACTAGTTTTGACTATTTATTCCATCATTTGGTCAATTTCCTGATTCTCACCAATTTTCCATATTTCTCCAGAATGATGTCATAATGTGACAATGATTTTAACTTCATGCCACATCATCATCTATTGTATGTCATGCCATCATATCTTCCATATCATCACCCATGCCTTGTCATCATATCTTCCATATCATCATTCATGCCATGTCATCACTACCTTTGACTTTCATTGAGTTTGTCCTGCCATCATATCCTTGGTTACTACTGAACTCCTTTGACAACATTGATGATCCATGTAATCGATCCTTTGTCTTTTACTGATTTCATCTTGCTACCATGTCTATTGGTTATTCTCTTGTCATTCGTGAACTCCTTTGACATTAATGACAACTATATTTTCAACAATATCCCCCTTTGGCATTGATGGAAACATCTAAACATTCTCCCCCTTTGACAACAATGACAAAGGATAACCTGTTATACCAATGTTGTACCCATTTTGATATAGGATTTCCTGTCTTTCTTCTTTCTGACAACTCCCCCTATCATCATATCTCCCCTTTGTTAACTGAACTTGGTATTTAATCAATGTATTATCATTTATCTTAACATTTCGTTTCTTGCAACAGGTTCCTGAATGATAACTCGAATGATATGTCCATAGAATCCTCTTGTCACTGTACTTCCTCTCCTTTGTCAAAATTTTTATGACATAGTTTACACTCAACATTACACTGTTCTTTTGAAACTGTATTATGTAACTTGCTCTTCTTAATAAGTATTCACATAATCCTTGGTCTGTGGCAACAACATGATTTGATACAAGTTTGAGAGACAAATTTAGAAAGAACTTCCTTAAACTGATATATACATATTTTTAAAATACCTATTGTTCCTTCACAATCTTCACTGTTATTTTACTTAACCTGGCATTTTTCAATACACTGATTTTTTTTAAATTTTTCAGATCAGACTTGAGTTTTATCCACATAGATCGACGGTGGAATCCAAATGTTAAAGGTCAGACTATATTCAAATTGTGTTCCCATCCTGATCATTAAACCGCTTGCTAGTTGGATCAGTGGAATGACCGACAACCGTTGGATCTGACTTTCCTCAAATCAACAGTGGACTTCAAACAAAGTGAAGCAGATTTGATAGAAATTATGCATCCATATGCCATTATTAACCATCTCGCTATTTGAATCGGCGAAATTATTGTTGATCGTTGGATTAAGATTGACGGTGGACTTCAAATAACATAAGGCAGATTTCATTAAAATTTTGCACACACTAGGATTTTATTTATCTGTTCTAGTTCTCCCAGTAGAATCGATGACCACCATTGATTTGGTTCCACGATCAATCTTTTTCATCAATCATAAAGGTGCTTTTCCACGATCACTTCTGATTTCGCAAGCCTGAACCTTCTTTATCTTCCGCGCTCTTTCTCCAACAAAATCCACCTTAGCTGTTGATATTCGGCTACCTCTAATCCTCATCCTACGATCTTCAGTTGTATGGATGATTAGTTTATGGTTATCTCCGGCATAAATTTTATTTACGGAATTGGATTACAGTCGTGGATCTGTCCAGGATACAAATCTTTAACTATGATACTTCACGGTTGAATTGATCAGTGGAATGATCAATTCCTTCCTGCGATGCTCTACATAGAGATATCAGATCCATAAACTTGAAACAAGGTTATTCTGAACAATTCCATTCAAGAATTCTCGATAATTGTAAACTTAATTCCTCCTTTGATTGATCAAATATTCGATCAGTCTATTCAGTATTCTTTCACTCTCAGAATCCTTGAATTCACACACAGGCTTATCAACTATTAACAAAGATTTAATCAAACATTCATTCATATGCTTATGAAATCACACACTCTATTGTTCTCATGTCACTTCATAGGTATTACACTTTATCTAATTCAACCATATACCAATCTTATCATTTAACCTTGATCATCTATTGTATTTGAAGAGGATAGCTTTCAACATACTTCAACATCAGACTCCAATTGAATTTTTTGATACCAATTGGAATTCTCTGACTTTAACTCCCCCTGAGTATATGATCCCTCCTAATGTCATTTTCAAGGTTATTTTTAAATCATGAGAGATCTTTAGAAAATAATCCCACAATCATCACTATATCCTTCTTCATCACGTTCATTTTCATCTTCATCGGTGTATTCTTTTACATCTCCATCTTGTTTTTCCTCATAATGGATGTCCTTTTTATCTATGGCACTATTATGCTCAACATCATATTTGGAGACCTCACTGATGCTTGAAATATTTATTTCTTCTATATCTTTGGAGTCTTCCTTTATTCTCCACATCTTTCCAAGAGGTACTCTGCTTACTGGTTTTTTATTTCTTTGTTTCTTGGTTTTCATCTTCCATACCTTTTTCTGAGTTTCCTTGGAAGGTCTGCATGTAGTATTCTTGCAATGTTTTTCGAAGTGTCCAATATTGTGACATATGAAACATATAATAAGTATCTTTCCATTTGAGATGTTAGTGTCTTATTTCTTTCTCAGACCTTGATCTTCTTCTTTGATTCTACAATCATTGGCCTTGTGACCAAACTTGTGACATCAATGACAATATCCATAGAATGTATGTTTGTATAATCTCTGGTTTTTTTTCTTCTGCTTGTAATGACTCTTTTCATTGGCATGTCTTCTGAAATTTTTCATCTTGGGAGGATGAGTAGAATTATGATAACTGGAATTCATTTCCTTGTGATTCTTCTGCTTCCTAGATATGTCTTTGAAACATCATCCCAAGTTTTAACCTTTTCAACATCTTCTTGAGTGATGGAGCTTGATCCTTTAATGACATCATATCCAAGACCTGTTTTATCCCGGGAGAATCTTTATAAGCTGAGGACTTTATTAAGTGCTTCAGTACTTCCCTTGAACTTCTCACTAACAATCAACTGATCTTTTAGCTTCTTTACTTCTTCCTTGAATTCAACAACTTCTTGTTTTAAGCTCTCGACCTCATCCATGCTAGCCAAGACTTGTTGTCTTAAATTGTGCATCTCTTCTTGGAGGGTATTGACTTTCTCTTCTTTTGATTTATGCTCTTCTTGATACTTTGACAATTTTTGTTTCAAAGAATTGTTCTTCATCCTTCTCTTTCTCAATTATTCAAGGGCGCTTATGAGTTATTCCTTTAGTTCCACCTTTCCTTCCATATACGAGTCATCTTCTGAAGCTACTGTCCACATGAATGAATTTTCTTCATCTTCACTTATCTCTTTGAGAATAACAATTCTTGCTTCTGTTGTTTGATCAACTGAGTAAAGTTTCTCTAATTTAATCCAGAGTTCCTTAGCTGAGATACATTGTCCTATCTTCTCTTTGATGGGTTGATGTAATCCATCAAGTATGGCCTCCATTTCCCTTGAGTTATTTTTCTTTTTGGAGATGTAGTCCTTACTCTTTGTGGTAGGATGTAATCAGAGATCATTGCTTTCCATACACCACATCCTAATGACTGTAAGTATACACTCATTCTTTTTATCCATACTGCAAATTCTACTTTATTAAGTGTTGGAGCTCTAGTTGAAGCCACCCCTTCTTGTTGATCCATAGTGGTTTTTAATAGGATCTTCCTTCTAGTGTTTAAAATGTAGTGAAGGATCCCACTCTGATACCAATTTTTAGAATATTGGTCAATACTGAGAGCGGGGGGATGAATCAATATTGTTATCTTTTTACCACTTTAACCACTTATTAAACTTTAATCAAAACATATAATTTACAAGATACACAAAACACATAATTTTATAATGGAACCCCAATTGGGAAAACCACCAATACTTCCTATTACTGCAAATTTATTATTTACAACTAGTTTTTCCTGCTTCTACAGACAAGGATGGCATTACACCCTATTTACCAGCAACTACTGGAAGGAGGTTGCGACCCCCTGGTTTATCAGTTGCTACTGAAAGGATGCTACGAAACCCTATTTACCAGCTACCACTGGAAGGATGCTATGACCCCATGGTCTATCAACTGCTACTCAAAGGATGCTACAAAACCCTATTTACCAGCTACCACTGGAAGGAGGCTACAACCCCCTGGTTTATTAGCTTCTACTAAAAGGATTCTATGAAACCCTATTTACCAGCTACCACTGGAAGGAGGATACAACCCCCTTTTTTGTTAGTTACAACTAACAGGATTCTACTACCCTCTATTTACCAGCTTCTATTGGAAGGAGGATACAACCCCCTACAGGCCTGTTGCCTGCCCTAGTGCCACCCTGCCACCCTGATATTTTTTCAGTAATCTTCTAGATTTATTTACCCTTCAATCTCTGTTACACTCACTGGTCTCTGCTTCTTCTTCTATGTTCTAGAACTCAGAGACCCTTTCTCTCACTCATCCGTCTGTGTCTAAATACTTTCACATTTCTTGCGGACACATCTCTTCACCATTGTGCCATTTCATTCTTCGATCATGCATCTTCATGATAAATCAATTCCTCATTCTAGCACTGATTCGTCGAGGCATCCACCTCCATAATGATTCTTCAACACAACTAAACCAATTCCTTGTTAATCAATTTATTGTTTAATCTCCTAGTGGTGACCTTCCGCATTATCCATTTCCGCAACCATCCTAAGCCGTTGATTTTATATCGGGATTTTTCCTGACCGTAGATCTAAGGTAGGATGTGGAATACAAATGACAGATCTATGACATTTCTCAAAAATAGGCTTTTCTCGATTTCTGCATTTGTCTTTCCGCACCAACCATTCTGCACCGTTGATCTCTTGCGGGATCTTTCATGACCGTTGATCTGAGATAAGATGCAGATAGCAGAATGTAGGTTTTCGAATTTTCCAAAATGTTATTTCAATATTTCCACTTTCTGTCCGCACCGTCGATCTTTTATAGATGTCTTCTTGACCATCGATCTTCCGGATCGCGGGTTGCGGAATGCGCGTTCTCAAAGACTGAAACGTTTCTTTCACAATTCTCCGCCTTCCGCTTTCTGCCTTCTTTCTTTCGCACCGTCGATCTTATGCGGTTGTTTTCTGGACCCTCGATCTTCCATATTTCGGGTAGCAAAACCGTGACATCTCCCAAATTCTTTTTGTGATTCTTTTCCTTTCGCTTTCCACCTTCCACATTCCGTTGGTAGACTTTGAGTTACGGAACTGTGGCATTTCCCAAGCTCTTTTCATAATTCTACGCCTTTCGCTTTTCTTCTAAATCGTTGATTTCTTGGTGGGTTCACTCCTGGCCTTCGATCTACGATCTAATGAATATTGTGAATCATCACTTTTCTTTGTGTAGAAATCATTCAGTACCATAGATTTCCTCACAGATTAAATCCTAATCGTTGATCTACAATCTAATGTGGATTTTCGACCTTCACTTTACTTAGTTTTAATACTTATCCATTTTTTAATCTCAACGTGCAAACTAACATTTTTCTTGTTTTTGGCAGGATGATAATTCACACGTGTGAGAGTCAAGTAAGAATATGACTTCATGGCTAGGTAGCGAGTTCACTAGGAAACATGCCTACCTCTTCTGATGAAATTATCATGACATAGATAGACCTTGGTGAACATTTCCAAATGCCTCTTTCAACCTTGTGAATTTGAAACTTAGTCAAATTTTTATCTTTAGTACCTAAAGTACATTTTCTTCATTTTGGAAGACTAATATTTTCCTTATCTGATCACCATAAGGAAAACCCACAGCAAGGATAGAAATACATTTCAAAAGTGAACAAGACCATATCACCTTTAAATCTTACTGACAAACACACAGCCTCTGGCAGGAATTTCAAAATGGCTTCTCAATCTCCTTTCCTAAGACAACCAATTTTCTTAATTTGGTCCAATCTGCCTAAAATATTGTTTTGGCAAGTCCATAACTTTTTCTTCAGATTCTTCCAAGACAATCTGAAAACATGGTCAGGTAGAAAAAACACCAGTCTAAAAGACCCCTATGTGATGCAGGAATTTACTCTAACCCATGATTTAGGGAGGGCATCATTCTGAGGCTACTTAGTTATTTTTTATTGCTCTGGCACAAACCCTTGTTTTGGTAGACCTAGAAATTTCTCCTCAGAAGTGATGAAGGAAAACTGATACCATGAATAGATACCCACTATAACAAGATATAGCCTGGTACCATGGTGCAGGAATTTTAGTCAAACCATGAATTATGGCAGGCATTCTCTTAGACCCTCTTAGACTAGTTTTGACTATTTATTCCATACTTAGTCAATTTCCTTATTTTCACCAATTTGCCATATTTCTCCAAAATGATGTGATCATAATGCGACAATGATTTCAAATTCATGCCACATCATCATATATGTTATGCCATGGCATCAAATCTTCCATCTCATCATCCATGCCATGCCATGCCATCATATCTGCCATATCATCATTCATGCCATGTCATCACTACCTTTGACTGTCACTGAGTTTGTCTTGCCATTGTATCCTTGTTTGTTATTGAACTTCTTTGACATCAATGATGATCCATGGAATGGATCCTTTGTCTTTTATTGATTTCATCCTGCTACCATGTCTATTGGTTATTCTTTTGTCATTCATGAACTCCTTTGACATCAATGACAACTATATTCTCAACAAGATCTTTAAATATTCTATCGTATTCTCATACATATTCTCCCACTCTTTGAGCTATATATTTCATCTTCTGTGTAACCAAGTGTCTATTATCTTGCATCTGGAAGAATTCCAAGAAATTCTTCTTGATATCTTTTTTTGTTTTTGGTCCATTTTTAATAAAATTCATATACCATATCAAATCTCTATCAAGTAGACCTCCTCTCAACATTGTTATCTGTCAATTTTCGTCTGCAACAATATTATCTTCCCAATCTGCTTAACACACAAACCAATGTTTTTGGGGGTCTCCATCCCCATCATATGTAGGACAATTTATTTAGGTAGTGAAAGCCATATTGAGAATATTAATATTGTTACCTGGACTATTATTTGGAATGTTTCTTGGTAGTGTCGATGATGATGATGGTGTTAACGACCTACTGGATGAAGATTGAGTGAACATCTGGAGCGACTGCAGCTCCAAGGACAACTTAACTTCTTCTACCAACTCGTTTCCAACAGGTCGGGCTTTCGACTGATCAAACACTTGAATCGATAGTATTGTTGGAATGGAGGTTTCCTCCACACGTTTAGAGTAGAATATATTGAAATAGTTATGGTTGTATTCTGGTGTGAAAGTGATCCAATTCCCATGTTCAGGTCTTAATATCATCATTCAATCCAAAAAATTGTCCGTATTCATCAAGGCGACTGTAAACGATACTAGCACTTGGTCTGAGTCCCAAGTCGTTCTTGAATATTTCTCTAACACTTGGTCCATTTGATATAAGCCTCAGTATAGAATATATATGAATCACTATGTCGGAGATTTCAATCTTCATCTACGGGGTCAAATCCATCGACCGAGGACCCCCCATTGGAGTCAATTCCTCTTCTTCTCCATTAACTGGTCAACTTTCCCTTGAATCAATAAGGACTTTTGGAATCTCAAATTTTCCTTTTGGTTTCTTCATATCTCTTTTTCCTCTCAATGTAGTATTTATATCTCTAATTTATTCTCATCTTTTAAATCTTTTCTCTCGTTCAATCTTTTGAATATTCGTAGCGGGATTATAGCTCGCTATGTTTCTATTTCGTTGAGGTGGATTGGTCTTTTTAGAAATATTTATTATTTCATAACTTGTCATTGACTACAATCATTTCTCTATCTACTCATCTTCATATGGTCGTTGACCCCCCCATTGCCGACCCAACTATTGTAGGTTGATGAAGGTAGTTTCAAGTACTCAACTCATTTACTGAGAAAATAATCCCACTTTTGTTCTTGAATAAAACATTCCTAGCCATGCTATTTCCTCTCCCAATCTGATGTTTCTCATGTCTCTAATGGTGGTTGTGCTTCAACTATGTTTCCTACTTTGTGCTCAATTAGGAATTTAAATAATAAATTTGGTATAGTAACGAAGAATGATTTGTGAAAGTCGCCATAGAATATTTTCTCGACGTCAGCGAGAGAAGTCCTTTCTTCAATGGCTTGTTCTTCGCAGAATTCATCGCATATCTTTTCTAGCCACTCATACAATTTTTTTGTCCACCGTTATTAAGTTTGTGCATTAAAAGTCTTTCATTGGTTAGGTCTATTTTGTGCGTTAATATGGTCAATTAACTTTTTCAATTCATGTGGAACAACTTCAATGTTTTTTTGGTGTGTTTCAATAAAGAATCTCTCTTTGGCTTACACTAACGAAAGTTTATTCCTCCTGGCATAATTATAAATATAATTTGTCACTTTTTCGATTCCACCATTCTTTGATATCTTCTTCAGTTATCATTTATGCAGATACATTCATATTCTAAATCCTAGTATTGCAACCATCAACATAACAAATGTTGTAATTTAGGGGATTACATGAATATAAACAACATAAGTTTAGAAGATAAAGCATTCACATTATATGTACAATAAGACACCAAAGATGAGGAAACAATAGCAACACTTGTATTATATTAGAACCAAAATATGTACAAGGTAATCATAAACTATGAGAAGCATGACTCACCAGCCTATATATATCGTTTTACAAATCATGATTTAGTTACAATAAGTTACTTCGATCTAACAAACCGACTAGACCAACCCGACGTTGGTTGGTTGGTGGACCTAACTGGATGGTCGACTAGGCTCCTCCAACAGAAATCAATGCAAAAATTTAGCATGAAATGGAATGGGTAAAAAGATCCATAATCAACCCAATCCAATGATAAGTACAAAGCACAACAACATCCATCCTGAATACTAAGAGTTTCATGCTAACTACTATATTTATTAATAAAGGATTTTCATAAACATTGTATACATGAACATATGCAAAACAATTAAGGAATCAATGCAAAACTTAAGCTAAAAATAATGCACAATGTAGAATGGGTGCATAATGAGTAAAAGGATACATAATCAGCCTAACCAATGACATGTACAAAGCACAACAAATACATCCTAAATACTATGCAAACTGATATATTTATTGACAAATAATTTAAATTAACAATAAATACTATGCAAAATGCTATATTTATTAATAAATAATTTAAATTAACAATATATTTATTAGCAAATAATTTAAATTTCCCATGAGGTTAGAATAGATGGTGAATGGGTGTACTGTTGAGACACTCCTTGTGTAAGGTCATCAATACAGAACTATGTGGGTACTAGCTTAAAAAAATAATTAAACTAATAATATATTTATTAACAAAGAATTTTCATTACAAAGAAAGACATCATCACTACTGTGGCACTTGTTTTCAAATATTTCATGATTTGATAAAAAATATTTTCATTAATAAATTTAAGGTGAAATATTATTTTCAAGTGTTTTTTGTACTTTTCATTAATACTTATTCAAATGGAAGGGAATGAATTCAATTCAAAGTCTAAATTTTTATGGATACCATATCATAGCACACACCACAAGCCTTTTTTTTACTATATTGTTGATACTACATGGTTTACTATACCACTCATATGTTTAAGACAAATTATAGTTTAATTCATAGGTTGACATTATAGTTATAGTTCATACAAACATTATGGTTATGATTCATAGGTTTTATAATTATAATTCATATAGACATTATAGTTATAGTTGATACACTTTATAATATATATTATAGTTATAATTCATAAATACATTATAGTTATTTTTCTTTGAAAAAAATATCACAACCTAAATTTACATTAAATCCATAACCATATTGTTCATTGGCTTGGAAAGCCTTACACATTTATCTTCTTCAATAATTTCATGTAAATTACATGAAACTTTACATATATTATGTTATGCATATAAAAAGTTTTTCACTAACTATAGCTATCATTTAGTCCTTTCCTGCACTATGGTATTCATCCAAAATAATCTCACAGTGATGTTTAGTTCTTGCATTGTTGACTAACTAACATATATATATGTCAACATTTAGAAAATCCCATGTGAGATGGGTTGGAGATTAAAATAAAGATCACCACAGGCCTAATTATTTTATGTTGTCTTTGTTTATGTCATAGATAGTCAATGTGCCTTTAGCGCGTTGTAACCCTTGTTTAGATAGTTGATCTGCAAGGTTATTCATGTCCCGATATATATGTTTGAATGCCACCTCCTAAAATAGAGCTATAATCTTGTAGATATATTCAAAAATAGCTTTGAGAAAGATATTTTTTGGAGGCATGTTGTTGGATAACTACTCTATCACTAGTAAAGAATCTCCAAAGTCTTGTAGCTTGTTGATTGCAAGGAAAGTAGCAAGTTTTAGAACCATCACCGTGGCTAAAAGCTATGCCTTGTTATTAGTGGCAAGTCCTATTCCTGTAGCAAATTTATAATAATGATTGTCCTAGAAGAATATAATACCACTTATATCTCCACAACTAGGCCTTCCTTGAGTTTCATCATCAAAATAACACCATGGTTTCGATATATCAATCTGCTCTACAAGAACCTTTGCTCTATGTCTAATATTTTGAGTCTGCGGGAAGTGTTGTAGAATAACTAAACTCTTTGCTGCATATATGTGAGGTGGATTAAATTTGTTCTGGGTGCATTAGTAATCCCAAATGGCATTACTAACCATTCATACAGTCCATTATTAGTCTTGAATGCATGCTTCCATTTATCCCCTTCTCTTATTCTTATTTGATGAGAACCACTTTTCAAATCTATCTTTGAAAAATACTTTGAACCACTCAAACAATCCATCAAATCATCAATACAGGGTAAAGGAAATATGTACCTGATAGTGATCTTATTGATTGCTCTGGAGTCAGTGCACATTCGTCATCCACCATCCTTCTTTGGGATAAGCACAGTGGGTACTGCACAAGGACTCAAAGTTTCTTTCACCAAACCTTTATCTAACAGCTCCTGTGCCTGCTGTTTGATATCTTCATTCTCTTGAGGAGTTAGCCTACATGATGCCTTATTAGGTAAACTTGCACCAAGTATTAAGTCAATGTGATGGCTAATACTTCTCACATGATGTAAAACATTTGGTAACTCATCCACAATAATATCAACATATTCATTAAGAAAGACTCTAACTTCAGTAGGAAAATCATCTAAATTTGTAGAAGTTAATATTACCGTTGCTTGTCAACAAGAGAAAAATGTAGCTCATCCTCCTTCTTTACCTCTTGTAATAGTTCCTTCCCAGTCACCGGCAAAATATCCAACCCCGAACCTTCTGGAACTACTTCATCCTCCAATGGTGACAATGTATGTCTTTTTCCATCCTTTTCCAGAGAATAAGTGTTATTTATTCCATTGTGAACATCTTTTATGGAATATTGCCATGGCCTCCCTAAGAGTATATGGCATACATCCATAGGAATTATATCACATAATACCACATCTTTATAAGTACCAATTTGAAACTCCACATTGGACTGCTCATTCACCAAGAGTTGATGTCCTTTTTGCAACCATGACACTTTGTAAGGAGTTGGATGTTTCATCCTCTCTAATCCCAACTTCTCTACCATCTCAGTGGAGACCAAATTATCTGTACTATCACTATCAATAACCATCTTACAACACTTCCCTCATGACTTGCAATTATTCCTGAACATACTCTTTCTTTGGGCTGGTTCATGCACTTTCTTCTCTATCTTTACTAAAACTCTCTTCAGCATAAGCGATTCTCCTTCCTTGGGAGGATAATTCACCTATGCTTCTTCACTAGATTCCTCTCGAGCCTCAGCAAGGTTTGCATTCCTCTGAGTTGCAGGTTTATTCCTTGGGAACTCCCATGACATGTGTCCAATTTCTCCACATGTATAGAATTTCACTTCTCTATTTCTGCCTCTTCGTTTGTCTCCTCTAAATCCTCCTCTTTGGGTTACCTGGCTACTAGAACCTTCTTCCTCATCTTTAGGATTCCTACCTCCTCTGTTTTGAAATCCTCTTGCTCTTGTTGTATTTATCCCTCTGCTCTTTTGGTTCTGTTTTCTTAGTAGTTTTTCTTCTACCCTTGAGGCTGTCTGATAAGCATCTTCAACAGTTTTCAAATTCAACAAGATGATTTCATCTTGTATCTCATATCTCAGTCCTTTTATATATCTAGCTACTCTTTCTACGTCCCCTTGTGTCTGTCCAACTCTAATACTCAGCTTAAATAATTCTTCTATATATTCTATAACAGTCATACCCTTTTGTCTAAGATTTTATAGTTGTCTAATGAGAGTCAACTGATAATCCTTAGGCATAAATTGACTTTTAATTTTATATAACATTTTATCCCAAGATTTGATTTTGGGCTTACCTCTTCTTTCTTTGTGGATTTGAAGTTCATCCCACCATAAAGTTGCACTCCCTTTCAGTCTAGTCACTGCATATCTCACCTTATTTTTATATTCAACTTCTTCAAACTTGTCAAAATACTTGTTTAAAGCATTAATCCAATCCATGAGTTCTTCAACATTAAGATTATCTTCATACATGGGGACTTCAACTCTGGGTCTGTTACTAGCCTTCATCAACATCTTCAATACTTTTACTTATTCAGTAACCTCCTCTCGCTCGTCTTCAAAGGATTCTTCTTCATCACTGGTTTCCGTATTCTCTGAATTCTTTCTCTCCATAACTTCCATCCTAGCTTGGAGTTCTCTTAATTCCCTTTGTGTTTATGTCTCCACAGCTTGTCTTCCTCGACCATGTCCTACAGTGACTCCATGCATTCGTCCTTGTCTTGGCGATATCTTTAGCCTGCCCTGATACAAAAATTGATGGTAGATGAAAGCTAACAGACCTAAATTCTTCTTCTTCAGGCTGAAATACTGATCAAAATCTCCTTCTGCAAGCAGGATTCTGTAATTTTCCTCCCGCAATCAACTTTCCACAAGCTTGATTTTTTGCAACTCAATTTACGCAATTGAGTTCTTCGCAAGGTTGGTTCTACAACTCAATTTCCACAATTGAGTCTTCCGCAACAATCTTTCCGCAAGACCCTTTCCGCAAGTTCCTTACCGCAATTGTGGATTTCGGAATGCGGGTACGCAATTCCCAAATTCAAAAATGGGATTCCACAATTATGTGGACACAGTGGTCATTTTCGCACTCGGATTGCGGATTGCGGATATACCTTCCCACTTTTCCAAGATGGGCTTCCTCAACTTTCTTCCCACAACTTCCTTTTTCGCAATTCTTTTGAACTGTTGATTTCTTGCAGGCTCCTTCTTGACCGTCAATCTGAGATCGGATGTGGATTTGACCTTAACTTTGTGATTCATCACTTTTCTCTTGCGGAATTCATACATAACCGTTGATCTGCTGAAATTCGCAGACTTCAATTCAGACTGTGACAGTCGAATTGATTCATGAGCGATCAATCTTCTATGCGTTTATACACATTTCTGTCTTCGAAATCATTTAAACATTATTGAATATTCATCCACACGAAGAACTAAGCATGCGCCTGTTTATGAAAAGAAGACATTAGATAGTGACAATTATGCAGAGTATTAATACTTTGTTCTTCATTCCATTAACCATTAAAACATATACTCGATGTTTCGATTGCTCACTCACTCTTCTATCTCTATTCCTTAACACACTCATTCCTTCATGTCTCTGATTATTAATTGATCTTTAAATATAGCCCTATCAAACCTCTCAAATTCGCAACAGGAGGATCTGAACTCCTAAGAAGGTAAATCTGTAACTAAACTATCCTTGAGCAACCTCTTACAAGATTAGAGGGTATTTGTGGAAAATTATCCTTATTACATTCAAACCATCTCTATATATGAAACAAATTACAAAAATCGACTACCAACCCTATCTTATAGAAAATTTACATGGAGCATAAAAATAGCATCGACTGTTTATTCAACGAACAAAGAATTTTGGCTAGATGCTCTTGCATTAGATGAATTGTTTAGTCATCCATAAAAAACATCTTTAATCTCCAGCCCCTCCCAAGTGAAATATTTGCCAGTGACACAAGAGATATATTTTCACATCTCGATCATATATGTACAACTAATGAAAATATGATTAATGGTATCAACTTCAAAGAGACATAATGAACATCTACTAGGGCCAATGACCCGTGGTCAGTTTAAATTCCATATGGGCAGTTGCCACTAGTATGGATCTGGATGATCTTCTTCTTCATGCAGTACCTGGTATCCAATATTTGGCATGTATTATCCTCATGTACTATTTTTTGTCCATAGAATTGTATCCGCTTCATCCACTAATATGATCTTGCAATCTTTTAGGGACTTTATATATCTTTTCTACATTGTTTCCTCTTCACTTGTAAATCCCAAATAAGCTGAGGATAACCATTCTAGTTGTATATGAGTGGATGTAGTAGGGTCATGTATCTGGTATAGGAAGATAAATCCTCTGTTTGTAATAGTTCCAATCATATTTTTAGGTAGCATTTATTCTTTAGTTCTTCTGATCCATGAATCAAAACCAATTCTGATATACTCGATATTATAGTTTACTTACATATATTATAGTTATAGTTGATATACTCTATATTATTGTTCACTACATGATTCGATGAATATATATGTAGCTTATTTTAGGAAGCATTTGTATATTGGACTTGATAGGCTACATCATATCTTTTTATTTTGAAATGGATTTGAATACAAAGAAATGATTGTAAGATTCGGTATCTAAGGAAATTCAATAATCAAAGAAGGTTAGCCAAAACATTAAATACAATGCAATGTAAAGTTAGAGAAGAAAAACAATAATTAAATGAAATAGAAAAATGAAAATACGAGAGGAGAATGGGAGCTAAAAGGTTAGCATCTTGTCCTTCCCATTACCCCCAACTTTTCTATAACTTTTTGAACTTTCACTCTCAAAGGGATTTTTGCTTGTTTGTTGGCTAAGGGAGGAGAATTCCAAGAGAGCTTGGAGCTACATTGTAACTAGACATTGCCAAAATAAAGAACTAAACAACAATTGAATGCTGGTTTTCCCATTTGGGTTTCTAGAGTAAATAGTGTCTCCAATGTGTTATGGTTTCTTATGTTTATTATTATTTTTCTCAGTTAGATTTGTTATATGTTTTAATGGAGCTTCTCTTTAGTGTTAATGGCTTCCAATTAAGGGCAAGAGCATGATTACAAGGGATTTTAAATAAAATTGATAGTTTTACAACATTTCTTGGTTATTCTTGTTTAATGAAGTTCCAACAGTTCTTTCTCTCCCTCTGTTTGATGTTTCTTCTAGCTCAGAGATTAATGGCGCTTCGATCTTAGATCCATTTCATTTATTTAGGAAGTTTCCAAGTTGGTTTGCTTGGATTTTGTTAATCTTAGGGATTATGAAACAAATTTGAATTCCCTAGTGCATTTTTATCATTGCCTGGGATGAATTTGTATTGCTTAAGGTGAATTAATATTGCCTAGGGTGTTTCTATCATTGCATGGGGAGAATTTGTATTACTTGGGGCATTTTTATCATTGTCTAGGGTTAATTGTATTTCATGAGGCATTTTTATTGATGCTTCCAAGGGCATTTTTATCATTGTTGGGTCAACTCTCTTTTTGTTGGGACGATTCCCGTCATTGCTAGGTTGATTCACTTCCTTGCGAGAATATTCTGTTACCTTGTTGGGTCATACATATCAAATGATAGCCAATGTACCTTGTTGATAGAGTGATTCCTCTATTTGTTAATTCATGTTGGGAGGTTGTTTGTTGGGTAGTGATGGTAGTCTCTAATTACTCTCTTTATCTTCAATTGATGACATTTCATGGTTCAAGTCTTGGATGCTAGAGTATATTGAATGCATTCCAAATGTTGGGTTAGTTTTCCTTTTCCACTTTAATGTAAAGCTTTCATGTATGTGTTAATAAATTCTATTTCATATGTGTTTTTCCCAATGATGGTAAAATAAATTAGAGTTTGATTATGAGAGAAGACAACTCCTTGTAAATGTGTTGTTAAAGTGTCGAATCCCTCACTTCATCATAGTAGTATATACACTCCACTAATTGAGCACACAATTATTGGTGAATACTGTCATTTAACACATGCTTTAGTAAATGGTAATTAAGATTCAATGGGAGTTGCATATAGAAGTAGGAATGATCATTGAAATGAGGTAGTGTTTTTCATGTGGAATGGTCATTGGATTGAGCAGTGTTTTGTAACTAACCACTGCATAGCAACTTGGTTGAATTCTAATAAAGATTGTTGTCCTGACTATCAATTGCTTGTATGCTTGAGTATTGTAGCCAAAATTGGCTTAACTTTCCATAGCTTGCAAACAAAGTAGGATTCCCCAAATTTGAAGTAGTGTCAAGAAGATTGAGTTCATTTCAAAGTGCATAGAGAATAGAGGCTTCACACTCAATCCAAAAGAAAAAGTACTCAATGATAGAGAAAGCATAGAGCCATGTATTTTATTAGCCTTGTAATATTTTGAACCAATGGATTTAGAAGCTAAATGAAGAAATCTTACAATTAGCAATCCATAGAAGAGAACATACATCAAGTAAAGATCCAATCTTTATCAACGAATAAATTCTCAAAGAGAGTACATGAATGAATGCTTGATCAATGAGATGCAAACCTTGATATATAGGTATCCAAGCTTAGGATTAATTACATGCACAAGCATAAAAGCTAGCTAAACCTAAGAGCAATCGCCCTGGATGACCTCAAATGTGCCCTCCTTAGGGAGTTGTGTTGGCCATGCAAGTGTTGTTAAGGATTAACTAGGCCTAGATTGATGATGAAAGGTGGAGTTGTGCCAATATTAGACAAGTGTGCCCTCCTTAGGAAGTAAACTAAGTCATGTATATGTAGCCAAGGTTAATTGGGCCTAGAATTGCCTCATGAGGTAGTTAACTTAGACATGCATGAGAAAGCAATGTTTAATTGGACATGCATGTTAAAATTGAGTGTAATTATACCTAAATAGCAAACTAGGGCGCATTAGGCAGTGAAATAGGGAAAAATAGTGAACATTGAAGGGAAATAAGCCCTAAAAGGAGGGGGAGGGGAACTCATGCAAGAGACCCCCAATCCTAGAAAAATGGTATAACTGGTTGTGAGGTCACCCTAATCCCTAGAAAAGGGGTATAACTGGTTGTGAGGTCGCCATAAATGATTGTAAGGGTGCCTTTGACCCTAAAAGTAAGGGTTTGACTTAGAAAGAGCACATTTGATGCTAAAAGGAGGGGATAAATCCATTAGGAGCTCTTCTGGCCCCTAGGGATGCAAATTAAATGTGCATGTACACCAACATGCCTGGCCACTAGTTTCTTGTGAGCTTGCTTGGCGAGAACCATAAAGAAATTGACTCAACATAATGATTATTATGTACATTATAGTCAGTTGTTGTGTACATGATACACCAAGATTAGAAGCCTTGCAAACAAGAAAGACATAGATCTTTGTACAATATTGATGCAAGTGGACTATAATTCCTTTATTTATGGAAAATAATGCTAGAAGAACATTGGAAGAACAATAGAAGACTCTTTGATACGTTTTCCCTGCATTAAAAATGCATTGAGCCGTCATAAAATGGGAAATAGATGTAAGCGAAGAAGCCTTACATTGGAGGTGGTACAATAATAGCTCTGCATGCTCACATGGTGCTTTTCTTGCACTCTTAACATCATGACTAAGTTCAAAGCTAATGGAGCATGGTCACAACTTTCGTGATACATGGTGATAGCTCAACCAAGTTAACATGATAGGGACTCTCCACTACAACAGTGCCAAAGCCTCTCAAATAACCATTTTTTTTTAATTATTTGTTAATTCTTATAATTAATAACAACATTCATAAATATAAACAAAATAACATCACATCACATCAAATATCAAATATCATTAACCAATTCAAAATTTAATCCAAAAAATTGCATATATTAAAACAATTTATTTTTTAAATGTATAAAAAAATTAACTTAAAAAACTACAACTCAAAAAATTAAATCCCATGCTCAACATTTTTTAATATATTTTGGATTACAATTTGTTATAATTAATAACAAAATTCACAAATATAAAAAAAGTTAAGATCGCATTACATATCAATTATCATTGAACCAATTCAAAATTTAATCCAAAAAATTACATATATTAAAAACAATTTATTTAAACGGAATTAATATAAAAAGTAAAAAAAGAAAAAGTCAAAGAAAATAAAACACGGACTAATAATATTGGTTGTGCAACTAACAAACGTGCATTGTAATCCTAGCCACTCTCGATAGAAGGCAATGTGTGTTATTAGACATATTCTATGACCCTCCGATGACTGGACACATTTCTCGCCGATGCAAAGAACCTTCTTCCATGACCCATGTTTTCTTTTCAAAGGGGAAGTCAAAATTAATTATAATATAAAGTAGTGTACACTATATACGATGGGAAATGTTATAAAGATGAACCGATTTCTCTATCACACGACGTCTCTCTTCATCAGCTGTCAGCTAGTTTTTTTTATCAGCTTCACATATTAATTGGACAGTGTGTACTTACAAGCTAGGAAATATGACTACATCCTTTACCATATTTTTCAACGCACAGATAATTCCATACTGATTCTGAAGTAGCTAATCCAAAGAAGCATTAAACAAGTAGTACAGAAATAAGAGGGGATCATCCACCACCGTCATCCAAAAGATGTCAAAAGCATCAACACAAAAAGTACAAATGCTAAGGACTAGAAAAACTGGAAAGAGCCCTGATCAGTGCATTCACCATTGGTGAATTCTAAAAACAAAAACTGGCCTGTGGCCAAAGTTAATGATTCTTTGGATAAGCTATCAACCTTAGTATTATGTTCTCTATATATGTAAACAGTGTTTAGCTGAATGTAATATGAATCCTTATGTATTTTATAATGTGCTACATCGTGTTAGGTTGCTTGACTTTGAACTTGGGAAGTCAAGTGAGGTTGCTTGACTTGAGGTGGGATGGAACGTGCCGCTTTTTTATTAAACTATTTTATAAATCAATTAATATAAAGTAGTGCACATGGTAGGCCATGGGAAAGATGACATTTCATCACGTGTTACATAATGAAATTTGTAGAATTCTCCCGAAGCTAAATGCGTTTTCTAGAATTTTGGAAGACTTTAGTTTTTTCTTGGACACTAAGTTGTATATAGTTTTTTCGAGATATTCTTTTTTTTATTGAAAAATAGAGAGTTAAATGTGTCTCTTTCGTAGCCGATGCTTTTGGAGTTGGAATGTTCACTACAAATGTGATCGATGATGATTTCATGGGATTGTTGTTTCATTCATTCTTATTTTTTCACATAAAAAACCTATAAACTTTATTTATTTAAAAAAAAATATTTATCAAATGCTTTTGTAAAAATGCATTTATGAACCTATTTTAAAAATGATTTTCTGTCTAATCAGTGATTTTTCTTTCAAAATACTTCTTTCCAGATAGTTCCAGCACCAAACAAAGCTATACATCATATACAACCATTGTTTACGCTTCACAAATAATTGTATCATAACATCCCTTCTTTGGAATAAAAAAACAAAAAATTCCATCTATATCATTTAATTAATCAATGTTCAAATTTTAAAATGGATCATGAAAGTATCCAAATTGATTTGTGTTTAGATTTTTGGTAACGTACTAAGAACCTTCTAGTGTAGTAGCACCGGAATTTTCTAGCTCGTTCGTCGATCTGTTCTTTTCTCTATATACGTGCTTTATATACACATTTTCCAGTTTGTCTGTAAGTCTCTTCTAATAAAGGAATCAATTGAAAATTATGAATCCTATTTTGCCAAGTAATCCATTTAATAATGATTTGCAAGTCACCAAAAATCTAGGTATTTTGAACCTTTTTTTCCACAACCAACCATGAAAGAAGTCTTAAGGTCCTCAATTTTGCAAAGTTGTTTGTACCATTCCAAGACTTGCTTTAAAACTAAATCGATGCTTGTCAGAAATATAGAGTAATACACCTGCACCACATCTCTTCGTCTCACCTTAAGCAACCCCATCAAAATACCCCCATGGTTTGATTTTATCAATTTCTTCCTATATTACCTGACGAATCTTAATCTTCACACTATCCTGTGGATAATAACAGATTATATCTAAACTTTGTAAAGCACATTTTATAGGCAATACAAAATAATCCTCAAAACAGATTGAATTCCTTGCAAGCCATATTCCTTAGGCTACAATCAAAGTAAGAGATCTAATACTTTTAAGATCTTCATTAAAGCTCCACACCTTAAGACAAATTTCCACTGAATCACCTTTCCATAAATCATGCAAATTTAGTTTTTTTTCAATTTATGACAATACAGTCCGAGTATAAGCACATTCCACCGTAATGTGAAAGTTTGATTCTTCCTCATTTTGGCACATAAAACATATG
Source organism: Pseudotsuga menziesii (assembly GCA_001517045.1). Lineage (NCBI taxonomy): Eukaryota > Viridiplantae > Streptophyta > Pinopsida > Pinales > Pinaceae > Pseudotsuga > Pseudotsuga menziesii. Next base: position 220,370 of record LPNX011175691.1, read on the forward strand.
CCAAGTCCCTCTCTTCCTTTCCTTTTAAGCACATCCCAAGTAAGAGCCTTGTTCGATAGTAAAACACATATGAATATCTTTGTTTTCATTGGGCACTTATATTGCCACACAACTTTCCACCACCAGTTCGGTTCATAATTCACTATATCTTGAATCAAATAGTTGTATCCATCTTTTGGAACGTATTCACCTTTTGAAGAAAACATCCATAGTAGCATTTTTGAGATTCCACCTATCCGAACATTGCTTCTTTTTAGGTTTGATATATAATCATTCCATACATTTATGTCATTGCTAGTAAGTCCCACTGTTTTTGTTGTTAACCAACCTTGACTCCTAAATGATGAAGCACCTAGATCAATAGTACTATTAAGACTGTTATATGCTTAGGAAGTTTGTATTTTGGGTTAAATCCCATCAATGTATCCTCACCCAGACGTACCAATAACCCATATCCCACCTTCCAAGATAAACCCAAATCTATAATATGAAAGGACTATATTTTTGTCTTACAACCAATGGATATATTCTTACGAACCTTTGTCGAACACCAAATCCATTTCAGAATGGTACAAGGATAAATATATTCCGAACAATAATATGTTGGAATATATTATATTCCTTGGAAGGTAATAATGTCTTTGTATTATGTCGGAAGTTGTCTACAATCTTATGTAAAAGAGTAATACATTTAACCCATAGTTATATGGTGGTGTATTTACTTGTGTAGAGTATTTGTCCATGGTATTGTATTAAGAGATATTATTTTGTAGAATTATATTATCTCACATGCAATATGTGAGAGTAATTCTTCCTCATCCCTTAGTATATAATAGGGTCAAGTGAGTCTCTACATATAATGTATTCTTGATGTAGTAGTGGTACTATTGTGACACTATTGTACATCATTTATATTCTTTGGGGTATTTGTGCTTTACTCTCTTTTCTTTTTCAGGAAGAAAAAGTCTGTCCTTGATATTCTATTAAGAATCAAGGGGAATTATAGACACCCACCCTGGAAGGGTAACATCACAAAGGATACAGCTAGTCGAGTGAGATCTCATCTAATCGCAGCCGGGGGGAATGGCATGCAATAGTAAGTGGTGTTCCCATCAGAATACCGTCTCATCATGCAGAAGCTCAATCACATTCAGACCAATCTATCGTGAACCAAAAGGGTCAGATTTGCGATCCAAAAAGAGTTATTCAAAAAATCACAGTACATGTATCCAACAGGGGAGAAAGGACCCCAAATAACGTAACTCAAATGAGCTGGAAGGAATCACAAGTGACCAAATGGTCATCTAAAAATTCGGAAAACCAACCAAAACCTGGAGAGAAGGCGAGTGCTGATTTTGAAAGACGGTCTGCTCTCCAATTGTGTTCATCATAGATGTGACTGAAAGTGAGATCCTGGAAGCTTGAAATAAGCTTTTGTGTTTCCCTGCACTAGTGATAAAGCTCTGGTGGGGAGAGAGCAGTAATTCCCTTGGCCCAATTGATGATGACCTGTGAGTCACCGAATATGTGGCCAAGTGGAATTCCCATCATTTGGGAGGAGTGCAGAAGGCCCCAGAGGCCCAAGAGTTCTGCCTTAGTATTGGTACCATTTCTGACCCCCAGCGCGAAATCCAGATGATGATTCTCGTTTAGGAACAAGCTGAATCCAATGCCTGCAACAGAAGTAGTTGAGGCACCATCAAAATATCCACATGGGAAGTCATGTGAGGTCTCGGGCCTTTCTGTCTAGCCTTTTTTTTTCTCTTTTCTTTGATATCAGGTCGAGAGGAGCAAAATTGTATAGTATTTAAGATCTGGTGAAATACACCTCGAACAGTCACCTTGTATCCATCAAAGACAGCCCTGTTGTGAGCCTTCCAAATTATCCAAGTCAAATGGTGGGGAATAAAATAGAGGACAGAACTGCGGTGATAATTGGAAGCCCAGAAATTATAGAACGCCGTAATAGATACAACATTGTGAGGTAATTTCAGCTGAAGTTGATCTCTTAGAAGCCCCAAGACATTTTTCCAAACAGGACAGCATGAAAAGAGATGATTAACAGTCTCATCATTTGAAAAACATAAAAGGAAGATGCCCGGGACATGTTTCCCTCTTTTTTGCAAATTGTCCCATGTGAGGATTTTATTTCTCAGCACCAGCCAAGAGAAGCATCCGATTTTGCGTGGAAGATGGCTCGACCATAGAGAATTGTACAATCTGCTACCCAAAACCAGATTGAAAGAATTAACAATGCAGTCATAAGCTCTATCAGCTGAGATCATGCCATCAGTTTTATTATAATCCCATAACAGTAAGTCCGGATCAGATGAGAGACGAATACCGTTGAGGTCCAGATCCTTTGTAAATTTGCCCCAAATTTCTTTCCATTCACCTTCCAGAAACAATTCATCTGCCATGTACCAATAATGATGGGCATCCGGTAAGGTATTATGGGCTTGGGCAAGAGTCTTGGGTAAGGTATTTGTGCTTTAATCTCTTGTAAGATTGGAGAAGAAATTTTGGAGATAATAGAAGACTACCTTCCCGTGGATGTAATCCATTAGGGTGAACCATATATATTGGTGTTCTCTTGTCCTTTTCTTTTCATGTTCTTATCTTTTATGATATTTTGTTGGTTGCTTAGATAAGTTAACTAGTTTATCTTGACTCTACTATTTCAACATGGTATCAGAGCGGGTTGCTATGATCTAGTACCTTCTATAGCTTTCAATTAATAACGATTGTCATTTGGGCATTGTCATTGTGATGTAGATTTGCTTTCTATCTGGTAGTCATTAGGCTTCTCTTCAGACCTGGGCATATTTCTGTATTTTTTCTTTTTTACCCTGACCCCAACTTGTTGTGTAAGATTTTTGCAGAATTTTTTCAAGGGTTTCTTGATGTTTTTTCTATAAATCTACATGATTTCGGGGCTCTCCTCAAGGAGATCTTTCTTCCAATTATAAAAACGACAGTTATAAAAAAGGGCCGTAACTTGGTCATTTTTTACCAGAATTTTTATTATAACCTGTTTTTGGAATTGGAAATGCCATTCTGGAGCCATCCTCATGATCAAAATAGAAAACTAGGCATTTTTGGGCTTCTTTTCGGTAATAAAAATGATAGTTATACAAAAGGGCCATAACTTGGTCAATTTTTACCCCTTTTTTTATGACCTGTTTTTGGAATTGGAACAACCATTATAGATCCACCCACATGACCAGAACATAAAACTAAGTATTTCTAGGCTTCATTTCGGTAATAAAAACGAAATTTATAAAAAATGGCCATAACTTGGTCATTTCTTACCGGATTTTTTATTATAGCCTATTTTTGGAATTGGAATAACCATTCTGGATCCACCTTCGTGACCAGAACAGAAGACTGGGATTTTTTGGGAACGTTTTCAAAGGGTTGTAAGTAAAAGTTTCTCTTTCCTTTAGTGTTTTTCTAACTGTGTTTTTTGCAGATTCAGATCAGTACAGTAAAGTATTTAAGTTTTGTGTTATTCATTTTTTGCATTTAGGTTTTTCTTCTAATAATGTTATTAAGATATTATTTCTTGTTCTTGCTGTATATTTGTCTCACATTTCTATATGGAAATATTGACATCTTTTAAGGACATGGATTTCTAGTATTTTGTCATGATGATAGCTATAAACCATCTAATGCTTAATATTTTTTAAATATACTTAATAATTAATTTGTTATTTTCTTTGTTTTGTTTATAAAAACAATTTTATAAGAACAATTTCATGTGTTATATAGTGATCATTATTTACTTTATTTATATGTTATTGTTGACCTTTGTGTAAAAGCCATTTCATTCTTTTATAAGTAATATATTTATGATCATTATATGCTCTTGCTAATTAAATTTTTAAGTAAAATCATTTTTTTTAATCTATGTGATATCATATTTTTTGGCTTGTCATAAGTTATTTAATTGGGATATAGTTTCTTTTTCATGTATTGCAGAGATTGTATATGGAAGCATTTACATTTTCAAGTCATTCATCTCTTGCATATTAACCTCATACTAATAAGAAATGCACCTATGCTTCAGATTAGTTGCTTGATGACTAAATTTTTATATATTTAAGTGAAATCTTTGGCTCACTATTTATATGTTATGGCTGACACTTAATGTGTAAAAGTAACTTCATTTTCCTTAATGAGCAAGTTAATCTTTTATTTGATCATATTATGTTGCCATTCCTTTATATGATGTTTGCTAACCTTTGGTATATAAGCATTTTCATTTCTGTATGAGCAATTTTGTTTTATGATCTTTATATGCTTTAATCTTGAAAGTTCTTGTGTAGATAAGTTCTCTGTTTAGGCTTTCACCTTATTCCAGAAGTAATGAAGCACCATATTCTACTATTAAAGTCATGATGTTCATCTGTATGATATCATTTTCAATGTATAGACCATTGGGGTCTTGTTTGTTCGATGTTTGAGGTATTCTACAGATATTTATATTGCACCTTGACTGGAAGAATGTCTGCTATCCGCATGTGTATTGGCCATCTGGGTTTTTTTTTGTACATTGTTGTGGTGTTCTTAGCCACATGTTCTGTTGTATCGGCCGTCAGAAGGTATCTGTACACTGGTGTGGATGTCATATCAAAGTTCTTCAGCTATCATGTATGGTTGTGATGATTCTTGTGGTGATCTGGGCATCTTGCGATTGAATTACGTCACATGTTCTCAACATTTTATTGTTGGGTATTTCATTGTACAACCTGGTTCGTGTGCACTTTCATGATTTAGTAAGAAGCGGTTGTTCATCGTCAAATTCCATCAGCCGAAGTGTTCTTCTTATTTGCAGCTTTGGTTCTTCTAGAATTTGTCATCAAGGGGGAGCAGTAATGACTCCTTCCTTCCTTAGTGTTAGTGTGGGCCCTTCTCCTAGCCATTATTAAGGGGGAGTGTTGGAATATATTATATTCCTTGGAAGGTAATAATGTCTTTGTATTATGTCAGAAGTTGTCTAGAATCTTATGTAAAGGAGTAATACATTTAACCCATAGTTATATGGTGGAGTATTTACTTGTGTAGAGTATTTGTCCATGGTATTGTATTAAGAGATGTTATTTTGGAGAATTATATTATCCCACATGCAATATGTGAGAGTAATTCTTCCTCATCTCTTAGTATATAATAGGGTCAAGTGAGTCTCTACATATAATGTATTCTTGATGTAGTAGTGGTACTATTGTGACACTATTGTACACCATCTATATTCTTTGGGTATTTGTGCTTTGCTCTCTTGTAAGATTGGAGAAGAAATTCTGGAGATAATAGAAGACTACCTTCCCGTGGATGTAACCCATTAGGGTGAACCACACATATCAGTGTTCTCTTGTCCTTTTCTTTTCATGTTCTTATCTTTTATGATATGTTGTTGGTTGCTTAGATAGGTTAACCAGTTTAGCTTGAATTTACTATTCTAACATAATATGAACCTTAAATCCATCACCCTTAATCAATTGCCATACATTTTAAGCTGCCAAAGATTTTGAGAACAATGCATGAATCTTAAAACCCGACCCTCCACTAGTTTTAGGAAGGCATACATGTATTTTCATGCTCCGTGGTTTACTCATGAGAAGATTTTTTAATCACTATATGTATAGTGTGTGAATGTTTGAGCAAAATCGAAGATGCTTGAAATTTAAAACTTTTATTAATCAATCACTACATATATGAATCTCATAAGACAAATCAACCACATAAATCATTCAACCATAAGAGACAAGAAATACCCTAGGAAAAACCTTCAAACATGGAGGATGAAAAACCACACAATTCTTTGAGTATGATAGATAGATTTGTAGAGAATGGTTTACAACACTTAAGCAAACTGCCCGATAAGAGATGTCACCTCAGCAATATAGAAGAGAGATCCATTACAACATTGTAATCAGTTGTCTTGAACTTGCCATATGCCTAGCATATTAATAAAAAGACAAAACACCTAGCATGCACAAATATATGTGCCCTTCCTTTCATTATTAGTTTTTAACTGAATGTTAACTAACTTGAACTAAGTCTTTTTAATGTTTAACTGAATATATGACCATAAAGTTAGGAGGTTAACACAGTGTCTTTGGTGTTTCACATTTAGTGCAAAATTTCTATTATTAACTTATGCATGGATCTTCTTAGTTAACTAAATGCTGATCACTTAGTTAATATGCTAACGTAAGTGTCATTAGTGGTTCACTCTTAGTTCCATTTGTACAAAACATTTGCATGGATCTTTCTAACTTTCTTTTAATTAACTGAAACACATAAGTATTTATTAATTCAATTACATTATTTACTATTTTTATATTTGCATGGATCTCATAGAGATTTCTTATTTAACTGATACATTCTTTATTTACAACTAAGGATTTAACTAAATCCTTTACAATTTGAGTTCACATGAAGGCATACATAGGAAATTTGTATTCATTATCTCTCTATGGTTATCTCTTTATAATTTATTATTTACTACATGGTACACATGCGTATTTATTTATCCATCCTATCATATCACAATCAAAATAATTATTCCATACTGATGATCATATATATTACCCTGAGACATATAGTCATATACTAAAGTAATTTAACCTAGGGGTAGCTAATCCATAAAGGAGACTTATAGCACTCAGTGACCATGACTAGTAATACATCACATAGTATAACCACTTTACCAAGTAAAGTATGCCACCTCTGTCACATCCCCTCCCGTCCAAGAGGACGTGACCACAGGGCTGCTGATATCCTTTAAGCGAGGATATAAGCCCCATGAACATAATAAAAAATGCATAATAAATGGAAACATACATAGATGCATAATGCAATGTAATCTACAATGGAAGAAAATACATTTCAACACATCATTCATCATGTTCATAATTCATTAAACAAATGTAGTTCCAGAGATTAAACACAAGAGATACTTATCTTTAAAAGAAGCTTGTCCTACAACTAGCTATGTCGATGCAATGTTCCACCCAACCATAGGCTAGAGTGCTCATCAATCTCTCAAAAGCACTGCCACCCTCGAGCTGGGCATGATTCCCACAAGGAATAAGGGAACTACAATAGGCTCACACATAGCCAAAGACACATCAAAATTCAGCCAAGCCAAAACTACATTTGGGTTTATTAGGGTGCTAAGGAGGTGGAAGTATAAATTGCTAAGCTAGTGAGCTCAACCACAGAGCTATGGATATATACACAAGATCTGGCTTGGTTTTCCCAACACCTACACACCCAACACAGGGAAACATCCCCTTCTCTTCTACACAGTCCCTATGGCTATGCCTTCCCTTTTAGTTCTCTTTAGGTTGTGCAAGAAATAATAACCAACCCCTCTTGATCTCTCTGTGTGGTACCTTTCTACACTAGGTTTATCAAGCTAATTCTTCCCTCTTCCACTCCAAATCGGTTTAGACCAAAGCACATGATGCACACACACAAAATATAGTTCTAGGTTTGAGGAAAAACGTCTTGAGAGCCAAAAACGAAAAATGGAAGATGGGTAAAACACCCCCCTGACATAAATTCAATTTTCAGAAACATTTATGGGCTTCACGTGGCCAAAACGACCTCAACAAACACCCAAAAATTGTGGGTCTCTTATTCCATTCATTATGCAACCAAAACAATGGGTTTTCCCAGCTAGGTAATGAGGAACACCAACAAAAATGTCCAGGAGAGAGCCTTGCCCTTGAGCATTAGTAAAACAACTTCCCATCCATGGGGAAAATGAAGAAAACTTCTATAAACGTGAGGGAAAACACAAAGGTAGACAAAAAATGTGAATGAGAGAGCTCTCCAAGCTTCCACTTTCGTGAGGAATGGAGGATGTGAATTCATGATGGAATGGGTAGACGTTTTTGGGTTTTTACCTGCCCAAGAAGTTAAAACATGATTTCCAAAATGTGATGTCTTCTCAATTTCAAATTTTGACTGCCATACTGTTTCCATCCCCATACAATAACTAATTCAAACACTTCTGGCAGAAATAAATGATTTGCACAAGAAAACAAAATGGGTATTTGACAGTTTGATGGGTTTTCCTTTTGACATTTGCCTTTTCCCCAATGGCTCAAAGGTTTGAATATTTTGCCCCTATTTCTTAGGAAATCATGACCCTATCTCTTTAGTGTTGCATTGACACAGCTGGTTGTGGGTATTTTAATTAAATTGCATATTTACATGATGTCCAAAATTATAATGTGCCTGGCTAGCACAAAATACCATCGGCATAGATTTTAATCACCAAAACATAAAACGATAAATCGATGGTGGATATTTTTCCTTTAGCTCCACACCATGATTAATTACAATATTTACATCATATACATTTTTAATCCAAATGGGGTCAAAACCGGGGTGTTAGATTCCCCTCCCCTTTTAACAACACTGTCCTTAGTGCTTTACAAAATTGAACAAAAATGCTACACTGGTACCTCCCTTAGTGCTCAAAGAATTGAACAAAAATGGATGTGCCAATCGTATGACATCCTCCATCTTCACCGTAGCCTCATCAGGACTATAGTGCTCCCATTGCACCTTCACCTGTCCAACAACTTGATTTCGGAGCACTGTGACCCTTCTGTTGAGGATGCACATTGGCTCGGTTTGGAACTCTCCCTTGGGTTCCACCTGAATCACATCCCAATTTATCACATGGTTAGGATCATGTACATATTTCTTAAGCAAAGAAACATGAAAAACATTAAGAGATCTAGTGCTAGTAGAAAATGCAAGTCTATATGCAACTGACGCTATTATTTTAAGCACTTCAAATGACCCACAATATCTAGGTGACAACTTGGCACAACTTCCAAGATTCATGGAACTGTTCCTTTCCCTCACTCTGAGGTAAACATGATCCCTAACACTGAACTCTCTATGCACTCTATGCTTATCAACATAGATTTTTTGTCTGTCTTGGGATGCTTTCAACTTCTGTCTGATCTTTACAACCTCTTGCTTTATCTCCTTGAGAAATTATAGACCAAGCACAATCCTGTTCACTGGATTATCCCATGTCAGTGGTGTCCTACACCTATTGCCATACAAAGCTTCATATGGACTCATCCCCAAGGATGCTTGCTGTCCATTATTATAAGCAAACTATACCAAGTGTAAATAATCTTCCCACTTGGTTGGTTTTTCCATCACATACATGCAAAACATGTCTTCAAGAACCTGATTCACACTCTCTGTCTTCCCATTAGTCCGAGGATGGTAGGCAGTGTTGAATTTTAGCTTTGTACCCAAATCGACAAACAATCCCTGCCAAAAATTGGAAGTGAACTTGGCATCTCTGAAAGAGACTATTTCCTTAGGCAATCTGTGGAATTTGAAAATATCCTTCATGAATATCTTTGCAATATCATAAGTCTTATGTGTGGACTTAACCGGTATGAAATGTTCTGCCTTTGTCAACTTGTCACCACAACCATGATGGAATCATGTTATCTCCAAGTCATCGGAAATCCTGTAATAAAATCCATGGAAATAACTTCCCATTTCCATTCCGGAACTGGAAAAGGATGCAACAAACCTACTGGGTATTGATGCTCAACCTTCACCTGTTGACATTTCATGCACCTTGAAATATATTCAGCTATGTCATTTTTCATTCCTGGCCAAAAATACTGCTTTTTGGCTGTAGCAATTGTCTTCTGATACCTTGAGTGACCAGAATATGGAGCTTGATGGATCTCAACCATAACAACTCTCCTCAAATATGCTACATTTGGAATATAGATCTTTTTCTTATAGGTAAGAAGTCCATCTTCTTCCAATTTATATCCCTCATACTTCTTTTCAAGGCTTTACTACTGCAACTTGTCCTTTATTTGCACATACAATTCATCTTCAGCAAGATGATTAACAATTTGCTGCCTCAAATCTGATTGGAAAATACTAAGAGATGCCACATGCATTTCCTGCACCTTCGTGTTGAGTGCATCAACTACCTTATTCTCTTTTCCTTTTATGTGTTTTATTTCAAAATCAAACTCACATAAGAACTCCAACCATCTCGCTTGCCTAGCATTTAGAGTAGGTTGGTCAAACAAATACTTCATACCACAATGGTCTGTCCTTAGCTCAAATCTTCTGCCCATCAAGTAATGGCTCCACATCTTGAGAGCAAGCAATATGGCTGTAAGTTATAGATCATGAGTAGCATAGCTCTTCTCATGCTACTTCAACTTTCTTGACTCATAACATATCACGTGGCTATCTTACATAAGGACTCCTCCAAGCCCTTGACCGCATGCATCAGTACACACCACAAAATATTTTTATGGGTCTACAATCTTCAAGACTGGTGCACTTGTGAGAAGATTCTTCAACTGCTGGAAGCTTTCTTCACACCTTGGTGTCCATTCAAAATTTATTCCCTTCTTTTTCAAAGAAGTGACTGGATGTGAAACCTTGGAGAATCCTTTAATGAATCTCCTGTAGTATCTTGCAAGTCCCATAAAGGACCTTACATTTGTCACATTTCTTGGAGTAGGCCAATTCATAATGGTCTCAATCTTCTTAGGGTCTACAGATATACCCTCATTTTAGATAATATGACCCAAATAATGAATCCTATCTTTATAGAAGTCACACTTGCTCAACTTTGCATAAAACTTAGGCTCCCTGAGCAATTGCAAAGTCAATATCTTATGTCCTTCATGCTCTTCCTCATTCTTAGAATAAATAAGAATGTCATCAAGGAAAACAAGAAAAACTTGTCCAAATACCTGCTCAAGACACTATTCATAAGGCACATAAATGTAGCTGGTGCATTTGTGAGACCAAATGGTACCACTACAAAATCATAATGTCCATACCTTGTTTTGAAGGCTGTCTTATGAATGTCTTCATCATTGATTCTCACCTGATGGTAACCATATCTCAAGTTGATGTTGGAAAATACCTTTTCCCCTCTCATTTGATCAAAGAGGTCATCAATCCTAGGAAATGGGTACTTATTCTTCATAGTGACTTTGTTCAGATTTCTGTAATCAATACACAACCTGAGAGTACCATCTTTCTTCTTTACAAATAGAACTAGTGCTCCCCAAGGAGACACATTAGGCCTGATGTAGTTCTTTTCTAACAACTCTTGCAGCTGCATCTTCAGCTCTAGCATCTCTGGTGTGCTCATCATGTAGAGTGTATTGGACACTAATGCTGCTCTGGGAACAAGTTCAATTGTGAAATCAATGTACTGCTTTGGGAACAAGTTCATTAGGAATTACATCCATGAATCCTTGCAATACATGATATTCCTCCAACCTAGTAGTATAATTCTTTGTTGCCTCCAAAATACGAGCTGCATATACTCTGCAACCTTTGCTACATCACTTCTTCAGCTTCATTGCTGATATCTTCCTGACAAAAATCACCTTTGGAATGCCTCTTACAACTCTTGGGTTCCCTTCTTCATCCATGCATTCAAAAGTATTATTATAACAATCAAGCTTTACTCTGTGAGCTTCTAACAAATCCATTCCAATCAGAATGTCATAAGAACCAAGTGGTAGAACATTTAGATCTGCATAAGTGACCAATCCATTCATTACCAATGGACATTTATCTACCACTTCACTAACATTTCTCTTAGTTCCAGTGGCTAGCTGAACTAACCATGATTTACTATGCTTTAACTTCTTAAAATCACAAATCTCAACTACTCTAGGTGTAATGTAACCGTGAGTAGAACCAGGGTCAATAAAAATAGAAACATATTGCTCAACAATCTTACCTGCAACTTCAACCAAAGTTCACTGGTGATCTGCCTGGTGGTCCTCCAGTGCTGCATAAATCCTAGGGACAACCCTTGCTACCTAACCCATTGTTTCTGCTTCTTGAATGTTGTAAGCTGGCTTTGCACTCCCATCCTCAAGTGGACAATTCTTGCGCATGTGGGGTCCTCCACATTTCCAATATTGGATGGGTTCTCTGTTCTATTTTGGATCTTTGGGATTTTCTCCCACCACTATGGCTAGTTGCTTCTGTTGATTTTTGAAATGGGAAGGTTCGAAACCTTTCTTCCTTTGGTCAGAATTCTCATTCTTTTTGTCCTTCCATGTCTTATGGGAATTAAGTTTTCCTTTTCTTTGCTCATAGCAACAATTAGCTTCTTCCAAAGTTCTAGGTTCATAAAACTCAATTCTGTCTCAGTATGCTTGAGGTAGCCCGCTTAGAAAATGCTAGATCTTAACTTTATCATCTTTTATGTATCTGACATACCTCAAAAGTTCCAGGAACTTGCTTGCATACTCTTTCCAAGGTCTATTGTCTCAATCTCAGCTCATGGAACTCTTTAATCTTATCACCATAGTACCAGTCAGAGCGGTACTTCTGCTTGAAATACTTATGGAATTGTTTCCACGCAATCTTCCTTTCATTAATATTTTTCACTTTCCTTAAGTGCTCCCACTATATGGATTCTCTTCCAATAAAATTGAAGATGGCTACCCTAGCCTTCATATTTCCAGAGTAGTCTTGGACTTGGAAATATTTTCTCATCCCAAGAAGCCAAGCTTTAGCTTCTTGACCACTCTTTATCTCACCATTGAAGGTAGGTGGCCTTGCCTTATTAAATTCATCACATGAACGGTTCTGGTAACGCCTCTTCCTCTTACTTTTGTGAGATGAAGAGCTTGAATCCTCAGTGGATCCCTCAGGATCGGATGATCCACTAGAAGGTCTTTTTCTTCTTCTGGTTTTTCTCTTACTACCTTCTGGTCTTACTGTCCGTTTCCCAGAGTTCATCTACCTCTGGATATTTGTCAAACTCTGTAGCATGGTTGCATTCAGCTGATTCTGCTCCTTTTGAGCCTTAACCAATCTTTCATTATCTTCCCTGTAACTTTGCATCTCCACCCTTAAGCTTCTCATGGTGGCTACAAAATCTTAGGGAGTATCTTGAAATCTCCTCCCATTAGACTCTATCTTAGCATTCCCAAATCGGATATTTTCTCCCATAACATATTCCTCATTCTCGTAGGGATTCTGTACATCATCAAACATGTCGTAGGTTCTCATGGCTGACATAAAACCAACTTTACTGAATTGTACTATGTGGAATGATTCCTTTGAAGGTGACTATGATTATGCAAATGTGTTCATAAACACAAATGTTAACTGCATAACATTCATAAGAATTTATACATTACTTACCTGCATTTGAAAAAATCGTACATTGACAATTTTGTCAAAAAGTAGGCGTTTCTTTCACAAACAACGACTGTCTCAAGGGGATGACGAGGGTCAACTCACCCTTCTCCTTCTGACATGTTAGCAAAACTTTTCATTTACTTTTAATCGGAAAAACTTGCCGAACCTGCTGACATGTTGGAAAAATTTCAAGTTTTCTTCCGATGTGTTGGAAAAATTTCAAATTTTCTTTTGATTGACAAAACTTGCCTAACCTGCCGATGTGTCGGAAAAATTTCAATTTTTCTTCCGATGTGTCAGAAAAATTTCAAATTTTCTTCCGATTGACAAAACTTGCCGAACCTACCGATCTGTCGGAAAAATTTCAAGTTTTCTTTCGATATGTCGGAAAATTTTGGGAATTTTTTCCGACATGGAATTTTCGACACTTAGAAAAATTTTGAAATTTTTTTCTTCTTCTTTCATCGATGAAAACTCAACTTTCCACCCACATGTATCGGCTGATACTTGACTTTCCACCCGACACGTATCAGCTGAAACTTCCCAAGTTTTCCGACGTGTGTCGGCGAAACTTAGTTGTTGTATCGACAAAATTCACCGATTTTTGCCGATTTTCCAAACACTTAGAATAGGAATTTTTTTCTCTCTTCTCATCATCTCGACTCAGCCCTTTCACACCGACATGCAATGACTCAAATCATCCTTTCACGCCAACAAGCATCGACGAAACTTTGGCAAATTGAGACAACACATAAACTTAAAAACACTTGGAAAAATTTCAGAAATTTTTCTTCCTTGTCAATGAAATTTAGACTTTCACGTCGACACGATCACTGCAAGACTCATTGGATCAACTCAGCTAACTCAGCCAACATGTATCGGCTCAACTCGGGTAACTAATCTGACAGGAAAATTTCCAACACTTAGAGAAATTTTGGAAAATTTCTCCCGTTTACTTCTTTTCTGCTGAACATCGAGGGTGATCTAACCTCTGTCAACTACTCTTCATGGCCCATTTAGGCCTAATACTGCAACACTGCTCTGATACCACACTGTCACATCCCCTCCCGTCCGAGAGGATGTGACTATAACACTGCTGCTATCATTTAAGCGGGGATCTAAGCCCCATGAAGATAATAACAAATGCATAATAAATGGAAACATATACATATGCATAATGCAATGTAATCTATAGCAGAAGAAAATACATTTCAACACAATATTCATCATGTTCATAATTCATTAAACAAATGTAGTTGCTGATATTAAACACAAGAGATACTTATCTTTAAAAGAAGCTTGTCCCACAACTAGCTATGTTGCTGCAACGTTCCACTCAACCATAGGCCAGTGTGCTCATAAATCTCTCAGTAGCACTGCCACTCGTGATCTGGGCATGATTCCCACAAGGAATAAGGGAACTACAGTAAGATCACACATAGCCAAAGACACACCAAAATTCAGCCAACCCAAAACTACATTTGGGTTTATCAGGCTGCTAAGGAGGTGGAAGGCTGAATTGCTAAGCTAGTGAGCTGAACCACAGAGCTATGGATACCTACACAAGATTTGGCTTGGTTTTCCCAACACCTACACACCCAACACAAGGAAAAATCCCCTTCTCTACTACACAGCCCCTTAGGTTATGCCTTCCCTTTAAGTGCTCTTCAGGATGTTCAAGAAAGAATAACCAAACCATCTTGATCCCTCTGTGTGGTTCCTTTCTACACTAGGTTTATCAAGCTAATTCTTCCCTCTTCCACTCCAAATTGGTTAAAACCAAAACACATGATGCACACACACAAAATATAGTTATGGGTTTGAGGAAAAACGTCTTGAGAGCCAAAAACAAAAATGACAGATGGGTAAAACAACCCCCTGATAGAAATTCAATTTCCAGAAATGTTTATGGGCTTCACGTGGCCAAAATGACCTCAACAAACACCCAAAAATAGTGGGTTTCTTCTTACATTCGTTGTGTAACCAAACATTTGCTTTTTCCAGCCGAGTACTGAGGAACAACTAGAAAAAACGTCTAGGAGAGATCCCAGCCCCTGAGCATTACCAAAACAACTTCCTAGCCATGGGGAAAATGAAGAAAACTACTGTAAACGTGAGGGAAAACACATAGGTAGACAAAAAACATGAATGAGAGAGATCTTCAAGCTTCCACTTCCGTGAGGAACGGAGGACGTGAATGCATGCGAGAATGGGAAGATGTTTTTGGGTTTTTACTTGCTCAAGAAGTCAAAACATGATTTCCAAAATGTGATGGATTCTCAATTTCAAATTTTGACTTCCATACTCTTCACATCCCCATGCAATAACTAAGTCAACCACTTCTGGCAGAAATAAATAATTGGCACAATAAAAAAAATGGGTAGTTGACAGTTTGATGGGTTTTCCCTTTGACATTTGGATTTTCCCCTTTGGCTCAAAGGTTTGAATATTCACCCCCTATTCCTTAAGAAATCATGCCCCCATCTCTTTAATATTGCATTGACATAGCTGGTTGTGGGTATTTTAATTAAATTGCATATTTACATGATGCCCAAAATTATAATGTGCCTGGCTAGCACGAAATACCATTGGCATCGATTTTAATTGCCAAAACATAAAATGATAAATCGATGGTGGGGCTTTGGCCTTTATCTCCACACCATGATTAATTATAGTATTTAGATCATATACATTTTTAATGAAAATGGGGTCAAAACCAGGGTGTTACAACCTCAATAAATGAGGATATTGGTAGGACTTGATATTACACACAAGTCTACGTTTTTTATATTACTTACATGACTAATCTTAATATTACTCACAAGCTCATCTCCATAACTGGAGGCCTATCTCATAGGGTACCTGCTATGAGAATACTTGACTTGATACAAACCACAAGTCTACAATATTGAATAAAACCATGAGACTTTACAAAACGAGCATCACCACCTTAATCATATGAGGATATTGATAGGATTTGATACAAACCACAAGTCCCAAATTGATACAAACCACAAGTTCAGAGAATGAATCTTAATACTATATAATCAACACTCCCTCTCAGCAAGGGAGACATTCTCTGCTACACCAGGCATTTTTTTCCAAACCAAGCTTATCTCGGGAGGATTAAACTTCGTCCTTGACAATGGCTTGTCCACACATTTGCAATTTGGTCATCAATAGTTATTTACTAAAAATTTACTTACATGACCATGACTTCGATGAAGTGATACTTCATCTTAATGTGTTTCAACATAACATGAAACACCAATTTCTCAAAAATCTTGTGATTTTAAATCACTTAATAATAGTAGGTTCAAGTCTTTCACCCTAGTAGGTAGCATCCCAAAACGATACTACTCTTCAACAGGTAGTACTATTCACAAAATATATTAGATTTTCTTGTACTCTCTGACATACACCTTGCTTCTGTAGTAATATCCACAATACACTTAGCTTTTGTAGTAGTAGCCACAATTTACATTTCTTTATCTCAGACTAAAATATTAGTTGGGTATCACAATAGGTCTACCATGTATCAAATACAATAAAGAACCTATTCTAATGTACCATAAAGTTACTCAAACATATGCGTAGAAATAAGCATAACATACAATAGGTATTCTAGGTACATTAAGAGACCAACCAACTACTTATACATAGTAGCATCATCTGGATCCGATCCAGAATGTAGTTTCTCTAAACTAGAAACAATGGATTTCATATCCATCATATACAACACATTAAATGTGTAATACCATGTAGAAAGAAATCCTTATCTTTTCTTTCAATCTTCAACAGTTGTTGACTCCAAGAATCTTCTACCATCTAAAGAAGTTGTTAGTGATCTTTTCATTCTATATGATATTATTCAAATCGTGATCACTTTCATAGTGATTCATATCGCAATACCCCACATAGCCAATTGTATGGCTATCTAACCTCTCCAATAGGTTTAACTATTTGCTGACAGTTCAGACTATAACTCTTTTTGAGTATCCGATAGTTTTCGATACTTTGACCATGTCTCTACTCAAGTGGATTTTCTCCACAAGATATCGCAATCCCTGGCTTCCCGAGTCATGTAACAGGACTAACTAGCTTGGGTACTTTTAACTTATTCTACCTGTGAAGATACATCAATACTCCCTCTTCAACTAAAGGAGTCTTTTTATACACCAATTTTGTTTTGGACAAAGTATTAGTAAATATGCTTGCAATTTTGTTCATCCATGGATATGTACAAGAGTTATGGAACTCCTTTCTGTACCATATCTCGAATATAACTAACTAGGAACTTTGTAAAGCTTTACTTATTTACAATTTTCTCTATCTAGAGCAATATATTTGATGTGATCTTTCTTGATCACTGTACTAGTCAAAATCCATATATTTGTGAAACTTTATTTCACTGACCGAGAGATGTATGAATCTACATATAATTTTACTAAGTAGGTAACAAAACACATGCTTTGATATACATGTCTATGTATTGACTATAAGGAAAATAACTCATCCTAGGACCTGTGTATATCTAACATTTAAAAGATCCTACAAATCTGAATAAGAATCAGATTTATCTTTCATTTATGTGGTCATGGATTTATAATCCATTGTTCTTGAATCCTTTCAAGAACTCTATTGAACATTTTTCCTCAATAGAAGAAAAACTTATCCAATGACTGTTACACCTCTAAAATTAAGAATCATTTAATATTCTTACATATAGATTCCGTCTGAATATGAGCACCATGCGGGTTTCTACATAGCATGATTCTAATTAACCAGTACCATTGGCTTTCCAGGAGCTAGAAAATCTAGTTTCTCCCTCTCAACATCTAGGATGTGAGAATCATAATTTGAGTCCTCCATCATGGAGATGCACACTCCTCTATGTATAAAAAATATATGAATACACATAGCATAAATAAATTACCTTCATTTGTCTTTACATCTCTTAGAATAGTATTAGGGCTTCTATTCTGACTTCTTCCTAAGAATCATAGGAACCTCCCGATTTGTTCCTTTTTCGGATCAACAATTGGAATGACTTCATATTCATGTCATTATTTTCTTATATATTAGGGCCTATGTTTTCCCCTACAATCCAAATTTATTCGAGTTATTAGCAACCTTGTATAATCCATTCATTTTAACAAATGACAAATATCACATATTGACATGCAAAACATTTTAACCAATGTTTTAGAGTAACCATATCTCATGAATTTAAATCACATGAATACTCCAATATACTAGCAATGGTTCTTACAATTATGTATACATATTAAATAATGTTTAGACACAACCCCATTGATATTTGATAAAGAAATTATGTAGCCCCATATTCATATCTCATGAAACAATCATGCATGTGTTATATTCATATCTCATGAACAATCATGCATGCTTTATATTCACTTCTCATGAACAATCATTCAACCCTACAATCCTCTTAATTTAAATATAAAATGAGTTTTACTACTTACCAATAAATAGAAGGATTGTAACATATGTCTTTAATCATGTTATACCATAACATCATTCCTAATTTTGGGAATACATTAAAAAACCTTTAAATATAATTTTATAAAAAACACATGATTATCAAACAATCATGCATGTATACTTCATGAGTTTTTTTATTTTCCAATAAAAGAAAGACAATACACATATATGCTCAACATGTTATATTATAACACAATTCCTAATCCCAGGAATACTAATCTCTATATGATTGTAATGAAACACATTCAAAAGCATATAGATATAAAGAGCATATAATAAAAAAATAAAAGGAATAATATTTTGTTGTTTTGCGTTCTCCCTCTTGATCTTTGCTTCCTTGCGGAGATTACTGGTGTCCCTCGGTCTTGATCTCTTTGCAAATTTGAGTGCATGCAGGATGATAGTGAATCTATGCATGGGGAAACTGGATCATATGCAACTTGGAGCGAATGTTCTTCTGCAAGAAAATATTCTTCCGATGATAATCATCCTCTTCTTTGGATGAGTTATTTACTCTAAGAGGCTCTCATTACACATAAGATCCATTGAATACGAATAATGTCCAATCCAAAAATCCCTGGGCCATTTAACCAATTCATCCAAATTGGAAATAGAATCCATAACATGAATACTAAAAAATTCATCTTCAAATATCTGATTGTATCTCCCAACCCATTTTGAATTTTTGAAATATGCTCGTCAATAAGCTAAATCATCATTTGGGAAGTGGGTTTTCAACAATTTTGTCTTATTCCTCATGGTTTGATTATAAATTATCTATGAATTGTGTTACCTGGAATAGTGATGGGAATGATACATACTGACTTGATATGGATTCACCCTACATTGGATGAAGGCTTCTCCGCCACTGTGGATATGTATCCATATAGGTAATGCTACTCAAGAGTGTTCAATACTCTCATCTTCCATGTGTTGAAGTTGAAAGTTCCCTTGAGGTGATCTTTCGGTCAAATGGAAATTGATGTCATGGCTCCAAGATTTTGCTAAACTCCTCAAAATCACATAGGCTTTAGTTTGTTGCACAAAACTAAGCTCCTTCAAACCCTATTCTCTAATACTATGTGAATGTTTGAGCAAAATCGAAGATTCTTTAACTTTAAAACTTTTATTAATCAATCACTACATATATGAATCTCATAAGACAAATCAAACACATAAATCATTCAACCATAATAGTCAAGATATACCTTGGGAAAACCCTCCAAACATAGAGGATGAAAAACCTAACAATTCTTTGGGTATGATAGATAGATTTTTAGAGAATGGTTTACAACAAATAAGCAAATTGCCTGATAAGAGATGTTACCTAAGCAATAGAGAAGAGAGATCCAATACAACACTATAATCAATTGTCTTGAACTTGTCATATGCCTAGCATATTAATAACAAGGCAAAACACTTAGCATGCACAAAGATATGCGCTCTTCGTTTCCTTATTAGTTTTTAGCTGAATTTTCACTGCCTTGAACTGATTTTTTTAATTTTTAACTGAATGTATGACCATAAAGTTAGGAGGCTAATTGAATGTCTTTGGTGCTTAACATTTAGTGCACAATTTCTATTATTAACTTCTGCATGGATCTTCTTAGTTAATTGGATGATGATCACTTAGTTAACATGCTAACTTAAGTGTCATCAATGCTTCACTCTTAGTGCCATCCATGCAAAACATTTGCATGGATCTATGTAAGTTTATTTTAATTAACTAAAACACATAAGTCTTTATTAATTCAATTACATTATTTACTATTTTTTATTATCTTTGCATAGATCTAAGACAGATTCCTTATTTAACTAATACATTCTTTATTTACAACTAAGGCTTTAATTGAAGCCTTTACAATTCAATTTCACATGAAGGCATACATAGGCAATTTGAATTTATTCTCTCTCTATGCTTATCTCTTTATAATTTATTATTTACTACATGGTCCACATGTGTATTTATTTATTTATCTTATCATATCATACTCAAAATAATTCTTCCATGATTAATATCATATATTTTACCCTAGGCCATATAGTCATATGCTAAAGTAATTCACTCCAGGGGTAGCTAACCCCTAAAGGAGACTTATAACACTTAGTTACCATGACTAGTAATAAATCACATAGTATAACCATTTTACCAAGTAAAGTATACCACCTTAAAAAATGAGGATATTGGTAGGACTTGATATTAATCACAAGTCTGCAGTCTTGATATTACTCACAAGAATCAGTTTGATTTTACTCACAAGCTCATCTCCATAACTAGAGGTATATCCCATAAGGTACCTTCTATGAGAATACTTGACTTGATACAAACCACAAGTCTATAGTCTTGATACAAACCACAAGACTTTACAGTACGCGCATTGCCACCTCAATCATATGAGGATATAGATAGGACTTGATATAATCCACAAGTCCTGACTTGATACGAAACACAACTTTGGAGAATGACTCCTGATGTTGTACAATCAACATAGAGGTGGTAAATTTTATTATAATATAGTTGTTTTTTGTTGTTATCTTTAAATGTCGGTTGACCCATTATTGTTTTTAAACTAGAATTGATAGAAAATTGTATTAAAATGTTGAATAACACCCAAGAGAAAATTATAGAGTCAAGTTACAAAATTTCCCTCTACAAAGCAATGCTTCTTCACATAAGTTATTACTTCATAAATCCTTACCCAAGCTGCAACTTCTAATGAAACAAATTGACTACTATAAATCTTCAGATATTGTCTTGGCCAAAAAACACAAAACACTTGCATAGAACATGATTACATAGAGAGGGGAACGTTGTGAGTTTTCGATGTGCCCTTTTTTCCTTCATCCATTCCTTGTGAGCTTGAGATCTCCATGATTGTAATGGATTCCTAATACACAAATTCCTCTTCCATTTCCCTTGATCCTGCGTTAACCATGAACCTTCAATGTTACTCAACAAGCATTGCTTAATGAGACTTAGAAGAGACAGTTAGTTTCTCTAATTGGGTGCCTTGAACATAGACTTGCACCTCTAAATAATCAAAACGGACTTCTAGTTGCATAATGAACGAAGTTATCTAATATACAACTATTATTACTGCCTCAATCCTCGAGTTTAGGGTGCACAAAATCACCTTTGTATTCCTAACTTCATTATTCACCTCTCACATGTCCATTTCTCAAGCTTCTTTTCTGGCCTTAGGACCCAAAACCAATGCAAGATCCCCCATTTTGTTAAAGATAATTTCATGCTCTCCTAGCAGGAAAGAAGAGGGAATCCAAATAAAAAATACCCAACCAATGAATCCACCTAAATTACTAGACCGAACAAATAGAGGAACAATCACTACCACATATTATTGACGAAACCCACACAACAAAACCAAATATTCAGAGGATCGCTTGTGTACCAACACTGCCTTGATACAAATTCAATGCCATGTCTACTTGGGGCCTTCAACCTGAATCAACCCACAAATAGGGCACGTGGACCAAAGCTTTCCATAAATATGCAGATCCAATCTTCCCAAATCGCAAGCAAACAGCTTATGTAGAGTTCTCCCATGTGGAGAGATAAATGAAGCTTGTCCCCTATACATGGAACACTTATGCCACCCATGGTGTCATGCATGCATATGTGATCTTTCATGATTAAAAGGTACACCTTAGTTAAAATACTAGGGGAGAAACTTACGTTGTGGGTGAACCCCATTTTTATTGATGAATCCACGTTCTAGATTGACAAAACTATTGTCGAGCATGTCATCCCTAACGTTGTTGTTGCATTGAATATGCAAAATATGTGGTCTTTTAATTTGATTCAATAGGTTGACAATTCTTTGTTGAATATTTCCCACTTGCATTCCCTTTGTTATTGTCTTCTTTCTTGAGATATGATGAGAAGGGATTCTTTGAGGATGATGACCTTCTGAATGCCATGTGAGACAATATTTTCCAAGCCCATAAACAAGGCATACCTATATGCCTAATTGTTTGTCACTGATCCCATGCTCCATTGATAAGTTGCTATTTTTTTTGTTAGGATCCAAGAGAATCTCCCTCACTCTTGATTCCACTATATTCCCTTTAGAAGCTCCATTAAAAAGTAGTTGATTATACTTCTGCCCATAAATCCAATGTTGGAAGTATGTTGCATTCATATCCGGTTTCCACAGATGTGGAGGTAAGTCCAAGTCAAGAATAATTGGATGGAAGGGAGTTCCCGAGAAAGAAGGAAGATATCCAAAGAGTCTCTATAGTAGTAAGAGGTTCATGTTCAAGACATGGAATCCCATAAGAGACAGGTGCTTATTCAAGAAGAGCATTGTCACTAGCAACTATATTGGATGGATAGGGGTTTTGTTGTTAAAAATTTCCTTTGTTTCTTGTTGTCCATACCAACAAACATATTTGGGAAGAGCAGGGCCTAATTCTGGCAAAGGATTGCTTTTTGACCAAGGTTTTTGGATAGTGTTTTTTCCAACTCAGAAATAAACCTTTCCAATGAAAGGGAAGTATGATCCTTTGATTCATATCTACTAATATCACTTCCAAAACCATCATATATAATCACACTCAGAGAAGAGGTGTTAGATACTCTCCTTTGATGGTCTACATAACATGAATATGGAGGGTCCTTGGTTTTGTCACTTCCTTAAATTCTCAAGTGTTAGAATCTTTCCTTGGACCAAAACTCAATAGAATGTGTTTATTTTTGGGAGCCCATAATTTTTCCAAATCTTTATCCATAGCGTAGAGAATGGGCGGGATGGAGAGAGAGCACATAAGACACTCATATTCTTCCTTTACTAGAAATAGTCCTATGATACCCCAACTTATGTTGTCTTTGTCGTGAAGGATAATAGGAGCATATCCTTGCACTAGGATGGGAAACATCTCAAAATCAATAGATAAGTGAGGTAGGGTATTTAGTGTCTTCCAAATTATCCATATCCCCCTTCTATCATGTGATGATAGATCAAATAAATAGGCAATGTTATTTGCAGTGGTATAGTCATGAGGAGTTTCAACATATTCCATAAATTTCTGATATTATACCATCCTCATCTCATTGAACCAAGAGGTTAGCACCTTGATCTTCTCAAACACAAACTCCAACTCGTATTCGACCTTTTGAAACCTTAAGGAGGTTTCCAGAATGAATTCTTGGAGGACATCATCCAATGGGTAGAATTGATAGGATCATAGTTGGATTTACGCTACTCTATCTGCATTGCTTTTCCTGGATAGATGAGGAATACGAACTCTCCTTGCTTGGGGTCTAGGGGACATGGTAGAGCATCATGACTGCCAATAAATACTAGGGAGAAATTGAACTCCATATGCTTCCCATGCATTAAGTGATGCTATATCATGTTCCATCCGTCCATCAATTTCAAGACACAATAAATTCCACCAAAAACTTGACAACTATAACTTGGATTTTGGAAAATCTCGACTGAAGTTTTTAATCTACATCATTTTGTTCTCTATAGATATGATCTATAATGAAATATGAAGAAGTGTTGAAGAGATCATAAATCCTTGAGAACTGGTGAGTCAAAGAGAGAACCTGGAGATAAAAAATCCTCTTATCCCAATTAACAATAATTAAAGAGCCACCTATATTATTCAAGGAGTCAATGCCCATTGAAGCTGCAAATTTGAGGAGATTTCATAATTTCAATAACTATGATTTAGTATTTGTGACTAATCCACAATTTGAAATTGTGTTCATCATTATTTTGAAGGAAGATCTTTGCACCATAGATATCGTTCTATGCAACCCCATAAAAAATTACTACAACAAACTTCAAAACTGGAGCATTAGTTTCCTTTCTAACTTTCGTTTTTCCCCATAGAGGCATATTATCTATATAAGGTTAAAATTATCACACTGCTGATTGAAGCATTTAATTTTTAATCTTCACAAATAAGAAAACTTTCTAGACTTCCAGATATCCCAACAGATGAAAGAAGGTAGCATTTTATGTTCAGCATGAATCTTACCCGAATGTTCAAGATTATCTTCTACATAAAGAGATCTCATTCCAGAGTGAGATAAGATCAACATAAACCATCTACCAGACTTTCCTATTATATGAGCAATGCATAAAAATGTGATTGATTGACTCACAATATTTCTTGCAGAGAAAACATATGTTAGGACGATTCCATCCCCTACGAAGAAGGATATCCCATGTGAGGATACCGTTCTCACATGCAAGACAAAATAAACATTTAAGGTTCAAAGGCATGTTCCACTTCCAAATTTTTTACATCGCCATTTGGAAATTGAATTTGAGAGTTCAGAATAAGTAGCTTTAGAAAAAACCTGCCCTATTGATTGATTGAAGGACCAAACCATTTCATCTTCATTATCCTTGAGTCTTATACCTTCTCCGTTCAAACAAAATATGTACTTGTTCCATTCTTCAACCCAAAACCTGCCCAGACCCAAATCCTATGCAATCAACCAACATGAATCAGAAATAGTCAACCACAGTAGTCTTTTAATATAGGCCAAAGTGTGAAAACCTAACTCTGAAAGATAATCTTGTATGTATGATGAAAAAACATAATTATCTTCATTCCCAATAATTGGATTAATCCCAATAAGTACGTGGGATCCATTACCAACCTTCCATGACAGTCCCCTACTGATCCAAGTAAAAGATATTATAAAACCATTCCAAAAGTTTGACACATTTCCAATATTTTTATCTGAATTTCCAATCCAACCTATAAGATTGTTTTTAAGATACTTAGAATTTAAAACCTCGGACCAAATCCCAGAACCAAAAATGCCCCTCCACATACTTTTCTTACAAAGAGCAGCACTGAACCAGCAGACATTCTTAATGTCCCAACCTCCAAGTTCCTTTGGTTTTGCCAACTTTTCCCTCCTAACAAGATGATTTTTCTCCCCAGTCAAAGAACCTAAACATAGGAAGTTGAACATTTTCTTTCTGATCAATTGCATAATAGTTTGAGGAACTTGAGCAAGAGAAAACTAGTAAATAATGATGCCAATTAACATTGATATGACCAATTTCAATATACCACCCAAGGATAAGTACTTGCAGGACCAATTACCAATCCTTTTCTCAACCTTCTCAACCAACCACATCCAATATTTGATTTTGTAATTGTTAGGTTTTAAGAAATAACCCAAATATTTCAAACCTTCATCCATCAATGATACTTGAAAGGGAAGGAAAGCAACAATCTGATCAATAATATCACCATTAAATTTATTCTTGAGAAAATTAGATTTAGAAGGTATAATATCCATCTCTAAGGAAACACAAAATAAGGAGACGATCTTAGCAAAAGAAGACCATTCCTCCGTAGTGCAATCACTAAACAATACAACATCATCCACAAATAAAAAATGGGTGACAAATAAAGTGGATGAAATTTTAATACCATAAAGTTTTCCTTTATGTTTTCCCACATAAATTAATCTACGTAGTCCTTTAATCACCAAGAGAAACAATAGAGGGGATAAGGGGAACCCTTGTCTCAAATCTTGAGAACTACTGAAGTACCTAGTAGGAGAACCATTAATAAGCGCAACAAATCTAGCAGAAGTTACACATGCCATGATCCAACTGACCACATCAAGAGGAAGACCAATCTATAAGATAATCAATCTAATAGAAACCTAATTGACTCTATCATAAACCTTCACAAGATCCATTTTTAAGACAAAGGATTCTAAATTCTTTGTTTTGATAGAATGTAAAACTTCTCGAGTAAGTCCTGCATTATCAAGTATTTGTCTATTGGATAAGAACCCAAATTTCTCCTTTGGCATAATCTTAGCCAACTTAGGCTTGATTCTATAATATTGATCTTTGTTATATTTTTGTAAATGAGATTAGAAAGAGAAATAGGTCTAAAACCATATAAATTCAAGGGCTTATTGCATTTGGGAATAAGAGTAATAAAATAGAATTAATAACACTTGATACAAATCCTACAGTCCTAGAATGCTCCACCATATCCATGATCTCCATGCCCATAATATCAAAGAAAGCAATGAAAATCTCAACATGCCAGCCATATGGTTGAGGGATTTTATCTTTTGCAAATTGTTTAAGAACTCCTTCAATTTCCTTTAGAGTTACATGCCCCCCAATTTTTTTTCCTTCTTCAACAGAAATTGAAAGTAGGAAAATGATTAATCACCTTTAATTGAGAGGCAATATCAGAATCACATGGTTCCATAAAATGGTTTGAGAAGTGACAATAAGCAACCTATTCAAGATCCTTTTGTGCATGGACCATATTCCCATTTATATTTTCCATATCCCAAACATGGATAATTTTAGGGGCTATATTAAGGGGGTTACAAAAATTTAGTGGGCTATATTCTTCTCCGGAAAGGGTTTTTTCCAGCTAAAATATATCCGCCCAATATTTATTAGAAAAAAAAATCCAAAATGAATAGCCTCTTGTATATTAATGAGGAAAATGAAAAAAAAAAACCTATTTTTTCCCTAGCAAAATCTCCCTCCAATCTATCTTTCTCCACAATTTATAAAGAAAATATAGTGAAATCACTCTTTCACCCCCAATTTTCAGTAATGGAGGATCACAAGGGTTATTTATCCCTCCATTTTCCTTGTAATTCAAGCATATATTGGTTGAATTTTCTTGTATTTTTAGTCAATTTCATGTGATACATTCTTTGAGCTCTTGATTTCCAATATTGGAGGGGAAATTAGGGGCTATTTTGTTCTATCTAAAGGCTACAATGATTCATGGTTCACCCACATCAGATTGCACTTGCAGGGTGAAGGTTCTAGTTGATGTAGTTCCACTTTTCATTCTTATTTTTCTCGACATTTTAATCTTTGCATAACATCTCCATTGTTGAAATCTCGGGTCTTTAAGGGGAATGGCGTACATGTAATTTACCAAAGAATACAAACTTGTATCGGGATTTTATCCAATAATTAACATGGTATGATTTTTATCATGTTTTTTATGCTTTTAATCCACATTTACAATGGATTATTATATTATAAATTTACCTTTTATCATGCTTTTTATCATGGATGTTTTTTGAGGCCTATTAAATTCTAGAGAACTCTTGATTCTTATGGGTCATTTAGTGTTATTAGGGTTTTTGTTCTATCCTAATATTATTGGTTCAGTGAAAGTGTTATAGAGATCAAAATGTATGATTTATTTTATTCCTTGTCAGTTTAAACTATTGAATGACATCTATATGTTGTTAGTGGATGCTAATCTTGATGTATATACACCACATGGTTTTTATATATTCAAACTGAATTTGACCTAGTTGTTTAAAATGTGATTTTATTAGGATCTTGCTATGCAACTATTATTGGATTTAAGACATTAACGAGAGTTTATATGATCATATTTTAAGTATGTTATTGTTGATGTTTGGGATGTTTGTAATATAAATGAATGCACACTGATTATAATGGCGGGATTATAGTGAAATGGTCATTGTTTTGGTTGTCTTCTTGTAGTGTTTTCCAAAATGTACTGGTATATTCTTTTATTTGTATTGAGAAGTTTGTGATTGGTATATATTTTTTATTCGTATTGACAAGTTCGGCATTTTTATTTGTGGCCTAAATTTGTTGGGTTTGATACTTGTGTTACTATATTTTGTTTTTTGTAAGGGTAATTAAGATGTAAAATGTTTTTTGGTGATTTGTTTTGATGTGTAATTGCTATCATCATCCAAAATTGGATCTAGTTATGTATGATAAATATATGATTTAGTTGGAACATGATACTTCATTTACATCATGATTGTATATAATATGTGCAAGGCGTTTTTGACTTGAGATGTATACATAATGCTATTTGATATCTAGTCTTTTGCATTCAATGAGGGTGCTAAAACAATTTTACCACATTTTGCATGCTTTCAAAATTTTCAAGGACATTGATATAGGCACCTCAGTTTATATGAGAAAAAATAGTCTTTAACATAGTAGTTCTATGATATGCATGATGATGCATTAATGTGCTTTCTATTCTTGTTAGTGTATGTTCTTATTTCTAATCACCATGCAAGTTTATAACAAACTCTAAAAATTCTAAATCAAATGACACAATTCATATTTTGTTTGTGAACAAAAGAAAGGAAAAATAGGCATGCGTATCTATAAACAAATAAGCAGGTTGTTTTTTCTTACAGGGTAGCTTAAAAATGAGAGATTTGGAAAATAAGCTATTTGGGAATTCATACACTATATTAATGTCGATAATACTCCACGTTGTAATAATGGCTCATGGGTGCCATAATCACTTCATAGTGTAAAGTGTTCAATTCTATCATTTTGTCGGTATGTCAAGGCTTGGCTCCCCACATGTTCGTTGGAGTATCAAGGGACGAGATAAAAAGTGGAGTCCCTACTTTCCTTGAATCTAGTTAGTGTATTTGTGTTTCATCAACACCTCTGGTTGTGAGTGACCCAATACTGCTTGTGAAATGTATAAATAAACCCCTCCTCTCCTCATTCATGTATTTGTTCATTTGGGGGTCTAGGAGTCGAAAGAGTCTAGCTCTAATATATGCTCTTATATTGCACTACCTTAGTAATCTACAAAATCAAAACTTGAGACTTCCTAGCAAAACTCCACCAAGACATTACAAGGTTTTATAATTTGATGAAATATTTTCCAAGTTTTACAATATTTTCTAATTCAATGAAATATTCACCAAGATCCTACAATATCTTATAACTTAGTGAAAGATTCGCCAAGATTTTACGAGATTTTATAATAGAATGAAAGATTAGCCAAAATATTATATATACATAAAATAACCTTCAATTTTTCCCATATATTAGGGAGACTCGCCCATTCATTATACATATAATTTTTGGGGGTGTTCTTAAAATTATCCATGATCCCAAATAGAATTATGGTTTCTTCTAAAATTTACATTTCTATGGAAATTTTTTGTATTAATCACCTTGAACAATCCAAATAGCCTTGATTTTTAATCTCCATCTTATCTCATATTGATTCAGTAGTGAAAATAATAAGAATTGGAGAAATGGGTTCAAGGTGCATTTTTTTTTTCAATTTTTTTATTAATCTAAAATTGTAATTAAAATTTTGAAACTTTAAAATCAATTTAAAATTGAATAAATATTTTAAAATATTATTTAAAAAAAACTTAAATAATTTATTCACCTTCATTTGGATTTGAACTAAGTAAATGATATCCATATGAAATATCATGAAATAAATAATAAATATAATAACAAGTAAATGTAAATATTGTCAAATTTTGCTAGCTCACTTGGTTAACACGTGGGTTTGGTCGGCAGGACAACCTAGGTTCAATTCCCCTTAGGAGTGAGTTAGTTGGGAGGAGATACCCTAAATCTAATCAATTGAGGGTTGGTGTGGCCTAAGCCGAGTGTGATCCCCGAGTGATTTTGATGGCTTAGAGTGATTTTGATAGTTTAGATGCCCTTGGATCACGGTTTCTTAGACCAAAGGTCACTCACGCAAATTAGAAAAATTCTAGTAAACATGCAAATATTAAATTTCTATTCTTCTTTATAATAATAGATTATTATAATAATTTATATAGTTATTATTGACTAAAATTGACAATTAAATCTTTGATTAGATCATAACTTCTTATTATTCATCATTCTATTTTGATTATAAAAAATGATTCAACACCCTTAAGAAAAACCCTCTTTATGAAAAAAAACACAACTAACTCAAAAAAGATAAATTAGTCTCACCTTTATACTACTAATAACTACATTGGTGTAATGATAACATTTAAATATTATTAATATATATCCCGTTCCTTATGCTGTCGGGAATGACCCTAGTAATGTTGTTCTGAACCCACCCATGTGTCTTGCGAGGGTCCTGAGGTGCAAGTAACACATCTTCATTTCTTCCGTTATATTTTTTTTCCAAAGTAAAAATGTTTTTCTCAACTTTCTAATTTACATCTATTCATATATCTGTTGGTCAACACATTTTGATGGAACATAATTAGTATAAGTGGAGAACAAAATGCTTTTACCATTTCTCAAAGTTAAAAATTAATTATTAAAAAAAACAAAATTTTTCATTGGTCAACAAGATGGCTTTGACAATGAGTCATTTATCACTTGTAGGGTGCCTATCATCTCACTGTCACGGAGTTTCCACCACCCTCCACTTGGTAACATGCATGCTCCTTGAGGCTGAGGATGGAACTTGACATGGAACTTAGTTGTGAAGGGATAAGACCGGTTAGGTGCGCCGTCATCTAAACATTAGTTGCATCTCTGGCATATAAAGGTTACACCATTAGCCTACCAACATAAAAAAAAAATTACATCATTAGTACATGGCGATGACAACGAAAGCCATAAACAATCTAGATCTAGATTGGTAAGAATCTTATCGAGCTTCGTCATTTTTTGACTTTGCATGTCATACACTATCCAATACATATTAGTGAAATTTACAAATAATTTAAATAAAAAAATTAATTAAAATTACTGGTCTTCTTTGTAATTCTATGTGTGCTTCCATCATGTTGACTAAAGTTGTTCATTGAACTCATACCACACATTTTCTATCAATAAACAACCTAGACCATTAAATACATAAGCTATCAATATATTATACAAATAAATTACAAACCTTCAAAATAGAAAACAAGTCTAATATCGGCGTGCTTTGTCAATTACAATGCATCAGTGCATCTATATACATAAACACACCAATGCGTTATACCAACATATGTGCATTGTGAACAAATGAATATTATTTATCATTTTATGGAAATAAAAAAGGGTGCACTCTTTCCATTATTGGTGCTATATTTGTATAAATGCATCGATAACAGAGAACCAAAAAAATGAAAAAAACAAGAAAGCATTGTGTGTTGCATGTCATTACGGGTGCGCTCTAGAGAAATGTCTACTGGTGCGTTCCTGTAATACAAACACACCAATTTTGATGCATTTTTTTTTTAATAGAAAGAAAAAAATTTACAGGACCGATATCGTTACATATTTGATCCAAAAAATGGCCCCATCTCACCCTATGCTTCTATATATATTCACTAGCTCAACAAATCTAAAATCTCTAGAAGGTGAAATCGTCATTGTGTATAACAATAGAGGGATTTAAGCCCTAATGTAAAATTTTGCAGCCACATAAAACGAAAAGGAGTGAGAAAATAAGGGTTTCAACATTGAAGGTGAGTATGAATTTTATTTTTCTAAATCTAGTTAAATTCTAAATAAGATAGTAAGATCAACAAAAATTTTTACACATTTGAAAAAATTACTATGCAGGGTTTTGTTTGATTCACTATACCTTACAAATTCCGATCTTCAGAATAATCCAGTTGCTCCAAACACATTCCATGTAAGTCTCTCCTCCAAAGCTCTCCCTTGAAATTTTCGACAAAAGAATGAATTAATTTTAGTTTTTTTCTTTTAGACACAATTTAGAATTAGTTTTCGAACCTAAAATTGCCACCATTTTTTTCAGTTTAGGGAAAAAATAGCTTGTGGGATTTTTTATTTATTTTGATTTTTCGGCATTTCGGTGTGCTTGTGTTCAAACGGCACTGGTGCGTGAATATGTGAAATGCACTGACCTCCCACAACTTTAAAAAATCTAATGTCTCGGTGTGTGTATACTTAGTGTGTTTGTGGTTATTAAACACACTCGAATGAAAAAATGGTGTAAAATTCATGTGTAAATATCCACTAACAAATGTGGCGGATATTTTCTACTACAGGGGATTTTGTGGAGGTACTTTCACAGTGCGTTTATTGTTGTTAAGAACAGGACTCCCACAACTTAAAAAAATATCATGCCTCAGTGCATGTATACATATGACGCCCCAATGTGCTCGGGTTTATAAAACACACCGTAATGAAAAACTATGTAAAATGCATGTATAAATATCCACTACCAAATGTAGCGAATATTTTCTTTTGAGGGGGATTTTATGAAGGTTCTTTCAAGGTGTGCTTATTGTTGTTAACCATTGATGTGTTTCCTCTATGTGAGTGCACTTGTGCGTGTATATTTGACTAGATGCATCGGTTTAATTTTTAAATGTTGTGGTTTTGAGGATCCACTTAAAACTATATATTCATTTCAAATTTTCTTTTAGTATTCAACCACACCAATCACAATATTTTATAGTATATATATGTTGCATAAACTCACCTTAATCTTACAAAATGGTTTCCAAACTATATTGCAAGTTAGATTGTAATATAGTTCTTGAAAAAAAATTAGGGTTGTACAGACATATATTGATTGTTGATTTGGCTCAAATTCAGGGAGACAATTTTGTAGTATCAAATGTCCAGCTCTTCAGATTCCAACTCATTCCATCATGTTCAAAGTTCAACAATTTCTCCCTTTCCATCCCAGCCAGTAAGTTCATGTTTTTTTATATTTTGACTATCTATTTGAAATTATGTTACTTATCCATGTTATTATGAATATCAATTTATTCTTTATTGCAGGATCCTGATTTAGGTTCGATTTTAGATTCCCATGACATTCCATCAGTTTTAAAACGTCGTAAGATATGATCAAGAGAAAGATACCGCAAGTAGTTCATAGATGAAAATGGGTAGCTGCTTTACCTCACCAATTGTAAAATTCCATCTTCAAGTTGCAATCCTGATTCATCAACGGTAATTTGTCATGAGCTAGAACACTTTTATGTCGTGAGCTAGAACCCTCAACATGTCACACTCACCAATTACATCAATGATAGACTACACAATGTTGATGGTCTAAGACCCCCTACTGCAGTAAAAATCCAATAGGTGATATAGAAAAAACATGGAGGAACACTTCCCTATGCTCTTTTTTGAAAACGTTGGAAGCCAAAACAACTATGTCTCATCCTAAATTAATGAACCCCTATGCTTATGTTCATTCAGCTGAAAGTTATAGCAATCCAAATTATGATATAAATGCCACCCAACCCATATCTACTAGAAGATCCAAAAAATTGCGTGAGTTGAGAGCAAAACTGTCCAAGTAGACATCGAGGGCCATCCAATTGTTGGAGGGTAGTGATGATTTCTCCCCTCCTATGAATTTCCAAAGTAAATACCAAACTTCTTACAACCACGCTTTATATGGTGCTTGGTAATCTTCTATACCTATGCCTGTTGTTGGAACCGATTTCTCCTTTTATGGTAATCATTTTATGATTGCAAAGTCTAATAATGTTGCTGCAAATCTTGGGTTGTTTATCCTTTCAAATGTACTCGTTCCTCCCAAATAGTCAATATCACTTTGTTGTAGTTGCAACAATTTCCCAAATTTTTTAAAAATTTTGGACCCTCCTTTTAAATCTTGTATTGCCTGGATTTGTTTGGATTGATGAACTATGTTGTCTTCTACTACGAATTTGGATCATGAGGTTGAATTGGGGTTAATTGTTTGCCATTTTCGGGATTTTTAATGACTATTTTTTGTTGGACTTG
This sequence comes from Pseudotsuga menziesii, assembly GCA_001517045.1. Taxonomy (NCBI): domain Eukaryota; kingdom Viridiplantae; phylum Streptophyta; class Pinopsida; order Pinales; family Pinaceae; genus Pseudotsuga; species Pseudotsuga menziesii. Next base: position 254,575 of record LPNX011175691.1, read on the forward strand.
AACTTGAAATTTTGTTTTTCGCTGTCGAAAGTCATTTGAACTGTAAATCGGGGCCGTAGTTCTCTACACAGCCGCCGTTGTGGAGATTAAGCAATGAACGTTCTGATGCACAGTTTTATTTTTTCTGATGCACATTTACCTGCTTGTTTTCTTTGGACTATCAGAGTTTTTTTATTTTATCACGATCGGAGCATCAACCTTTCTATATTGCCGCCGTTTCGGAGGACAGATAAAGAATGGGCCGATGGTTAGTTTTTCTTTCGCTGATTACGTGAATTTATTGTTTCAAACTTTTGCTTGCGATGATATTTTCTTTTCACCCTTGGAGCAGTATATGACTTTGATCGAAAGCCATAGTCTATTTGATTGCCGCAATTGCGGCTCCGGAGCGGACTAACCATCCGACGTGGCTTGTTCTGATTTTCACTGATGGTTTGATTTTCACCATTGTTTTCTATTATTGTGGAAACCTTAGGTTGTATGGCTTACACCGTTGTGGTTGTGCAGTACGCTATCTCTCCGATGGTTAGTTGGTCCATGTGCCGACGCGATACGGTTTATTCCTCTGAGCCTTCAATCGCCGATGTTCTCGGGTGGTCGCAGAGCCTTTAGTTTGTTCATCACCCGCCATTGTGGCTTCTCTTTGAACTGATCGTCTGATCCGATAGCTGTTCCACTCGCCGATGGTTTGTTTTGGTTTTTGTCGATATGTTTTATTTTCCGCAGAAGCCATGGTTCTTTTGTCTTTCGTCGTTGCGGCTCCATAATGCACTAACCATCTGACTTATAGAGTTGTCAACCACCGATGTTTTATGTTGACTACAGAACCCTTAGCCAATGCAGTTTCCACCGTTGCAACATTTTAGTGAACTAATCACCCGACGTTTATGTCGTTTCATTCGTCGACGAGGAGATTTTTCTGCCTGATGCTATAGTATTTAGTCTTTTCGACGCCGATAGACTTAGTAGTCTCGCAGAACTTGTTGTCTATCTGAAGCTCGCCGTTGTGGTTGTGAATAAGACTATCCTGCCGATGCTTTAGTGATTTTTCCCGTCGGTGAGGGTTTTCTCTCCTGTTCTGTGTGTGTTTTTACCCTATCTTATGGGTGGCAGAGGTTTCAGATTCTTATCATTTTAAGGTTTTCACGACGAGAGCATAGTACAGGGCCTCATTTTGATGATCAGTTTTATTGTTAGTATGGTTTACGTTTGTTGAAAAGATGCAGTCCGAATTAATGATGAATTTTTATTTTAACTGCAGACGGACTTAGAATATTCTTCAGACCTTAGTTTGATGATTACTGTTGCAAAGAAGACATAGCTGAAGGACAAAGCATAAGGGAGTTGGCTGAAGAAAGAAAAAGTAAGAAGCAAAGGTGTTGCTAAAAAAGAAGAGAGTGAAGATCTGAGAACAACAAGATTTTAAAAGGACCAATGGATTACTTAGAAGAATTGATAGTAGCAGAGGACCAGGCTTGGAAATGGCTCATCAGTTACCAAGCCGGTCCCTTCTTACAAAGTACTTGTAAATCTTAATCTAAAATGTAACGTATTGTACGAATCATGAGCACTCACAAAGGACAAAATTGTAAGATTAAACGGTTGGGGGAACCCCAAAGGTTACCCGAGGGGGAAACCCAAGGGTTTTGTTGTTTGTATAAATATAGGAGAATTAGAGGGAATAAAGGACTTTTTCCCAGATAGATTTGTGAGAATCTGATGTAAGGATAACTATTTCCTTTTGCATAAAGAAATTACAAGTTTCCTGTTGGAGAAAGCTTTGTGGAATTTTTCAAATGTTGTGCCATGGATTTGCTAAATGTGAACTATTTCGTTTTCAGTCTTGTGTCCATGAATTGTGAGATAATTCTAAGTCTTTGAACCTATGTTCTTGTATGAATGCTCTCTAGTTTATTCTATGAATTTTTCACTATGAGTAATGAATGTTGTTCATAAACAATTGGCTAACTGGTTGTTCAAATATCTTTAAATGTTCATGTGTTTTAAAAGAAGTATCAACTATCTATGATTTTTCTTAATGCATGCGCAAAACACATTACTCATTAATGAATGATAATCTTGCTCCCTAGGGATATGTTAGATAGTTAGTTTTAGTTTTCTTGCTGTGTGTGATTTAGATGCGAGAGAGTTTAAGACAAGAGGTAAGAACCTGCACATCACATTGTGACTGCTCCTCATATTCTCTATCAATATGCATTCTTAGATAGGCACTTGCATATCATACTTTAATATAAAACTAAAACATACACGGTGGACCGGGCCGCAACCGGTAAAACCTTTTTATTTTGTTATTTGACCTATGGTAGCCAGACCGTAAACCGAATGGATTCCCCATACCAAATAGTAACGGGCTAGTTGGGAATGTTTACTGGGGAGAATCCCTTGCTGTTGTTGCCTGCGATTTTCCAGGCCTCAACACATTTATGCCATTTTGCGGTCCTATCTATTGTCAGTCTAATTACTTGAATATTGTTAGATACAAGCATATAATTTCCATGTATATTATGTGCATGAATGGTAATGCTTATGGAAAATTTAACAAGAATAACTTGTTATATATAGATGGTCATTTACGTACTCATGGGAACATTGCAGGGTTCATACATAGTTCTAGATGCTCTTTATTTTCTACAAATTGTTCATTTGAGGAACACTTCAATGACCAAGAGTTCTTTATGAAAAGGAAAGTGTCCAGATTTGTTGTTGTACATGGAATATGTAGTTTGTCTCTTGGTGATGAGTTTTTAATAAACGACAACTTTCATAGACCACCAAAAACTTGTTAGAGACGCCTTACATTGGGATTACCCTTAGACATTCCCTTGGGGCGTAAGACCAAAAAACATTAATTAATTGTATTTGTCAATTTATAATGGGATCCATGTTAATGTATTGCTCAATTTGAAATTCTTTTGTAAATTATTTAATTATTTTATAAATTCAATATGAAAATGTGTTGCTCAATTTTGATTTTTTGTATTTAATGTGGAATTGATGTTAATTTATTGCTCAAATTGAACGTTTGCTTTATAAATGGTTTGCAGCTTAACATTTTCTATTGGAAATTATTCTCATGCTTCAATAATTATTGTTTTGTATAATAATAGATTAAACCAATTGCATTGTGCTTACTAACATCATTAGGGTAATGTTCAATATTTTTGCAATCAATATTTTGATATTGAGCCACTTTCGTGACCATGTTCCATTGTACCCTAGTACAATGTCAAATTGAGAGAAGGATGAAAAAGGGCGTAACTTGGAGAGGAATCATACCAAGCATGGTTGAATCAACCGCCTATTCAATTTACACTATGTCCATCCTCACCAATTAGTAATTCCATTTCCTACAGTAACAACAGTTCTTCACATGTTAGCGATGGAGGCAATGAAATAGACGTTGGTATGGATGAGTTATTACGAAAAATGTTATCCATGGATGCAATGTTGTTTCATACATTCGAGTAGAATGAGCCTGCTAGGAAATGATGCTCATATAATTAAAGCCTTCTTGAGGAATTTTTTGACACAATCATCATTGAAAATGGTCAATTTTATGAATGTTAGATGGCATTGTACATTTGTATTTCCCACTAATTGCAGGTTATTCAAAGATAAGGTACTTCTAAATGATAATGTCTTTCTTGGCAGCTGTGAAGAGGCAAATCAAATGTTGAAAATGTTGGGTGTTGATTATATATCATATCATGTATTTCCAAATGATTGTATTCTCTATATATGTGAATATGCAGACAAAGAGATATGTCCAAAATGTGGGCATGAAAGATAAAATAATCAAATAACAAGGCTAAAGAACATGGTCCTCCTCATAAGACTCTTGAGGCACATGCCTATAATCCCGATGATTCAATAGAACTTTCGTTGTAAAGAACTAGCTACGTTGCAAGGATGGCATGCATCCAACCAAAGTGAGGAAGGATTTATACAAATCCCAGTAGATTCAATAGCCATGAAGCATATAGAGGATACATGGCCCAATAAAATCAAGGACAAAGTAAGTAGCTTCCAATTGAGCATAGCCATTGATGGCATCAACTGATATTCCCAACCAAACATAATCTATACTTTTTGGCATGTAGTAGTGATCAATAACAATAACCCCCCATGGTTTTCCATGAAGAATGAACATCTTATGTTGGATCTTACAGTCCCTAGTAAAAGGAAAGTGAAGAATATGGATGTTTACCTACAACCATTGATCAATGAATTAAAGAAAATATGGGAATGGATACAAGTATATGATGTGTCGAGATGCATCCCAGAGAGGAGTTTTACATTGTATGGCATTTGTACGTACAACACACATGATTATACGGGGTTAGGAGTTTGTTGACATAAATATGTTGTTTGATTTTTTTATATTCAAAGCAATAATTTTTGGCATATTTAATTTGGTGCGATTGTCTTCTTCTTCAACACTAATGTGCTCTCTTTACCATAAAATCGAAGGTTTTGTAACAAAAAGGTTATTATGGATGTAAATGTTGTGGACCTTCTATAAACGCTAGGTGGTCCAAATACCTATGAAAGTCAGTGTACGAATTCTCTAGGGTATTCCTTCTATAAAACCACTCTTATAGAAGAGAAAGATCTTCTTTCAATGGTAAACGAGAGAGAACCCAAAGGAATTAAATAATGACATCGATTGACTCCCTTAGGGCATATGACAAAGGGAATGAGCAAGAGTATGGATAGATGTTTGATTCAAATGTGAAACCTGTGATCAGTGATCTTGAACACTTCAACACCTATGTTGAGAAAATTTCCATAGGGATGAAAAGGTAATCGATATTTTATGAGCTCCCTTATTGGGAGCATCTTAATATTTCCCATGCATGTTTTTAAAAAATTTCATGTTCTTTGTGGCATCACACGTCATTCATAAAAAATGAAAAGATGGTTGTCAGGAAAGATCTTATTTCTTCAAATACTAAAAAGAAGCATTAGTCAAGATAAGAAAATAGAGGAGAGGTTGGCCCCTTTTTTTCATTTAATAAAGGTGATGTCCTATTGTTGTTTAGGAATAAACACCTTATAATCGAAGGTCTGGGGTTACCAACGTACTCTTAAAATTTGCAGAAAATCAGCTTTAAAGTATGGAAAGGAAATAGGAAGATAGGATGGACTCACTCGATTCACGACGGTTGATCCAAGCTTTGTCTTCTCCCGCTTTGCTTCTCCTCCAAAGCTTTTAGGGATGTTTCTCCTTCACCTGCAAAGAGAAAATCCTCCAAATGCAAACTTATATATGTATATTTGACAAGTTAGATAAACAATAATATAGAGTGCTTAATCATAAATATTCATCAAACCATGATACATGAAAGATATTCAACACACATTTGGAATAAGGATTCTATTTATTAACAATAGTGAATGAGTTAAGGTTACAACCCAACACCTGAAACAAGGACTCCTCTGCAACCAAAGGATTCTGAGTTCTGTTGCTCCAAAGACTTCTGAATAGATACCACCAGCATAACTTTGCTCTCCAAGTATTGTTGATTAATGCCCTCCCCAAGGCCTCTATTTATACTTAGTGAAATAGAGTAATTTCGAAGGTTGAGGAGGCTGAGATAGTTAATATAGTTATTGATTAGGGCTTAACATGTCTCCATTAATAGCGATTTATTATTTTTAATGTCAAAGGAAGGTGTACGCGAGTATTTATACTGGCAACCCGTGTATGACACACGAGTTGCTATAAGGGAAACCCGCGTATAGATCTGTACGCGAGTTGAAATGACAATACTTGCGTACAGTACGCAATATGCTGTAGGAAAAGTCGCGTATGTACGCGGGTTGCTTATAGGAAAAGTCGCGTACAACAATTGACATATGAAAAGGTAAAAATGGCAAGCTGGATGGATAGTGAATGTATTTCATAACATGCCCATCTATAGTGTTTTAGGTAACCTTCAATCCATAAATGTCCTTTTGTGTGCCAACAAGTGAAGTGTCGGCACTCAGACGGAGAAGTGCCATTTGGGTTGATAACAGATTCCCCCTAATGTGTGAGGTCAGAGGGAAACGATGGCCGAAATACATTATAATCTTTATCTTTGGAGAACTCAAAAATCCAATGGAGCAGAGGTAGTACCTAAAACAAATACATAATAATGTCATATACAAATTCATATCTGAGGATGCTATGTTCAATATACTGGAACACTAGCTCCTTTACAATATTTGTGTACATCATATGATACGGGTACATGACCACGTATATTACAAAGGTGGATCAAAGCCAAAATATACAATAATGATGAGTCTTCAAAGATCTAGAAGCTGTGTACATAAGTGGAACATAATCTTGCGCAACTTAGTCCATAAATGAGGAACTAAGGTCTTCATAAACAATCCCAAAGAACCAGTACAATCCAAGCCATGTGAATAAATGTAGGTTGAAGTCGAACATGGAGCGGATTCAACAATTTGTCAATCAATACGTGATAATCAACAACTGAAGCAAAGGAGTTCACTAATGAGGAAAGTGAATCGTAAGGTATGTTCATCAAAACTCTAGGTCTTCATCATCAGGAAGTACTGATGCGGAACCATGCTGTGATATGAAAGGCAATAGATCCTCTAACGGATCACAAGAGTGACTAGGAACTGGGTGAAAGAAGGTAGACACAAATGATAACATATACGACAATGATGGGATCAGGATAGAGATCGGACATTGAGTTGAGTCCTTGAACAATGAGCACGACACAGAGATGACCCAAGGCAACTTTTAACTTTATAGATAGAACAACTAGACTTATCTGTCATGTAGGAGACATGATCAGATTCCCTAGGTATAACGGACAAGAGGAGGAGTAGTAAACTCGAAATAATAGCTGAACTGAAAGTGAACACTTAGACATGGGTATCGAAAAAAACAGAGAGTGCTATGTTCAAGGATGGCATGCTGCCACTAACTGAAAATAAGAGAAAACTTCTTCCTTACCTTCCCTTTTAAATTTTAACGAGTCCAGGAAAGTCAACTCGAATCTCTCTTCATTTTTTAACAAGCTTGAAGAGAAGAGAAAATAATTGTTGATAGTATCACTGATTCGTGGATTTAATGAGCCTGAACTAGTACATGCTCAGTCGGTGTTTTCACATTTAGAGAGTCTGAAAACTCCAAAGAAGACTCCAGGGGGGTCCTTTTTCATCCAATTTAGTCTCTTGAGGCCGGAAAAGTATAAAACATACCACATAAGAACTCTCTTAACTTCTGTGGAAGAAAAGGTGAATGTTTTTCATACTTAGTCAGGGAGGTCCGAAAAAGGTTAAATTACCACCTACCCAACGCTCCTTCGAAAACAACATATAGCTTGAGTTTTACGAGTGTGAAGGAAAGCAAGATCACTCGAAAAGATCCATTTGAGTACGAGAAATGGGGCATACAACAATAAACTAGATGCTTTGTTCTTTAATGTTTAAAGACCATGACAAAGACATAAAGTACACTTGGAATCTTTTTCATGTTTAGGTCCAGAGCATGAAAAAGAGAAAACTAAGCTCATACCGGGAGTTCCTTTTTCCGTAAATTTAGTCCCCCAGGTCCGGAAAAGTGATAAACCTATGCCTGAGAATACTCTTCTCAATTTAGTTGAAAAGAGAGTGATCCTTTCTCATATTATTCCGCAAAGTCCGAGAAAGAGATAACCTACCACCAATGCGGATGCCCATTCACATATTCTTAATGATCTTGAATGGACAAGTTAACTCGGCAGTCAAGTCTGTTTTTAAGGACTCAGACCTGGGCCTAAAGAAACTCCATAAGGGCATGAAGTCCTATAAAGGAATAACTTGTAAAAAGAGACCAAAAAGAGATTCTATTTGACGTGAAAAATAGCTAAGAGGATACCCCTGTACCTGAAACAACTGGAACATGAGTATCAAAAGACAACATAGGTTCTAAATGAGGATACTCATGAGAGGAAGGTCCTATCCACAGAAGAACAATGCTAGAGACGGGGAGCTAATGGTTTTAAAATACCATAGTCCGTGGAAAAATGTTGCTTGCTAAGTTTAAGTGGATTAAGTATAGATGTAGAAATGCATTGGAAATGACGAAAACCACCCTATAGGAGAAAAAACACTTCATAATGATAAAAAACCTGTTACAAGGCAAAAAGAGATATGGTATTAGTTAAATACATTTCGAATTATAGGAAAAAAACCCACTTTAAAAATATAATTTCTATAAATCGTTCAAAAACTAAAATAAACTCACCATTTTGAATTTTAGCCATAAAGAGCAAGTTTTTACCTCTACCTTCATTCGATCGGTGTGGACAATCTAGTGGATGAAATCCAATTCCGCAAGTTGTAGGTAAGCCTACACCCCGAGCTCTTCAATTTTATCCTAGCAATTTTCAATTTTGAGTCCCAATTTTGTGTTTTTAAGCATCCTAAAGCAGGTCATGCTGTGTATGCGGGTTCACTATGTTGAAACTTGTGTACACATGTTTTGTACGTCAGTTTCCCTGAGATTCATTCGTGTACGGTACGCGACATGTCTAACTAGACAGTCGCGTGTACTGCGTGAAGGAGAAAAATATATATTGAGTCAAAAAAAATTGAAAATTTATATGATACTAAAGATTCATAATGTTTGTTTTGTTAGGTGTGAAGATGGTGTTCGAATGGAGGGAACAGGAGCATGAGGATATGGACCAGGAAGCACTTCAAAGTGCGCCCACCGTACATATTTTATGAACGAGTGGGTTGTTGAAATTCTTTTGCACATCACCTATGCGGGCCAATATCCGCTTGCTATAGTTCATGATAAACTACTAGGACCATAATGTAGGGATTTTCAACCTGCAAGGTGAAACTTTGGAAATTACTTCCGAGGACACATATTTTATTGCCGGTTTGTCACGATGAGGATCACCAGTCAACTTAGAGGGCATCGGCAGAGGCGGTGATCCTCTAAGTGTTCAGAATTACATTGATGTGTACTACGCACCTGGTACCTAAAAGAGAGGGAGTTGTATCCCAATTGCACATATACGTGATCTTTCACTAGAGGTACTGACAAGCACTATAGTGAGGATTGCGGGATCATATTCACTCCATCTAGCTACACGTAACCAAATGAGGTTGGCAGTGGATTGTATGCAGGGTGCCATGTATGATTAGTGTTCAGGAGTTGTCCCCATTTTGAGAAAACAACTCTATGATTGCAAGAGAGGAAGGCGGAAGAACTTCGGGTATTCTAACATATTGGTTACCTTCTTCTTCTTCAAGAGTGCCAGGGTTGAGCCCTGCTATACCTATACCAGTCCGATCTCCACATCATCCTAGGCTGAGCAGATGGGGAGACATCTTCCTCCGTCAAGGAGGAGGTGGTTCAGTGCAGAGTGTATACGATGATGACTTCTACGTTTGATGGGAGCGGCAGTTACCAGCATTGGAGCAGTTTCCGTATGCCAAGATGCATTTTCGAGGTGATCCAGACCTTGTCCTCCCTCCAAGAGGAGCATGGGGAGAGCTAGGTAATTTTTTAATTTTCAAGTTTTTAAAATTTTTATGAATTTTAATATATAGATATATACATATGTATAAGAATCTTAATCCTATAAACATGTCAAAATGCAGATATTGGATTGGTCTGCCCTAAGGGGCATCCACGTATGTTTGTTCATCCTGTCTTAGGCGAAGACCCGGGGCTTATTAGGGTTCTAGAGGGGAAGTTGGCCAGACTTACCTAGATAGTGCCCACTTTGTGGATAGAGCATATCCCAGCCGTCATGCAGGAGTTTATGGTTGGAGTTCCACCTGTCTGGTTACGCCTTTTAAGGTAGGTGGCCAAATTAGTTCTAGTGTACGTAGATGCTATGGAGGTTGCAGAAGCCGAAGAGGCTGAGGAAGCCAGAGTACAAAGAGACCATGGGGACCAAGGTGGTCCTACTTAGATCTAGGACATTTTGATGGACTGCGATCCACATTTTGTATATTTTTGTATATTATACAGTTTATGACTGCATCTGAGGATCAGACTCGACCTATCTATAGACAGATATTCACACACACACACAAATATATATATATATATATATATTGTTGTTGGTATACTTACAATTTTTTTTTTTATGTGCATGTTGTATTTTTATGAAATGTGTGTTAGATGCCAATCCAAAATGTAATTAGCATATGCATCAGTTAATGAATTCTGGTTTCTTGGAATGTGATTGAATATAATAAATTCAAAATTTCTTTACAATAATCTAACTTGCATGAACTGACGTAATAGAATAGGGTTTCGTACCTGATAAGCTCGATTGAGCTGGGAAACCACCAGTTGAGAGTCCAGGCGAACTTCCAGTTGGGTGATACCATGTGACAAAGCATCCCATAGAAGCTCAATTACAGCCCTATACTTAGCAACATTATTAGAAGCAGGACCTAAGCAGGTGCCTTCTAAGGAAACTAGCTGTCCCAAGGGAGAGTAAATGACCCATGCTGCTGAAGCTAGATTATAAGTGTGGCGACTGGCGCCATCAGTGAAACATATATACCTCTCAGAAGACATCTGCAACAACTAGCAGATGGTATAAAAAACAAAACCGACAAACTAATGTACATAAAAAATACATACAATAAAACACAAGAAAAAGCGCTAAGCCTAAGCATAGAACTTTTTCAGGTAAAGCCCATTTCTAGCCTCAGGCAGCTTGTTCCCATCAAAATCAATTAACTCATATGTGCCCTTCTTTAAGACCTTCGACACGACATAAGGCCCTAACCACATGGCCTTGAATTTTCCTGCCCCGAGGGGTTCTTTGTCTTGGTCCCAAGTCAAAACAAGTTCCCCCTCAGAGAAAATTCGAGGTTTGACTGACTTATCATATTGGTTTTTTACTCTATTCTTGTGAGCTTGATTAGCAGTCAGCTCATCTCTACGTTGCTCATCAAGGTGTTCTAAATGTACCAGATGTTCTTCAAGCTCCGTCGTATCGGGTAACACATGAATAGCTATTTTCAAAGATGGGATTTCACATTCAACCGGGGTAACGGCTTCCACTCCATGAACGAGTTGGAAGGGGGAGAAACCCGTAGCATTTTTTACATTAATTCAGTACACCCAAAGAGTAGGGTATAGCATGATATGCCAGTTAGCATGGGCTGCATCAATTGTATGTTTGAGGATGGTCTTCAAAGTCTTGTTTACAGCCTCAACCTGACCATTTGCTTGTGGATAGTGTGAAGATGAATGTTCTTGTCTGAATCCAAGCATAGTGGTCAGTTCCGTCATCATGCTATTTTGAAAATGATTGCCATGGTCAGTGACAATCACTTTGGGTATAACAAACCGTGCTATAATCTGATTGAATACGAAGAAAGTTGTGGTTTCCCCTTCGGCTTTAAAAGTAGACATTGCCTTTGCCCATTTCATAAAATAGTCAACATTGACAATGATATATTTATGCCCCCCAGCTGAGGCTGGGTTGCATGTCATGTAATCAATCCCCCATTTCATGAAGGGGCCTACTGAGACAACGGGAAACAACGGAGTAAGATGTGACCGCATTTTCCTGGTGTAAAGCTGATAAGGATGACAACGCTTCACTGCTTCCACACAATCTTTGAAGATCGTGGACTAGAAATAACCGGCACATAGTATCTTCTGGGCCATAGCTAACCCAGATAAATGACCCCCACATGCTCCACTATGGGAATCATTTAGGAAAATCTCCGCTTCCTCATGGGTAAGACATCGACGCAAAATGGAATCTACCCCTCTTCCATATAACGTATCTCCTATGATGAGGTAGTTCTTAGCATGAAGGCGTAATTTAAGTCGTTCCTCCCGTGAGGAAGCTGCAGGGTACTTCAAAGTCTGGAGATATATAATTATTTCTCCGTACCAGGGATCAGAGGTGGATATTAGGAAAATATGCTCATTTGGGAATGAGTCATCTTCAACGACTACATCTTCTTCAGTAGGAAATTCTGCTATAAGCTCAACAAAAACTATGGAATTTTTAGACTTAGCAGACTGAAAATCTAAGTCAAACTCTTGGAGAATGACTATCCACTTGTTGAATTTTCCCCCAACAATCCGTCGGGACAAAACATATTGAAAGAGATTCACATCTGCCACTATTGTGGTAGTCCTTAGTAAAATGTAGTGACGTAACCTCTGGACAGCATAGACAGTTGCTAAGGCTAATTTCTCAACGTGGGTGTACCTGAGTTCAGGTTTGGCTAAAGCACGACTAAGATAGTAAACGACATGCTCTTGGAGGTTATTGTCTTCTTGGACCAAGACTACCCCAATGGTCGACTCAGACGCGACTAGATATAATATAAAATCCCTAGAGTAATCTGGCGGACGTAGTAAAGGTGCCGACAACAAAGCTTTTTTCAATGCCTCGAAAGCGAGTTGTGTAGTTTCATCCCATACAAATGGCGTGTCCTGTTTAAGCAGGTGCATGAAACCCTTGGTAATCTTGGCATAGTTAACGATAAAACGTCGAAGAAAATTAGACTTTCCATGCAGGCTTTGAAGTTGCCTGATAGAACAAGGAGGAGGTAGATTTACAATGGCCTCTACTATTAATGGATCCACCTGGATGCCTCTATTAGAGACAATGAACCCGAGCAATCTTCCTGACTCGACACAGAACATGCATTTGTGGGGATTCAAGCGGATGTTATAGTATTTGTATCTCTCAAATATCAACCGTAAGTGATCTGGATGTTCAATCCTCTTACGAGAATGAGCAGGAAGATCATCAAGGTAAGGTTTGACAATGGCTTTGATATAATGGAAGGAAAATTTCATAGCTCGTTGAAAGGTTTCCCTAGCATTTTTCAATCCAAAGGGATTTTTTTGTACGCGAAGGTACCCCAAGGACAAATGAAAGCAATTTTATGTTGGTCTTTCGGTTTTATTTGAATTTGATTGTATCTGGATAAACCATCCATAAACGAGAACACCTCACTTCCCGCTTCAGTCGGTACAGATGCGTATGGTCCCTTGCTTCTTATCAATGGGAACAGGGTTGGATACCCATTCCGTCAGAGCTATGGCATAAATAAAACCAGCCTTCAACAGTTTTTCAACTTCAACCTTCACAGCCACTCCTTTACGCGCGTTAACAAGTCTTAACTTTTGCCGAACAGGTTTGGCATCAGGGTATGTTCAGATCTCATGTTCAACTATCGATGGATCAATGCCTGGCATCTCCTCATATGACCAGGAAAAGACATCGCAGAATTCCTTGAACAAGGCAGTATAGATGGAAATCTCCTTAGGAGAGCAGTTTGCACACATATATATGTTTTCCACGACATCAAGATTTACAGAGATGTTGATAGGGATAGTAGCGAAAATATTTTCCATATTCCACTCGACAAACATTCCTTCCTTGGGTAAGGGATTGATGGGTGTATCAACATCATCTGACAATCTCATATGAAACTCTTGATTTTCTATCCTGCTTAGCTTTGGAAGAAAATAGGATCGATGGTGAATATCTTCATAGATCTTACCACGTCCACTCATGGCTTCCAGAATGGATTCACCAGAAGGTAAAGCCATATCTAAATAGTCCGTAGAGTGCAAATATTTTTTCGCCCAAGCGGACAAATTTACTTCTTCCAGGTCCTCTAAGACTGTGAGAGGATGGGGAATGGGATCAACAGCGGTTTGAGTGATGGCTTCGTAAGCTACTTCCACTACCGATAGGGGCACTTCCGGTTCATGGGGGGAAGGGAGGACCCAAGGATCAGTCCTATCAACAATCGTGGCTATGGACTTCCCCACACTAGTAGAACCAATATATTTAATCGGGGCTGGAAGATCAAATGTGCCCATCAGTGATGCGTACATTCCAGCCCCCAAGCTCTGTGCAACATGTTTGACCTGATCAACCAATGGTACAGCAGACTCATTAGACTTTAAATGGCCTTTTCGAGTAAAATCAAGTTGGTCAACAGTAACCAACTTCCCTTCGTGTGGAAATACCACCACCTGAAAAATAGCCGACGCAATAGCGGACATGGCATAAGTCCAGCTTCTTCCCAGAAGAAAATTATAGTCCAAAGGTGCATCAATCACTTCCACCTCAACAGACACTGCTTTCCCTGCCAGCTTAATTTCAAAAGCCGGTAGGATACCATGCGGACGAAATGACCTTCCATCGAAAGTAGTAAGTAGAGTGTTTGATGGGACCAGCTCTGGGGATCTGAGAGCTTTCCAATAGGTCAAGGACATAACGCATGTAGAAGCACCCTCATCAACAAATACCCTTCCAATGGTCTTTCCACCATGGATGACATCTATTGATAAGGCTACATGGTAAGGTAGGCGAATTTTAACATCAGACAAATGAAATTTCTCCATGAGACTCAACGAGTCCATGCTGCCTAAAGCTGCTAAGAGGGCATCCTGTTGAGCGTGACAGCTCTGTAACACCTCTAAAGCTGATATTGCACACGGGGTTTGGGCTAATTTTTCAACCATGGAGTAGTTTGAAGCAACCCTAGCATTAGGGTTATGCAAGGTCTTCTTAAAGACACCTTTCGGTATCTTCAGCATAGTTTCAGCAGGCTTCTCGATCGTGAGAGGGTTAGAAGTTTCACCTATAGCCTTACCATTCTCAAAAGTCTCTTTCTCATAATTTTTATTCCTCGTTTGTAACAAAGTCGAAGATCGAACCATGTTGATATAGTTTGGGTCAGGGGCATTTGGAGTGCCCCCTGTTACATTAGAAGTTGAAGCAGAGTTTTGTCTTTGGGGAAAATGATCCTTCAGGACAGCTGGTTGTTGAGATTTAAGCAACTTCTGGGTTTGTTCCATAAGGGGACAAAGTTGAGTGAGGTGATCCTCGTGGCACAACTTAAACATGAATTTAACCTTTTTATTTTCTTTCTTTCCCCCATCAGCACTATTCACGGGTTTCTGCTTGTTTTGATTTCCCTCTCCTTTCTTTCCTCTCTTTTTCTTCCCATCGGGCTGCTGATTGCCCTTCTGAGAGGTCGGTGTAAAAACATTTGCACTCTGGGGGGAGGGGGTATCCTTTGCTAACTATTACTAAATATTTACTGTTTTAGTCTCGAACTGTTGCCTTCCCTGGCTGCGTATGCTCTTTGCCGTGCACCTTGCGTGATCGCGACGAATTAGAAACAGAAAGGGAAAGTTTTTTTTCTTGTCTTCTCGGCTACGTATGCTCTTTGATGTGCACCTTGTGCGATCACGGCAAATAAGAAACAACGAGAAAACTTGAAAACGTAGACTTTCCGGGTAAGCTAACCAAGATCTAACCCCTTTGTGTGGAAAAAGTTTTTTTTGTTCTTGTTTTTCATATTTTTTTGTGATTTGCAGAAAAAAAAAGATAAGCATGGAGAACGAGTGAGAAGAGTAAAAAAAAAGAAAAAAAAATCCCCCTTCCTTTTTCCATTTTTTTACGTACCTTTTAAACTTAGCTCACTTGGTCAAAAGTTGTTTTATTCCTTAATAGGTCTTGAGTTCAAGTCTTATTAAGCTGTTTTATTCTTTAATAGGTCTTGAGTTCAAGTCTTATTAAACTACTTTTTAGTGCATGCAATTTCTATTTTCAAGTTACTTTATTGTAAAAGTGCATCTCACATAAATAAAATAAAGTAAAAAGTGAGTCACTTAAGTCTTTTAATTTCTTGCCGCACTATTTAAAAATAACATTATTGTAAAAGTGAACCTCACTTACTCTACAAAAGTGATTCACTTCAAAACAACTTTATTATAAAGTGATTGTCAAAGATTGATCTTGGGAAGAGGGGGATTATTTTTTATGGTCAAGTTAATATCTGCCACGTCACTATTGGGGACATCTTCAACATTTTCTTTGATCAAGCATAACTTCATCATCCAGAATCAGTTTTCAGTACCGTTTTTTTTAAAACCGAATATTTTTTCAAGATCTTTGCATCCAGATAGTTAGTTTTTATTCTTTCAGCCATTGATTTACAGTATGGCCTCCCCCTGTGATATTATACTTACAAGTTCTAACTATTTCGCATGGAAATCTCGTATGGAGGATGTTCTGCGAAGTAGGGGACTTTTCAAGATAACCTCAGGGAAAGAAACATAACCCATTGATGATGATAAGAAAATTAAATGGGAAAATAGATGTGATGAAGCTCGTGGATTGATTGGGATGTCAATATCTACTGATTTGCGATTCCACATATCTGGAATTGATGAACCTAATCTCGCTTGAAAAACATTGGAATCTGTGTTTGGTAAACAAAACGAAATTCGGGGTCATCAACTGGAGAATGAGTTGCTTTCCTTGAATCCAAATGATTTTTCATGCATTCAAGACTATTTATCTAAGTATAAAACTCTTAGACTCTTATGTGCAGAATGCAAGATTAAGAAAGAAGAGAAACAATGTATTTATCATATTCTTTCCAAACTTGGACCTGCATATTCTATTTTTGTATCTACATTCTACTCCATGAAAGAATTCTTGACTACAGCTAGCTATCAAGAGCCTAGCCTTGAATCCTTTTGTGATTCTTTAATTAGAGAGCAATATAAGCTCATTCATCTTGGAATAATTAACAATGCAGATACATCTGGGAAAGCCTTATTGTCCCAATAGAAAGAAAAGTCCAAGCCTCCCAAGAAACTGATTTTTCACAATAATAAGCCAGACAATAAGGGTCCCAAACCCTCTCAGTTTGCTCCTTCTTTAAAAAATGACAAAGGATCCAAGCCAAAAGTAAAGAAGACTAAGCGTCATTGCAATTTTTGTGGGAAAGATAAACATGATGAATCTAAGTGTTTTAAGAAGATGGCAGCCTTAGAAGCAGCAATGAAGAAGCACCACATCAGCCTAGATTCGTCTTCAGAATCTAAATCTCATGGATATGCACTTTGTGCTTCTGGTTACTCTTATACTGCATCTTCTTCTTCTACTTCAAATGAATGGCTCATTGATTCTGAAGCATCTTATCATATGACTAAGGATCAAGCCATATTTTCTACTATGCATGAATATAACACCAAACAAATATTTGTCGGCGATGATAGATCTCTTAGTGTTGTAGGATCTAGAACAGTTCCAGTAGAAAATGGTCATTTTAGTGATGTACTATGTGTTCCAAAAATTTCCTGCAATTTGTTATCAGTCTATCAAATTACTCATTCAGGTGAAGGTAAAACTGTGACGTTTACACCTCACCAAGTTGTAATCAAGGATTTTAAAAATCCTCAAAATGTCCTTGCTACTGGAACTGTTGATGATATTACCAGCTTGTACAAATTTTACAACTTTGGGTCATCACCTTTTCCTTCAGTTTTTGTTGCTCATAGTGATAACTTGAGCAAACTTTGGCATGAATGATTTGGTCACTTAAACTATCGCTCATTGCAACAACTATGTAAAGACAATATGGTGATTAGTCTTCTGATGGAATCTTTCAAGGATGGTGTTTGTTCCGGTTGTGTACTTGAAAAACATCATCGAGACAGTTTTGACAAACGTGCCTCTTGGCACGCCTCAGCTCCCTTGGAGCTTGTGCATAGTGACTTGTGTGGCCCTCTTCCATCTGCTTCCTTTTCTGGTTTCAAATATTTCTTAACTTTCATTGATGACTACTCCAGACGCACTTGGGTTTACTTCCTAAAACTTAAGAGCGAAGTATTTAACATGTTCTTGGCCTACAAGGCCCTTGTTGAAAAACAATATGGTCATCAAATTATTAAGTTAAGATCTGACAATGGAGGAGAATATGTTAACAAGAAGTTCACTATTTTTTGCACTAAACAAGGAATCCAACAACAACACACTATTCCATATACACCACAATAAAATGGTGTAGCTGAATGGAAGAACCGCACTTTAAAAGAAATGGCTAATTGTATGATCCAATCTAAGGGACTAAGTCTTTAATATTGGGCTGAGGCCATAAATTGTGCAAATTACATAGTTAATCACACACCCACTAAATTTTTACAAGGTATAACACTGGAAGAAGCATGGAGTAAAATTAAACCATATGTAAGTCACTTCCGTGTGTTTGGTTGTGAAGCATGGGCTCACATTCCGGATGAAAAGCGGAAAACATTGCAACCTAAAAGTGAAAAGTGCATATTTGTTGGATATTTTGAAGATGTAAAAGGTTATGGACTTCTTCGGCCACATTCTCATGATATACTCATTAGAAGAGATGTTAAATTTGATGAAAATCTCTTGGCCTGTGAGCCTAAATTGGTGAGTGTGCCATCTTTGGCCTGTGAGCCTGATTCGACAATTGTGCCTTCTTCTTCTTCTTCTTCCAACTTCCTTGATAGGTTTCCAACTCCAGTTTCTGATGATGACAGTGAGGATGAAAATCTACCTCCGCCTGCTCATGTTCCTCCAATTGCACCAACACCAATACTTCCTCGATGGGTCCGTTCAACATGTGGAGCAGCTGGTGATCTTGTCGGTGATCCTAGAGATCAACGTCAAACATGTTCTCAATTTTTTAGAAGCATGATCTAGAAACTTTTGCAAAAGCTTTAGGAAATCTAGATTGGGATGCAGCTATGGATGAAGAATATGGTTCCTTAATGGCGAACGATACTTGAGATCGTGTTCCTCTTCCAAAAGGAAGAAAACTTGTCAGATGTAAATGGGTCTACAAAACTAAGTATGCATCAAATGGAAGTCTTGAAAGACTTAAGGCAAGGTTAGTTGCCAAAGGTTTTTCCCAAGTTGAATGGATTGACTACAATGAAACCTTTTCCCCTGTAGCAAAAATGAACTCCATCCGCCTTGTTCTTTCCCTTGCAGCCTTACATAACTAGGAAGTCCATCAAATGGATGTCAAGTTTGCCTTCTTACATGGTGATTTACATGAGGAAATTTACATGCAATAACCTCCTATATATGTTCAGAATAACTCTAGCCTTGTTTATCTCCTTAAGAAATCCTTATATGGCCTTAAGTAAGCTCCTAGAGCTTGGTATGCCAAAATGGATAGCTTTCTCCTTGACACTGGTTTTTCTAGATGCCATTCTGACCACAATGTCTATACCAAGAAAGTAGGAAACCATCTCATCATACTTGTTATTTATGTTGATGATCTTATCCTTACTGGTAGTGACCCTAAACTTATAACCCATGTGAAATCCAGTCTTAAGCAAAATTTTGAAATGTCAGACTTAGGACATTTGCAATTATTTTCTTGGTCTCCAAGTCTTGCAAACCAAAGAAGGAATCTTTCTTTCCCAGTCTAAGTATGCTTGTGACCTACTTCATCGATTCCACATGGAAGATTGTAAACCAGCCCCTTCTCCCTTCCAGTCTGGAGTCAAACTTTTTGCCACTTGTACTTCCCCTTAAGTAGATGCCACCTTGTATCGTCAGCATGTTGGTAGTCTTTTATACTTGACTCATTCCCGTCCTGACCTTTCCTTTTTCATTGGTCGTGTTTCCCGTTATATGCAAACTCCTCATGAAAGTCACTGGAAATCAGCAAAAAGAATACTTCGATATATTCGAGGTACAATTCAGTTTGGGATTCATTACAGTACAGGGGGGAAACCTTTGTTGGTTGGTTTCACTGATTCAGATTGGGCTGGCGATCCTGATGATCGAAAGTCTATTGCAGGTTATGTTTTCAATTTGGGATCTGGACCTATCACTTGGGCTTGTAAGAAACAACAAGCTGTTGCTCTTTCTAATGCCAGTCAGGAAGCTTTATGGCTTCGACAGATCCTTTTAGAGTTTGGATTCGAGTAGCAGCAACCTACTCCACTTTGGTACGACAATCAAAGTGCCATCAAGCTTGCCAAAGATCCAATTCTAAATCAGCACAGCAAACACATTGAGCTACACATGCACTTCATTAGAAATCTTGTTCATGATCGTGTTATTGAATTTCTCTATTGCCCTACAGATGATCAAGTTGCAGATATCTTCACCTAGTCTCTTACAGAAGCGAAGTTTTCTAAACTTCGGTCTATGTTAGGAGTTCAGGAATGTGTCCTTAAGGGGGGATAGGCTCTAATGCCTCCTTCCTTCTCCTAATAGTGTCACTTTTGTAAATCCTTCAATCCTATCCCAAGTTGTTCTTAAGGGGGGATGTTAGGATATTTAGACACTTAGGAGTTAGTTAAGATCAACTTGTGTAATATATCCGTTAGATAAAAGTGTGTTTCTTTAGTATGCATTTGTAAATATTCTAATCCGACGGTCACAATATGTTCTAGACATAGAGTGATCCAACGATTCAACTTCTCTTAGATCATACCTACCATTGATCCGTGGCTTAACACCCGATTGGTCTATGATATCTATTTAAAGAGCATAGAGGGTCCTTGGCTAGTTGATCGATTATGAGAAGCTCATGTAACTTTATTTATTTTGCATAATAAATTGCTCCAAGTAGCTATTTGGCTGGGGTCGTGGACTGTTTCCCTCTCGAGGGTTTTAACCACATGACAAACATCGGTGTGTTGATCTGTGATCTATTTGTGTGAAGCAGTTGCTCAAGGTGTTCGGTCTTTTGGGAGTACCCTGTGTACCTGAACAAAATATGTGGTATCAACATCCTAATTGATTCCCACCCATTCAAAATTCGTGAAACAAATAGGCAGAAATGAACACATAGAACCAAATAGTGAAAATTGTTCATGTAATAGTTAAATTATATTCATCCAATAACTTTCATAATGGATGCAGATAAAATGGACATCAAGATAAAATAGTTGAATTGTCTTTGATCCCAGTTATAGAAAATTAATAGAAGGGCCTTTGTAAAATAAGCTAGTTTGATACTATCCTTCCCTTATTTTATTCTTCTATTGTCCCTCTAAAACTACAACCCATACAAAAACCTGCCTATACAAAATGAATGAAAGGACCTTTGAAAAATAGGCCATAGTCCTTCCATTCTATTCTTATATAGTCCCTAGAAAACTAAAACTAATAGACAATTGAAAAAAATCCTTAAACATAAAAAAAGAGCCAGGTCAATGAGGTGCATTGTTCCCTTTAATCAATCTCGATTGAATTTTCCCCTAAGGGAGGCTTGTCAGCTGGAGGTGACTATCGAGAGCCTTTTTAGGTCGATGGGATCCTCTTGAAATCACGTTGATATTGGATATTTGTGACATGCTCGATGATGAGTTGTTTCAACTATTCAGTCTGGCCCATTAACTTATTGTCCAACTTGTACCCGATTCTCTTCTCCATGGATTTCGTGTCCTATTGGTCGCATTTTCCTTCGATCCTCTATCAAAGTTCTGCGATTAGATTTTCCAACTCCTCCACTCTTTGGATCGTTCCATCATTTTCACTAATCCATCCAACAAGCCCACAACTCATACCATCCATCATTATAAACTTTTCAACCGAGAAATATACCATATGCCACCAGAACCGAATATCAAGGATAGTTACAAAGAACCAATTACCTTCTGTGTAACACCCTTAAAACCCTAATGAGATATCTATAAAACAAATAATATAATATATAACATGCAAGTAACATTATATTCAAAGTTCGAGAAACAAATAAGCAGAAATGAACACATAGAACCAAATAGTGGAAATTGTTCATGTAATAGTTACATTATATTCATCCAATAAATTGCATAATGGATGTTGAGAAAATGGACATCAAGATAAAATAGTTGAATTGTCTTTGATCCCAATTATACAAAATCAATAGAAGGGCCTTTGTAAAGTAGGCCAGTTTAATACTATCCTTCCCTTATTTTATTCTTCTATTGTCCCTCTAAAACTACAACCCATACCAAAAAAAACTTTCCTATACAAAATGAATGAAAGGGCCTTTCAAAAATAGTTCATATTCCCTCCATTATATTCTTATATAGTCCCTATAAAACTAAAACTAATAGACAATTGAAAAAAAATCTTAAACATAAATAAAAGAGCCAGGTCAATGAGTTGCATTGTTCCCTTTAATCAATCTCAATTGAATTTTCCCCTAAGGAAGGCTTGTCGGTTGGAGGTGACTATCGAGATCCTTTTTAGGTCGATGGGATCCTCTTGAAATCACGTTGATATTGGATATCCATGACATGCTCAATGATGAGTTGTTTCAACTATTCATTCTATCCCACTAACTTATTATCCAACTTGTACCCGATTCTCTTCTCCATGGATTTCATGTCCTATTTGTCGCATTTTCCTTCGATCCTCTATCGAAGTTCTGCAATTAGATTTTCCAACTCCTCCACTCTTTGGATCGTTCCATCATTGTCACTAATCCATCCAACGCACCCACAACTCCTAACATCCATCATTATAAAATAAGGAGATAACCTTGACTAAGTTTGGTACAAAAGCTTCCAATACGAGAGCTCACCACTGAGCAGAGCAATGGTTGGAATTCGA
The DNA here is from genome assembly GCA_001517045.1 of Pseudotsuga menziesii. NCBI lineage: Eukaryota > Viridiplantae > Streptophyta > Pinopsida > Pinales > Pinaceae > Pseudotsuga > Pseudotsuga menziesii. The sequence goes on from LPNX011175691.1 coordinate 276,963, forward strand.
TGCGTGCCCTTGTATAAAAAATTATTACCGAAGCAAGGAAGAGGGACAATGGAGGGAAAAACTGTCGAATCTATAGCTACATTAGTTGAAATTTTCAATGAGCAAAAAGAAAGAGGAGAAGAACTGATTTAATAAACGAACGTGAGTGGAAACAAAATAAAAACCAACACCGCCAAAGGTGAAGAAAAATATAGCTCCAACGAAAATGAATGTAAAAGTAATCGAAAGATTGGATCTATCAGAATTCAGAGACCATACTATGCTCAGTAACCTTTGGGTGGATGGATGGGGTCAGATCCACCCTTAGGGCTTGCGCATACTATCATGATGTGATTGTGATCGAAAACTACAAATATAGACTAAAATATGTGCTCTGAAGCTACTCACCTCTATGAAATCACGATTTGAGAAACTAAAATATGCAATTTCACCAATTTTTTAGTTCAATGGTATCAGAGAATAACCAGAATGAGGTGTTATGATGGCTAGATTTTGGATTCAAGATGACCTATTTTCGCACACATCAAGATTAGAATCAACCTCCCTTTTTAATAGATTTTTTTGTCAGTGTTTAAATGAATCCAATCCGGTCATTTGTGAGAAAATAATATTTAGCATGTTGCAGAGCATTTAATGCGGCTACACTAGGCTTGACGATAGTTGAATCTTCTCTAGTCAAACCTGCTACAACTATCTGCAATGTGAGCTTCTACATTTATGTTTTTGAATAAAATCTAATGTCTTATTTACTTTTATGTTGATGAAATGGCATTTTACACTCGTGATTTAATACTCTTTGCGAAATTTTCCAGAGGGCTATGGTAGGGTTGACAACGTTCAAAGGATTTCTTTTGCGGGATTTAACAGTTTCTAAGAGGTTTTTCCCATCTAAAAACATATTTGACAAGTGTTCACAACATTGTAAAGTCAACAATGAAATTCCAAAGATTTTTCAAGCCTGTTGTTTTACATATTCTTTAAACTTACTAGCGCCATCATTTTTAATCTTTTATATGTCAATGTTATGATTAATATTTTTTTTTTCTTCTAAATTTTTTCTCTATAATTTTTTTAAATAACAAAAAACTACTTAAAAACACAACATTCATAATACAGGCCTAACAGACCTTGCAATAGCCCAGATGAACAAAAAGAAAAAGGAAGCTAGTATCTATTATATTTTTATCATTTAAGATAGCATTATATTAGGATCTTTAACTGAGAGAATAACAAGCACAACAATCAAACACAAGAGACAATGAACAAAATGTTTTTCCTCGGGGAAACCATAAATGGAGAAAACCCTGCAACTTCCTCAGAGATAGAATCAGCACCAAAAGTAAAACCCCAAAACAGTAAGATGATCTCCTCACAGCAATAGCCTCTTTCTTTCTAGCCGTAGCAACTTCTTCTCTCTTAGCTATGTGCTACAACTGAGTGTCAGTGAGTGTGTGATAAATAGAGAGGCTCACTCTCTATTTATACTAATTCCTAACTTGACAATAAATCACTAGGGCCAACTTCTCTAGGAGAGTCTAATAACCCTAGGGCGTCGTAACTGCGGGGAATTTAACCCTTGAACAATATGAGGGTTACCCACAATGACTTGACATGACTTGTTTACATTATTGAATCTCCCGATAGGAACATCGGGGCATGACATGACTCAAATACATTACAGACACTTCCTGAAATAAACATCGGGGTACAAGACATAAGATATATAGGTGAATACATTCCGAAGTTACAAATACATCAACACTCCCTCTTAACTAGGAAGGTATTCTCTCGACACAATTTGTCAGCACGGGTCTTCTTCTCTGTATCATCTGGATCATCAATGAGTTCTCATCATCTTCATCTTTAATTCATCTTCATCTTCATCTTCAATTTATCTTCATTTTCAAGTCATGTTCATCTTGATTTGGATCATCATTGCTGGATCATCATCACTGGGTCATCACTGAGTCATCATCACGGGTGCTATCTCTTGATTCTTCTCATCATAGGAAGTTCTACAAAGCCATCCCTTTTTCATGTTGGATGTATCATCATAGAGATAGTCCTTTTTAATACCAGATGTGGCATCTACACAGAGCCAGTCCTTTTTCATACTGAATGTGTCATCACAGAGCTAGTCCTTTTTCATACTAGATGTGGGATCTAGACATAGCCAGTCCTTTTTCATACTGGATGTGTCATCACATAGCTATTCCTTTTTCATACTAGATGTGGGATCTACATAGAGCTATTCCTTTTTCATATTGGATGTGTCTTCATAGAGCTAGTCCTTTTTCATACTAGATGTGGGATCTACATAGAGTCAGTCCTTTTTCATACTGGATGTGTCTTCACAGAGCTAGTCCTTTTTCATACTAGATGTGGGATCTACACAGAGCTAGTTCTTTTTCATACTAGATGTGTCTTCACAGAGCCAGCCCTTTTTCATGCTAGATGTGGGATCTACACAGAGCTAGTCCTTTTTCATACTAGATGTGTCTTCACAAATCCAAACCTTTTTCATGCTGGATATGGGATCATCACATACATCTGACAATGGAAGGAACCAATCCTCTCACCATGTCAGAGCTCTTACATCTGACCATGGAAGGAACCAATCCTCTCACCATGCCAGAAGGGCACATCACTCACATCTGACCATGGAAGGAACCAATCCTCTCACCATGTCAGAAAGGCACATCACGGACTCATCACATCCTCTTTGGAGGAATCTCGATCTGGAGAACACCAAGATTCTCCCTGAAGTACTCAAACTTCACTCTAGCCAATGGCTTCATCAACACATCAGCTATCTGTTTGTCCGCCGCAACATATTGGAGCTTCATTGCTCCTCTCTGCACCATATCCATGATATAGTGATACTTGATATCGATATGCTTCGACTTGTCATGGAACACCAGGTTCTCCGACAACTTCACACAACTCTTGTTGTCGCAATATATACAAGTAGCACCTAACTGGAGATCAAATAGATCAGATAGTATCTTCCTCAGCCATACTGCCTCACAACTAGCTGAACAGGTTGTGACATACTTTGCTTCAGTTGTACTCAGTGCCACACAGGATTGCTTCCTGCTAAACCAAGAGATCACACCTGATCCCATACTGAAGCAGCACCCTAAAGTGCTCTTCCTATCGATGGCACTGCCTGCCCAATCTGAATCAACATAACCCTCCAGGTTAATCTTTTGATCAGCCTTATACTTGAGCCCATAATCAACTGTACCCTTTAGGTACCTTAGAATATGCTTTGCAACAATCAAGTTAACATCTCTCGGATCTGTCAGGAATTGGCTCAAGGTGTTCACAGCAAAGCAAATATCTGGTCTCATATTCGTCAGGTACATCAAGGACCCAATCATTTAATGATAGAACATGGCATCAAGCGACTCAGATGAAGCATAATTCAATAGCTTCAGGTTCGATGCCATAGGTGTGGTTATGGCCTTGTAGTCTATCATCCCAAATCTCTTCAGGATCTCTACTGCATACTTCCCTTGTCTGAGGAAGATTCCATCTGCATTCTGCCACACCTCCATGCCTAGAAAATAATGCATCATACCCAAGTCCTTCATTTCGAACATGGCAGCAAGATTTCTCTTCATATCAGTAATCAATCCATCCATACCTGTTACAAATAGATCATATACATATAGTAGGAGTATCATTGGATTGCCTTCTTTAACCTTGTAGTAGAGGTTGGAATCTTCTTTACTTTTGGTAAAGCCCAAACTGGATAGAAAGCTGTCAATTTTGCCGTACCATGTCCTGGGTGCTTGTTTCAAACCGTACAGGGCTTTCTACACACATGAGACTCCCTGTCACGTGTCTCAAAACCGAGTGGTTGCTCCACATACACTTCCTCTTCCACTACACCATTCAAGAAATCATTCTTGACATCCATTTGGTGTATCTTCCATTTCATCACTGCAGCCAGAGCAAGTACTGATCTGATGGAAGTGTATCTAGATACAGGTGAAAATTTTTCTTCATAATCTATTCCTTCTTTCTTAGAGAAGCCACGAGCCACAGATCTTACTTTATATTTTTATATGCTGCCACTTACAACATGCTTGATCTTGTAGATCCATTTGGAAGTCACTATAGACTTCCCCTCAGGTCTTGGGAGAACATCCCAAACATCATTATTCATGATCAATTGGTACTCTTCGATCATAGCATCCTTCCATTCTTTCTTTTCTGTCGCTTCTTCATTGTTGGAAGGTTCTTTATCAATGAAATCACCTAATAATTCTACATAACTGGAACAAGACCTGGTTCTTTTCCTTTCTCTATGTGATTCTTCTAGAGCCCCATATCTTTTTGCACCTTGGATAACTTCTCGTACCCAAGCAGGTTTCCTCTTGTGAGGATTCTTCTCATGAGGTGGATCTACAGGTTCTTGAGGTTCTTTTATTTCTTGATCTTCTTCTTGATATTCTTCGTTCATGGTTGTGTCATGAATTCTACGTGCTTCTATTTCTTCAGGTTCTTCAGTAGGTCTCTTTCTGGATTTGTTGTAAGTTGAGTCTTCGTCAAATTTCACATCCCTGCTGATGTCGATCTTATTGAATCCTAGGAAGTATATTCTGTAAGCCTTCGAGCTTTCAGAGTATCCCACAAATATACCCTTCCTTCCTGAAGGATCTAACTTTGTCCTCTTTTCTTTTGGAATGTGTATGTACACTAGACAACCGAATATTCTGAGATGGTTGACTTCCGGTTTCTTTCCGAAAGAGACTTCTTCAGGTGTCTTATTCTCAAGTACTGGAGTACGGTTCTGTACATACACCGTTGTTCTTGCAGCTTCTGCCCATAGATGCATGGGAAGATCTTGATCATGAAGCATGGCCTTTGCAACTTCCATGATCATTCTATTCTTCCTTTCTGCAACTCCATTATGTTGTGGATTATATGGAGTGGTTAACTCCCTCTTAATCCCTGAATCTTTGCATAAGTCTTTGAATTCATTCAAAGTGAATTCTCTGCCATTATCTGATCGAAAAATCTTGATTTTCTTTTCTATGTGGTTCTCGATCAAGGCTTTGAATTCCTTGAACTTGCTGAATACTTCATCTTTGTTGTTCATAAAATATATCCATGTCTTCCTAGAAAAATCATCAATAAAAGAAACATAGTATACATACCTGCTTAATGAACTGGATGACATCGGACCGCATACATCGGAGTGGATGATTTCCAAGATTCCTTTTGCCTTTATATCGCTACTTGGAAATGTCTTCTTTGTGTTCTTTCCTTTTGCACATCCTTTGCAAACACCATCATGTTTTGTTTTCATTTTTGGAAGACCTTCAACAGCTTTGCTTGCAAGTGGTAGTGCTCTGTAATCCACATGTGCAAGCCTTCTATGCCAAAGTTCATTTGGTTCTATTGAGTCATGAACCAAAGCTTGTTCTGGTTGGCCCTTCAATTTGTATAGACCTCCTTCTTGTTCCCCAATCACTATTGCATTGTCAAAAGTCTTTCCCTTTGGCCACATAAGAACTTGGCCATCTACAAAAGCAACCCTCATTCCTTTTGCATCCAATGCAGATATGGAGAGGAGGTTCTTCTTTAGTCCTGGTACAAACAATACATTTTTCATCTTCATAGACTTTCCAGAGTCTAGCTTATAGGAGGATTCACCACTACCTTTTATTGGATACTGGTAGTCACCCCCAAGTTTCACCTTGTGAGGTGACTCATGTTCAGATAGTTTCACAAATGATTCTTTGAATCCCGTCATATGCTTGGAAGCACCAATGTCTATAAGCCAATCATTGCTTCCATGTGAGATAGTTCCCATGAGAGCGGAGATCAGCACATATTCTTCATCACTTGAAGAATCATCACTTTCTTGTCTGATTCTCTTTGTGGAAGGTTCATCATCCTATGTAGCATGAGCATGATGTCTTCTCTTGTTTCCCTTTTTCTTCTTTGATTTCCCTTTGTTAGGGTAGTATTTTGATATGTGACCTTTCTCATCACATGTGTAACATCTAATAGTAGGCATATCTCTTCTACACTGTGAAATATTACCTTTGGAGCGATGATGGTCCCTTCTAGTTTTCTTGGTGTGGGATGTGAGAGCTTGATCTTCACTTCCCATATTTTCTTCTCGAGATGCTATCTGAGCTTCTTCTTGAGAGCATTCTTCCCATATTCTACTGAACTTGACTAACTTATTTCTAGCACAGATCCCTTGAATGAAAGAGTCCCATGCCCTAGGTAGACCATTCAAGGTGGTCATCACAATATTTGCATTTTCCAGTTCTTCATCTACTGCTTCCAGCTGTTCCTTGATCTAAGATACCCTTGTAAAGTAAGACTGGATGGTTTCTGCATTCTAGACCTTTACATTCTTCAGTTGGTTTCTCAAAGTCATCTTCCTATTTATGTTCTTCCCTTCAAACAATTTGGTTAGGGAATCAAACATAGCTTTAGGTGTCTTTAGGGAGGACACCTGTGGTATGAGGTGATCCTTGATTGAATCAGCAATAATCCTCTTAGCCATAACCAACTTCTTCTTATGTAAGGCCTTAGCCTCATCTCACTCTGGAACTGGAACCTCCTCATTGATATAGGAGTCCAACTCATTTTCTTCCAAGACCAGGGAGATCCTATACTTCCAGGCTCGGAAGTTATCAACTCCCTCAAGATTTTCATCAAGCTTGGTATGATGAGACATCTTAACTGAGAACCTCAAATGGAAAAAGATTTAGATCTTACCAGGTCAAGATGTTGGATCTGGATTTGGAGCTGAATTTCTGCAGTGTTGGTTCAGGAGCAGATTAGGGTTTGGCTTTCCCGGAGTTCTGTCCAACCAAATGCTTTGATCTTGATATATAAACTTTGATTTTTAAGAGGAGATCAATCCATGCCTAAGCTCACTCAAAAATTCCACTTCTGTGGAAATCCCTAATTTCTGGCAGCAGTGTCGGGTCCAAAACTAAAAAAAACTCTAAATCAGATTTTGCTTCAACATAAAGATGCGCCCTAGGGAGGAGAGTCAGCCAAACCTTCTTTTGCTAAAAATATATGGATATAGATCCAAAAAGTAGGAAGCCCTAGTTCCCGCAGCTGCACAATGTCTTATTCTCAGGTTAGCTCTGATACCATGTTAGATTTTTATCATTTAAGCTAGCATTATATTAGGATCTTTAACTGAGAGAATAACAAGCACATCAATCAAACACAAGAGACAATGAACACACTGTTTTTCCTCGGGGAAACCATAAATGGAGAAAACCCCGCAACTTCCTCAGAGATAGAATCAGTACCAAAAGTAAAACCCCAAAACAGTAAGATGATCTCCCAACATCAGTAGCCTCTTTCTTTATAGCCCCGGTAACTTCTTCTCTCTCAGCTATGCGCTACAACTGAGTGTGAGTGAGTGTGTGATAAATAGAGAGGCTCACTCTCTATTTATACTAATTCCCTACTTGGCAATAACTCACTAGGGCCGAATTCTCTAGGAGAGTCTAATAACCCTAGGGCCCCGCAACTGCGGGGACTTTAACCCTTGAACTATAGGAGGGTTACCCACAATGACTTGACATGACTTGTTTACATTATTGAATCTCCCAATAGGAACATTGGGGCATGAAATGACTCAAATACATTATAGACACTTCCGGGAATAAACATCAGGGTACAAGACATAAGATATATAGGTGAATACATTCCGAAGTTACAAATACATCAACAGTATCTGTCATAGGATGTAGGATTATAGAACCATTTAGGCTGGATGAGGAAAGCAAATCAACATCAACAATCAGGATTAGGCTTGTGCTCTTGTTACTTGCATGGATCTCTCATACTATTACCTTGCTCAATTTTACTCATGCTTTCAGTTGGAAAAATGGGTTATGCTACTGCTTTTTAAACAATTCTAGACAATCCCAATATGTTGTAGTGGCTTTGCCCATGTTTTTTTTATGCTTAGCATATGCTCCTTTATTACTACTTCCTTTGCTTGCTAAGATGTTGCTTGGTAAAATGAATCAACGGGTGGTGATCCTTCATAGGGTTTAATAGGGCCGTATTTTACTACGAATATGAGTTAACAAGTATATTGATTGGTATGTGCGCTAGGACTCTTTCTCTCTTGCGTGGGTGTATATCCTATTGTTTCCTTATTGCCTACTTCCTTATCTCTTGCGACGACATTTGTTGCAGTTGGGCTCTGCATTTCCCACTTATCCACTTATACCTCTGCTCTCTTCGCAACTAGGGGTGCCCTTTCCTTTGCTAGTGATGAGCTTAACCACACTCTGATACCACTGTGGGAAAGGCAGGGGAATGGCGCTCTCTTCAATAGCAGCACTAAAAACTTAACTAACAGTTCAAAATACAACCTACAGGAAGGATGGGACTCATTGACAGAGCTTAGAAACTCAATTTAATTTCTATAGGTCTATTGCAGCTTGGCTTCTACTTCTAACAGTGCTCCCTATATGGTGTTGTAGCTAGCTGTTACTGCTAGAAACACTTAACATGCTTAATTCAACTAGCTGTGACTGCTGACATCACTCACAGCTCTGTTGCAATCCACTATTTAACACATTTTTTATCACCCATGCATCCGTTAACTTATCAGAAATATTTTACTGAATAAATAAAAAACATCCAAACTAATAAAACTCGAGCTGCTACAACAAACTGACATAAAAAAACTGAGTTGTTTCAAAAACAGAGTAAAACACAGAATTACACAGGAAAATATCAGAGTTTCAACTTTGTTTCTATTTCACTCTCTGGTGTGTATTTTCAGCGTCTGAAATATGATTTACAAACTAGGTATATATAGGATTATGGCTAAGTTAGTCATTAAATACAAACTGGCCCTTCATTTATACAAAAAATGGGATTCTCTGTAAATAATTTTGTTTGTTACACTTTGACTGATTTAAGAAGTGTGCTACCTCTTCAGATTTTTGGACGTGCTTTGTTGGCACTGTTATGTTGCAGCAAAATGACTTTTGACAATTTAAATAATCTGTTGTTTGTCTAGTAGTGTGCTGATGAGGTGGTTTGCGGCTCTTCAACATTCTGGCGATTGCAATTTGGGTGGTGATGCCCCTTCAAGAAATGTTGTAGCCAGCGGTGCAGTAATTAACAGCTTCAACATTATCCCCCTTAATTAATACACTCAAAAAACAAAATTTTGTAACACGAAATTTCTGTTACAGCTTACAAACCCCAATGTTTTTTCTATGAAGTTCAAACAAATATTTTCCCAATGGTTTTGTAAACAAGTCTGCAAACTGATTTCTTGATGTGCAAAATTCCACATTGATTTCATTGGTGTTTATCCATTTACAAATAAAATGATACCGTGTATCAATATGTTTACTTCTTTTGTGAAAGACGTGATTTCTTGATATTGCAATAGTTGAGTTATTATCACAAAAAATTGGAGTTGGTTCATTTTGTTCATGCTGTAACTTAGAAAGAGTTCTTCTCATCCATACTGTTTGACATGTAGCTGCTATTGCAGCAACATACTCTGCCTCAGCAGAGGATAGTGTCACTATGGGTTGCTTCTTAGATGCCCATGCTACTGATACAGATCCAAAACTGAACACATATCCAGATGTGCTCTTTCTATCATCAATAGAACCTGCAAAATCACTGTCAATGTATCCAATCAACTTAAAATTTGAATTAGATGTATACTGGATACCAAAATTTGTTGTTTCGGCAATATATCTTAGGATTCTCTTTCCAGCTTGCTAATGGGTACTCTTTGGTGTTTCCATAAACCTTGAAATCAAACTTACTGCAAACATTATATCAGGTCTTGTTGCAGATAAGTACATGAGACTTCTAACTAGTCTCTTATACATCGTTGGATCAAACTTTGACCCATCATCATCCTTACTGAGTTTTGTGCCAGTTGCTATTGGAGTTACAGCTGGCTTACAATTCAACATTCTGAATCTTTTCAATACATCATTTGCATATAAAAATACCATCTTCAGATTGAATTACTTCAATACCAAGGAAATATTTCATCAATCCTAAATCAGTCATCTCAAATTCTGTTTTCATGGCTTTCTTGAACTCATCTACAGAAAGATCTCTAGTGAATATCAAATCATCCACATATAAACAAACAATCAGTATTTTACCTTCTTGATTTACCTTTGTATACAACGTTGGTTCACTTGGACTTCTGTTGAATCCTTCACCATTCAAATATTCATCAATTCTGTTGTACCAAACTCTGGGTGACTGCTTCAATCCGTACAATGCTTTCTTCAATCTGTAGACTTTGTCTTCTTGTCCATCAACCTCATATCCTAGAGGTTGTCTTACATAAACCTCTTCTTCTAAAGATCCATTCAAAAATGCATACATTACATCCATTTGATGTACATACCATTTATTATGAGCAACAATAGTTAATACCATCCTTACCATATCAAGTCTGGCTACAGGTGCAAATGTCTCATTATAATCAATTACAGGTTGCTGACTAAACCCCTGAGATACAAGTCTTGCTTTATATTTTTCAACATCACCATCAACATTTAACTTAGTTTTATAAATCCATTTGACACCAATACAATTTTTATCTTCAGGAAAATCTACAAGATTCCAAGTATTATTTATTTCTATGGCATCAATTTCTTCATCCATTGCTTTTATCCAAATATCATTTTTAACAGCTTCATCAAAATCTACAGGATCACATGCTATAAATGAAAAATTTGAAACTTGATCTACCACTTCATTTTGATCATACATTTCTCTTAAACTTCTAGTCTTCTGACCTCTAAATCTGTTTCTTAATGATGCCAATGTAGGATTTGATTCATTGCTTACCTCCGGTCCTGTTCCTTTTTGTCCACCAACACTTGATGGTTCACCATGTTCATGAGTTCTGGGCGTTCTGGCAGGTGTCCTTGCTATTGGTGTATGTGGAGTTTATTGTCCTCCATGTGTGCCCTGTTCATCTTCTTCATCGTCTGCGTGAGGTGCAACAACACCCTCACCAACCAACTTATCAATGCTCCCATCCCATGCTTCTTCTTCTTTAAACACCACATCTCTGGTAATTACATACTTCTTGGTGATGGGATTATAAAGTCTATATGTTTTAGATTCTTCACTATATCCAACAAAAATACATTTCTAACTTTTGTCATCTAACTTTCTCCTCAACTCTTCAGGTACATGTGCATAAACTACACAACCAAAAATTCTTAAATAAGTTATGCTACTACACTTACCGCTCCAAGCTTGTTGAGGAACTTGATCCTTCACGCTTTTTGTTGGGATTCTGTTTAGAATGTATACTGAACAAGTAACAACATCTCCCCAATATTCTTTTGAGAGATGATTCTCCTTCATCATACTTCGAGCCATGTTCATAATGGTTCGATTCTTCCAAAATGGTTGCTCAATACTTGACAATCCTTTTACCATCTACTTTTTCTGTAGCAATTCTAAACCACCAAAATGTAAATGGCCATATCTCAAATGACATAACCATGATTGATCTAAACTCGTATTTTTATAAGCATTCAAAGAGTTAGTCAAATCATTTCTCATAGTTAGCGGAAACATTCTATTCTTTGTCATCTCTACTCTGGAAATCAACTGTTTACTTGGATATTTATCATAAATAGTGCATACCTTTTTCTTGAAGAATACTTTGTACTCTTTCTCCAACAATTGTCCAACACTCAATAAATTACACATCAAACCAGGAACATAATAAACATCATGTATTGTTCTTCTTTTACCATTTTTTACATACACAGCAATCACACCTTTACCATTAAATTTTACCTTACAGTCATTATCTAAATTTACTTCAGACTGAATGCTGGTGTCTAGGCTTGAAAATAATTCCCTATTTCCATTCATGTGGTTTCTGCATGCGCTGTCCAAAAACCATATATCTTTTGAAATTTCCTGGGTGACATTACAAGTCAAAAGCATAGGTTGCTATTCATTTTTAGTCTCCTTCGTCATGTATGTAGACAACTTACTAGAATCTGCTTGTTTCTTCCAACACTTCTTAGCAAAATGCCCGAATTTCTTACAATAAAAACATTGAACTTTAGATTTATCATACCTCTGATTTCCTGACTGTCCTGCTCTACTGCTACTCCCCCTTACATCAGGAGTATTCTACTGTAACTTCTCTTCATTTTCAACAGCATTTATGTTGTCACTATGACCAGCACTTCTTCCTCCTCTTCCTTTGTTACTATCTCTTCTTCTGCCTCTACCTCTAGTAACATTTAACTAAGATTTAAAAGCATTTTCTAAAGGAGTGTCAGCATACCTGTTCATTCTTGATTCATGAGCAAGCAATGAACCAGTCAGCTCATCAATGTGCATTTGACTAAGATTTTTAAATTCTTCAATTGGAACAACCACTGCTTCAAACTTCTTTGGCAAACATCTCAGCAATTTTTCAATCACACGTTGATCTGGAAGGTCTTCACCATACTGTTGTAGCTGGTTTACAACACTCATGACTTGTGTCATGAAATTATCAACAATCTCACTGTCTTTCATCTTCAAATTCTCAAAGTCTCTTCTTAAATTCTGCAACTTAACATTCTTCACCTTGGTCACACCTCGATAGCATGTTTCAAGAGTGTCCCAAGATTTCTTTGAAGACTTGACACTTGATATATTCAGAAAAATAGATTCGCTCAGACCTTGCTGAATAAGACTAAGATCCTTATTATCTTTCTTCTGATTCTCCTTCAACAGAACACGTTCAGCATTTGTTAGAGCCAACTCAGCCGCTTGATCCGCTGGTTCAGGATAGCCAATCAAGCATATCTTGAACCTCCCAAAGATCCTGAGCAGGCAGGATAATTCTCATTTTAATAAACCATGTGTCGTAATTTATTTCAGACAACACTGGAATTTGTGGCTGCACTACATTGATGTTAGTAGCCATCTCAATTAATTTCAAAAAACAAATGAGTAACAAAACTCAACCGGGATCTTAAACACGAAAGAGAACCTAACCACGCTCTGATACCACTATGGGGAAGGCAGGGGAGTGCCGCTATCTTCAAAAGCAGCATTGAAAACTTAACTAACAATTCAAAATACAACCGACAGGAAGGCTACGACTCACTAACAGAACTTAGAAACTCAATTTAAGTTCTACAGGACAGTTGCAGCTTGTTTGCTACTGCTAACAGTGCTCCCTAGATGGTGTTGCAGCTAGATATTACTACTAGCAACACTTAACATGATTAATTCAACTAGCTGCAACTACTGACGTCACTCACAGCTCACGCACAACTTTGTTGCAGCTCACTATTTAACACATTTTTTATCACCCCGGCATCCGTTAACTTATCAAAAATATTCTAATGAATAAATAAACAACATCCACACTAATGAAACTCGATCTACAACAAACTGGCATTAAAAAAAAATTGTGTTGCAACTAGCTGTTACTGCTAGCAACACTTAACATGCTTAATTCAACTAGCTGCGACTACTGACGTCACTCACAGCTCACGCACAGCTTTGTTGTAGCTCACTATTTAACACATTTTTTATCACCCCAGCATCCATTAACTTATCAAAAATATTCTAATGAATAAATAAACAAAATCCACACTAATGAAACTTGATCTACAGCAAACTGACATAAAATAAATAAATAAAACTGAGTCTTTTTCAAAAATAGAGTAAAACACGAAATTACACGGGAAAATATCAGAGTTTCAACTCTATTTCTATTTCATTCTCTGGTGTGTATTTTCAGCGTCTGGAATATGATTTACAAATTAGGTATATATAGGATTATGGCTAAGTCGGTCATTAAATACAAACCGGCCCTTCATTTATACAAAAAACAGGATTCTCTGTAAATAATTTACTGTCTGTTATAGTCTGACAGATTTGAGAAGTGTGCTGCCTCTTTAGATTTTTAGATATGCTTTGCTGGCACTGTTCTGTTGTAGCAAAATGAATTTTGACAATTTAAATAATCTGTTGTTTGTCTGGTAGTGTGCCAGTGAGGCGTTTTGCGGCTCTTCAACATTCTGGCGGTTGCAATATGGGCGGTGATGCCCCTTCAAGAAATGTTGCAGCTGGCGGTGGAGTAATTAACAGCTCCAACATTGCCTACTTCCTTATCTCCTGCGATGACCTTTGTTGCGGGTGGGATCTGCATTTCCCACTTATCCACTTATACCTCTGCTCTCTTTGATGCTAGGGGTTCCCTTTCCTTTGCAAGTGATGAAACTTTGACTTTTTCCAAAAGATACTTTCTCTGCTAACTGCTTTAACGTTATTTGGAATAGGTTATTTAATGAGATCACGTCGGGAAACAAGGTCAACTGAACTTAAGGGATAAGCATTGACACCATAATAAACCCATAGGGATTGGCACCCACCATAGCGAACCATTTTCAAAGGTATAAACATTGGCCCTCAAACAAACTTGCAGGTAAAATGCTTATAAATGTTACATTTAGGGTTCTATTAGCTCTAAAATTGAAATGGGTGTTGCTAACTCTAAAACTCAAAAGTATGCAAGCACTTAATATGGATATTGAACTACATGATTCCCTATTATAGGCTCTTAATATATAGGGTTTGGATCTCCAACAGAATAAGCTCGCTTCACTACGATCAAATTTTATGCTTGTGTTCTAGCTTTTTCGAACATGACTCTGAGTACACAGGTTCAAGTAGATTTTATAAAGTCTAAGGTAGTCAAAAATACTGACATAATCTTTATGTTCGAGCGACTTGCAAAAAATCTTATCCACATAATATTTGATGATCTTATGGATAAGGTCATGAAAGGTTGTAGTCATCACACACTAGTATGTGGCACCAATCTTATTTATTCTTGTGCCATGATAGAGCAATTTTAAGCGATCAATTCATGATAGAATTAGCTGCTTCACCTTATTGTAATGCTCCTTCTACTAGTGGTGTGCCACTGCTGGATCAACTGAATCATTTGGAGCTAGATAAATAGGAGTTTTTTTCACAACAAAGGCTTTAAAACAAGTGAATGAGATGAATTGAAGTGCAACATGAGATATAAATACAAGATGATTATAGTGAGAACATACAAGTAAGCTTTTAGTTTGAGAAACAAGGGGCATGCATGGATTATTCCACCAATTAGGGGGTAATATAGGTGTTGACCTAAGTAACTTTGCTTAATGGAGAGAGTAAATTTTGAAGTTAATAAACACAAGACCCATCATATGTGCTGTGAGGAGTGCCAATGACTAGATGTTTGCTATAGTTTTCTTGTATGTATGATGTGATGTATTCCCTTAGTAATGTAATATCTCTTATGGAAGATTCGAATCCCTCTCTTTATCAGTCGAGCATGCTTATTCACCCTCACTTTGAGCCCAAAGCAAATTTGATCCAACATCATAAGTCTAATCCCAACCTATGGATCCCTTTTAAGTGCTAGACTTTCTATGAAAGCAAGAAGGTCCTATTTATGATCTTGTAGAGAGTTTATACCTAACGCAAGAAGAAATTTTTTTACTATGAATTCTCTTCAATTATTCAATATCCTATAGAAGTAAGAAGACCTTTCCTTGGGCCTAAAGGAAGTGTGATACAATACAAAAAGAGATATTATTTATTATGGTTTTTACTTTCTATATTTTCCCATTCTCTTCTTTTGTAAGGTGATCTAGGTTCTTATGGCATACTTATTCCACCCATGGCATGTTGCAAAAGCAAACTTTACCAATGGAACTAGTAAAGCTTTAATAGATGAGCAGACCATAAAAAAACCAATATGCTTTTACCACCTAAGAGGCTACTCAGACCACTAAGTAGGCTACATTAGGAGATGCTTCAATGCACTTGATATTGTGGGGGAGTTATATATCCCAAAGTGTTTTCACCTAAAGTATAGCTAGAATTCAAATAGTAGATTAAAGAAATGGAATTTGTAATGAGAGGAGTTATAAAGTATATGGAGAGAATAATAAGAGTAACCATGTCATGACAAGAAGACTCCATGGAGCATATGAAAGTAACAAAGATATATAGGAGTTTCATAAAAAGTATTTGGTGTAAACCACTTAATAGAGTCAGTACAAATCCTCCTTTTAACTTGAAACTGACAAAAATATATAGCATTTAAATAAAATGTTAGGAGTTATCTGTTTATATTACAGACTCCACTCAGACCTCAAGAGTGGATAGGTTAAATGCCTTGGAACCATAATTTTCCATAACGATAAAAGGCATAACCAATTTGGTTCAAACTTTCCTTTAAATTATTTTTCTATAAATGTCTTTCAATTTTTTTTAGAGCACACTTACTCCCAGTCTTCGAGTATGAAATTGAACAGAAAATAAAATCCCAACCATTTATGCTTCCAAAGTAGTACCATGATAAGAGAGATGCTAAATGTTTCCAAGCATCCCACATGTTAATTCTGCATATATAAAGAGCCCTAAATTTTGAATAAGAGAGGACCTCAAATGATTACGTCTCCAATATATAAAGTTGTAAGATATCACATGCTTATTATAAGCAGAGGCCATATGCCTTGTGTAAACATGAGTATCCTCTAAAGCATGTAGGTGCTTATCGTAAAAAGACATAAGATCAATGAGATAGACTAGATAATATCTTCATTAGAGATGGCATTGTAAAGAGAGACTCTAAGAGAGATAAAACGAACCTATAAGGGAATAATCACTTTAGTTAAAAAAACTAAGGATAAAGGAGTAGCTTTTAATGGAGTACAAATTGAGGTGCGATAAGCCCATAAAGCTAGGTATAACTAAGGGTGCTCGTCTCATCCTCAAGATGAAACTATATTGTTGAGGATATACAAGGTTTTTAGTCACTTAAGCTTAACAATTACCTTATGGGTAGTAAGGGGAGGATAACTAATGGGTTATGTGATACTTTAAGAGAAGCTGGAAAAAAACCCAAATTGAGTACTATTGTAAATGATAATGGTACTAGGGAGACCAAATTGATATATAAGGTTATAGTGGATTAAATGAGCTATGCCACTTCTTTAAATGGTAAATAGTTAAATTGCTTTTAATAGTGAGGTGGAAACAAAAGAAACGGTTTCATATCCATATTCAACATTAAGGTGCATGAAAGGAAGATCCAATTTCATTTGATTGGGATCCAAATGTTAATGTAATTGTAACTTCGGAATGTATTCACTTGTATTTCTTATCTATTGTAACTTGATGTTTATTCGGGGATGTTCTTATGTCATGTCATGCCCCAATGTTCTGATCGGGATAATCAATAATGCAAACAAGTCATGTCAAGTCATTATGGTTAACCCTCCAATTGTCTAAGGGTTAAAGTCCCCGCAGTTTCGGGGCACTAGGGTTATTAGACTCTCCTAGAGAGGTCAGCCCTAGTAGGGTTTTAGTCATGTCGGGATTAGTATAAATAGAGAGTTGGATTCTCTATTTAGCACATAACTCATACACACTCAAGTGTAGCACATAGTTGAGGAAGAGAAAGACACTGGGGCTAGAGGAAAGAGCTTGCTGCTGTTGGGAGATTGTATTACTATTTTGGGTTCCACTTTGGTGCTGATTCTATCTCTAAGGAAGTTACGGGGTTTTCTCCATTTATGGTTTCCCCAAAGAAAGAAAAAAACACTGTGTTGATTGTCTCTTGTGTTTGATTGTTATGCTTGTTGTTCTCTCAGTTAAAGATCCTAATGATATGCTAACTTAATGTTGTAAAAGCTAACATGGTATCAGAACTAACTTGAGAAGAAGACACTGTGCAACTGCGGGAACTAAGGCTTCCTATTTTGTGGATCTCTCTCCACATATTTTCAGCAAAAGTAAGGTGGAATAACTCTCCTCCTTAGGGCGCATCTTTCTGTCGAAGCAGAATCCAATTCTGAGGTTTTTTAGTTTTGGACCCGACACTACTGCTGAAAATTAGGGCTTTTCATAGAAGAGGAATTTTTTAGTGAGCCTAGGCTTGGATTGATATCCTCCCCAAAATCGAAGTTAGGGATCAATTTCAAAGCATTTGTTTGGACATAACTCTGGAAAAGCAAAACCCTAATCTGCTCCTGAACCAGTACTGCAGGATTTCAGCTTCAAATCCAGATCCGACATCTTGACCTGGTAAGATCTAAATATTTTGTATTTCCATTTGAGGTTCTCAGTTAATATGTCTCATCATAACAAGCTTGATGAAAAGCTTGAGGGAGTTGATAACTTCCAAGCCTGGAAGTATAGGATCTCCCTGGTACTAGAATAAAATGAGTTAGACTCCTATATAAAAGAGGAGGTTCTAGTTCCAGAGGGAGATGAGGCCAAGGCCTTACATAAGAAGAAGTTGGTTATGTCAAAGAGGATCATTGCTGATTCAATCAAGGATCACTTCATTCCACGGTTGTCCTCCCTCAAGACACCCAAAGCCATGTTTGATGCCCTAACCAAATTGTTTGAAGGGAATAACATCAATCGGAAAATGACTCTAAGGAATCAGTTGAAGAATGTCAAGATCCAAAATGAGGAGACCATCCAATCATACTTCACAATGGTCTCCCAGATCAAAGAACAACTAGAAGCTGTATATGAAGAAGTAGAGAATGCAGAAATTGTGATGACAACATTGAATGGCCTCCCTAGGTCATGGGATTCTTTCATCCAAGGAATCTGTGCTAGAAAGAAGTTGGTTAAGTTCAGCAGACTGTGGGAAGAATGTTCTCAAGAAGAAGCTCGGATAGCTCCTCGAGAAGAGAAGATGGGAAGTGAAGATCAAGCTCTCACAGTACACTCCAAGAAAGGAAGAAGGGAAAATCATCATCACCAAGATAAGCATTCTCATCAGAAAAATAACTTTATGAGAAGGGATCCATCCAAACTCAGATGTTATACATGCGATAAAATAGGACACTTTGCTAAAAATTGTCCCAAGAATAAGAATGGATCCAAGAAGAAGAACTCCAAAAGAAGACATCATGCTCACACTGCCGAGGATGATGATCCTCCTAGGAAGAGAGTAAAACAAGAAAGTGAAGATGAATATGTTCTGATCTCCGCTCTCACAGGAACTGTCACTCATAGAAGAAAAAATTGGCATATTGATAGTGGGGCTTCCAAACACATGACAAGTTTCAAAGAATCCTTTGAGAAACTATCCAAATATAATTCACCTCATAAGGTGAAACTTGGGGATGACTACTAATATCCTATAAAAGTTAGTGGTGAATCCTCCTACAAGCTAGACCCTGGAAAGTCTATGAAAATGAAGGATGTTCTATTTGTACCAGGATTAAAGAAGAATCTTCTATCCATATCAGCACTAGATGCAAAAGGCATAAGGGTTGCATTCATAGATGGTCAAGTCATCATGTGGCCAAGAGGAAAGACTATTAACGATGCAATAGTGATTGGAGAACAAGAAGGAGGTTTATACAAGCTAAAGGGCCATCCAGAACAAGATATGGTCCATGACACAATAGGGCCAAATGAACTATGGCATAATAGGCTTGCACATGTGCATTATAGAGCACTAGCACTTGTAAGCAAAGTTGTTGAAGGTCTTCCAAAAATTCAAGAAAAACATGAAGGGGTCTGCAAAGGATGTGCAAAGGGGAAGAATACGAAGAAGACATTTCCAAGTAGCGAAAGCTAGGAAAAAGGAATCTTAGAAATCATCCACTCCGATGTATGCGGACCAATGTCATCAAGATCACTAAGCTAGTATGTATATTATGTTTCTTTCATTGATGACTTTTCTAGGAAGACATGGATTTACTTCATGAAGAACAAAGATGAAGTTTTCAACAAATTCAAGGAATTCAAAGCCTTGATCGAAAACCACACAAAAAATAAGATCAAGACCTTTCGATCAGATAACGGTGGAGAATTCACATCAAATGAATTCAAAGACTTATGCAAAGAATCAGGGATTAAGAGGGAGTTGTCCACTCCTTACAATCCACAACAGAATGGGGTTGTAGAAAGGAAGAATAGAACCATCATGGAAGCTGCAAGAGCAATGCTTCATGATCAGGATCTTCCTATGCACCTATGGGTAGAAGCATCCAGAACATCGGTATATGTACAGAACCGTACTCCACACAAAGTACTCGAGAACAAGAATCCTGAAGAATTCTTCTCCGGTAAGAAACCAGAAGTCAGTCATCTCAGAATATTCGTTTATCCAGTATGCATACACATTCCAAAAGAGAAGAGAACAAAACTAGATCCTTCAGGAAAGAAGGGAATATTTGTGGGATACTCTGACAGCTCGAAGGCTTACAGATTATACTTCCTAGGATACAAGAACATCGACATCAGCAAGGATGTAACATTTGATGAAGACATAGCTTACAACAAATCCATAAAGAGACCTGCTGAAGAACCTGAAGAATCTGAAGATCCCATAATTCATGATACAACCATGAATGAAGAAATTCAAGAAGAAGATCGAGAAGTTGAAGAACCACAAAGACCTGTAGATCCACCTCAGGAAGACAATCCTCATAAGAGGAAACCTGCTTGGGTACGTGAAATTATCCAAGGTGCGGAAAGATATGGGGCTCCAAAAGCGAATCACAAAGAAAGAAAGAGAACCAGATCTTGCTCCGGATATGTAGCCTTACTATGTGACTTTATCAAAGAAGAACCTTCTAGTTATGAAGAAGCGGTAGAATGAAAAGAATGGAAGGATACGATTATCGAAGAATATCAATCAATCATGAAGAACAATGTTTGGGATGTTGTCCTAAGACCATAAGGGAAGTCAGTTGTAACTTCCAAATGGATCTACAATATCAAGCATGCTGCAGTAGCATAGAGAAATATAAGGCAATATTTGTGGCTCGTGGCTTCTCACAGAAGGAAGGAATATATTATGAAGAAACCTTTGGTCCTATAGCCAGATAAACTTCCATCAGATCAGTACTTGCTTTGGCTGCAGTAATGAAATGGAAGATACACCAAATGGATGTCAAGACTGCTTTCTTGAATGGTGTAGTAGAAGAAGAAGTGTATGCAGAACAACCACTTGGGTTTGAGACACATGACAGGGAGTCTCATGTGTGCAGACTAAAGAAAGCCCTGTACGGTTTGAAACAAGCACCCAGGACATGGTATGGCAGAATTGACAGCTTTCTATCCAGCTTGGGCCTTACCAAGAGTAAAGCAGATTCCAACCTTTACTACAAGGTTGAAGATGGCAACCCTGTGATGATTCTACTATATGTAGATGATCTATTTGTGATAGGTATGGATGGGTTGATTGCTGATATGAAGAGAAAGCTTGCTTCCAAGTTCGAAATGAAGGACTTGGGTATGATGCACTATTTTCTAGGTATGGAGGTGTGACAGAGTATGGATGGAATCTTCCTTGGACAAGGGAAGTATGTAGTAGAGATCCTGAAGAGGTTTGGGATGATGGACTGCAAGGCTATGGCCACACCTATGGCATCGAACCTGAAGCTATTGAGAAATGCTTCATCTGAGTCGGTTGATGCTACGATGTATCATCAGATGATTGGGTCCTTGATGTACCTGATGAACACGAGACCAAAAATTTGCTTTGCTATGAACACCTTGAGCCAGTTCTTGACAGATCTGAGAAATGTTCACTTGATTGCTGCAAAGCATATTCTGAGGTACCTGAGGGGTACAATTGATTATGGGCTCAAGTACGAGGTGAATCAAAAGATTAACCTGGAGGGTTATGTTGATTCATATTGGGCAGGAAGTGCCATCGATAGGAAGAGCACTTCAGGGTGTTGCTTTAGTATGGGATCAGGTGTGATCTCTTGGTTTAACAGGAAGCAATCCTATGTGGCACTGAGTATAGCTGAAGCAGAGTATGTTGCAACTTGTTCAGCTAGTTGTGAGGTAGTATGGATGTGGAAGCTACTATCTGATTTATTTGATCTCCAAATGGATGCAACTTGTATACATTGTGACAACCAGAGCTGCGTGAAGTTGTCAGAGAATCTAGTGTTCCATGACAATTCAAAGAATGTCGAGATCAAGTATCACTATATCAGGGATATGGTGCAGAGGGGAGCAGTGAATCTCCAGTATGTTGCGATGAAGGAACAGATAGCTGATGTGTTGACAAATCCATTGGCAAGGGTGAAGTTTGAGTGCTTCAGGTAGAAGCTTGGTGTTCTCCATATCGAGGTTTCTTCCAAGGGAAAGTGATGAGTCCCATAGCCATTTTGACGAGTAGGTCAGATGTAAGGGCTGAGCCATTCTGTCATGGTGAGAGGATTGGTTCCTTCCATGTTAGATATGAGTGTTGAATTCCATTCTCGGAATGGAGGTACCTGGTCAGTTACCAGGAACACTCAGTCTAGGACTGAGAGAGCCATTCTGACGAGTAGGTTAGATATAAGGGTTGAGCCATTCTATCATGGTTAAAGGATTAGGTTCCTCCCATGTCAGATGTGAGTGTTGGCCATTCTGTCGAGTAGGACAGATGTAAGGGCAACTTCCATTCTCCTAGAGAATGGAGGTTCCTCGTCAGTTACCAGGTAGCTCAGTCTGGGACTAGGGGCCATTCTGACGAGGGTGCAGGATTTGGTTCCTACCAGGTCAGATGTGAGTGCATGCCTTTTCAAACATGCAGACAGATTGGTTCCTTGTATGTGTCGAATGTAAGTGCAGAGCCTTTCTTTGATCATGTGTTGATCAGATATAAGTGCTGAGCCTTTCTTCGATCATGTGTTGATCAGATATAAGTGTTGTGCCTTTCTTCGATCATTAGTTGATCAGATATAAGTGCAGGATCCTTTTGGCATGGAGGATTGGTTCCTTGCATGGCCAAGTGTAAGTGTTGGGCCTTTCTTCAATCATTGGTTGATCATATGTAAGTGGGCCTTTCTGACAGGGTTGTGGGATTTGTTACCACATGGTCAGATGTGAGTGCTGGGCGTGCCTTTCTGATATGATTATAGGTTAGTTCCTACATGATCAGATGTAAGTGTTGGGTGGAGACCTATATGGTGGCTAGGCCTACATCCAGCATGAAAAAGGGCTGGCTCTGTAGAACTTCCTGTGACAAGAAGAATCATGAGATAGCACCTATGAAGATTTAGTATTGATAATCCAACAGAGATGATCCAGATCGAGTGATGATCCAGATCCAGAGATGATCCAGATCCAGAGATGAAGATGACTTGAAGACAAAGAATACTTGAAGATGATGATGATTTGAAGATGCAAATGGCAAGAAGACCCAGAGAAGACCAATGATGAAAATTGTGTCGAGAGAATACCTTCCTAGTTAATAAGGAGTGTTAATGTAATTGTAACTTCAGAATGTATTCACTTGTATTTCTTATCTATTGTAACCCGATGTTTATTTTGGGATTTTCTTATGTCATGTCATGCCCCGATGTTTCGATCAGGAGAATCAATAATGTAAAAAAGTCATGTCAAGTCATTATGAGTAACCCTCCTATTGTCTAAGGGTTAAAGTCCCTGCAGTTCCGAGGCACTAAGGTTATTAGACTCTCCTAGAGAGGTCTGCCCTATTAGGGTTTTAGTCATGTCAGGATTAGTATAAATAGAGAGTTGGACTCTCTATTTAGCACACAACTCATACACAGTCAAGTGTAGCGCATAGTTGAGGAAGAGAAAGACACTGAGGCTAGAGGAAAGAGCTTGCTGATGTTGGGATATTGTCTTACTATTTTGGGTTTCACTTTGGTGCTGATTCTATCTCTGAAAGTTGCGGGGTTTTCTCCATTTATGGTTTCCTCGAAAGAAAAAAACACTATGTTCATTGTCTCTTGTGTTGGATTCCTGTGCATGTTGTTCTCTCAGTTAAATATCCTAATGATATGCTGGCTTCATGTTGTAAAAAATAACACCAAAACCACAATGAAGCATGTTCGAAGTCAGAACAGGAGAACAAACAAAAAGATGAAAAAGCGTGGCAAAAACAGGAAGAAAATAAGTATAAAGATCATGGCCCCTGAGCCGCTCCTAACCAAACATACGTTCCAGCAAGTATCCTCTAAGAAATATTTCGTATAGATGTGGGAGATGTTCCCTAAAGTCCTGCATAAGATATTCGAGGTCATTCATGAGAGGAAGTGAAAGCTGGATTGACCAAGCATCCCTGTGCATATAACCTCCCCCGCTAGGAAGCGCCCGTCACGCAACGGTTTCTGCATAAGCTATTCATTATGACGTGCTCACTATTTTAATGGTAAGCGTGTAATATCCATTAACCTTTCCTATCCCACACCAAGTGACACTCGTTGAATGCTTATATGCCCCTTTCAGATCTTTCCATAAGACTCACCTCGCATGTATTTCTTCCCATTTTTTCATCCTTCCATGCCTCTCTTTGATGATGATAAGTCACATGTGGTAATTTTTTCACTTTAGTTTACAAAGAAATGTAGACTAACATTCACACCAAGGAGTCTTATGATCCCAAGGACAAACGAGTATATTCTCCTCTATTGCCTCCACCTTTATGTAATCCTATTACTCTTTGACCACATTAGGAAGAGGGTGATCTTGTTGAGGCTATAGATTCCTTTTTTACTAACTATGATGTCCCTCATATGGTTAAGACAGAGCCACCTCCATATGATCCTTATTATAATAAATAGCATCCTTTCTATAGCCTAGCCCCAACTGAATATTTGACTGAAACATGTGTTATCGAATTGATAATAGATAGACTGTTTATTAGATTTCCTCTTGTAATTCTTAGTAGTTTTATCAAGAAATTATCCTTAGATTTAATAGGTAGATTGGAAATGAGACTGATTGAGACTGGGAAGATACTGTCAGAATCCCAACCAGAAACATTGTTGTTGTGTTTTAGAGTTGTTTGATTAGTGAATTGATGGAAATTATCCTATTGAATTCCCTGTATATTTCTATTTGTT
This sequence comes from Pseudotsuga menziesii, assembly GCA_001517045.1. Classification (NCBI taxonomy): domain Eukaryota; kingdom Viridiplantae; phylum Streptophyta; class Pinopsida; order Pinales; family Pinaceae; genus Pseudotsuga; species Pseudotsuga menziesii. The sequence goes on from LPNX011175691.1 coordinate 301,856, forward strand.
TCATATTGGATAATTTTCATATTGGAGAATAGGGTATACTTGTTCATGTTGATCTTCCTGTATTTCTTTTGTTTTGATCCCTGTATTTATATCTCTTTTTTCTTGGGGGATTTTAAGCGTACATTTGTTCCTTGGGGCCTTATGTTGTAAAGGTGGGTAAGCATACGTACACATGTGATGGATAGTTGTTATAGCTGATTTTACCACACATGGTAAATCACACTTTTATGGCCTTCCCTGTCCCTATGCAGAGTCCTTAGACCCCATGGACTATTTTTGTTCCTTTTATGTTTCCTACATCATCGCTAAAAACATGCAAAAATTGCCATACGTGACTTTTAAACCCTTTCTCGCATATATACGTGGGTTTGACCCCTAAAACCGCATACATCAGGATGTGTCCAAAAGAACAAATTCTTTTGGAGTTTTCCTTGATGTGGATCTGACTCACTTGTCTCCTGGCCTTCCCTATGCCTTGAGATCGCTCGGATTTGACCTTTCATTACCCCATTGATGAGCTATATAAGGAACCCTTTGGATACATTGAAGGCATATGAGAAAGTAAGAGCAAGAGAACTATATTCCATTGTTGCCAGAACTTGTGCTTGAGTCTGCATCCCCTTTGTCCCTTGGAGAATTTTTGTGTTCTTCCCAAGCTTATCTTTTGCTTGTGAGCTTGCTATCAAGAGATGGAGGATTGAAGTGGTGGAGGCCCAAGTGGGGGACTCAGTTTCTCCGGTTCGCAGACGTGCCAACAGAGGTTGTATCCATTGTAATCTCTGATTTTATATCAATAGAAATATCTTTTCCTGTCCAATAATATGAATGAATATTTTATCCATGGATGATTTCAAATGCTTATATGTTATTTATTATATATGCTAGAGTAGAGCTAACACAATTATATATAGTATGCTTGTCTTGTTTATTGAATGTTGAGGAAGCAATCCATCAATTCAAGCTGAAGTTGGAAAGCTCAACGGGGATCTACACCAACCGTCTGGAATAAGGTACGCATCGAGATCCTTCAGTGTTAGTTGTTTGGTTTCTCTTGCATATAAGAAAGGATTAATTTATAGAGTTAAGCTATCTGTTGTGGTACCCCAAGCCATAGGAATTTCTCTCTGTAACAGAATTGGCGACTCCCCTCGGGAGTTCCTAGTAGTTTTCCTTTGGGGGTTTTTATTGCCATTCAATGTTCTTGAATTGCTCTTATTTCTTTGTTTCTGTGTCGAGTATGGGGGCATGTTTTCCTGATATTGTCTGAATTGGTGTGAATTTTGTCTCACTTCATCTGTTTTCCTTTATTTTTATACATTTCTCTTCCTATACGCGAGTTTTTTACTCACAGTCGCGTATACACGCGGCTTTGACTGATATATCTGTGTACATACGTGGGTTTACTGCAAATAGGCACATATGCCCTTAGTTTTTCCTTCTAGAGGAATATTGATTGTTGTTGGGTGAATTTTGATGATTGTTGAGTCTCCTTTGATACTGCCAGAGTCTGTATACACCTCTATTTCTGACCAGAGACACTTTTTTTGGGTAAATTTTTTTTTAAGAAGGTTCTTGTCATTGCATTTTCGATTTTTTGTTTTGGGATTAGTGCATTAGATTTCTTTTACCTTATTAATGTGTGTGAGTGTTGTTTGATGGCGCTTGCCGAGTCTGGGGGTAGTAGAATCATTCTTTTGCTTTAGCATCTAGTTTTTACTCAAAAAATCCAAAATATTTTATTTTTTGCATCATTATGCATTGTACTTTGCATTTCGCATGGTACTTGCACTAGATTTCCTTAGAGTATTAGTCAAGACTTCATATAGGAATGACTGCATTTGTCATTTGAAGAAAAATTTTACATTTCACGTAGTAGCATGCCCTGTTTTTCATTCGACACAATGCATTTGCATTGATTGTTAGGTGTGCATTTTACTTCATGTTGCATCATAACACCATTGGTTGCATGGCCATCTACCTCTTTTGAGTAATAAAGCCAAATAAAATCAACATTTAATTAAAATGGATTACACTATTTTCTATGATAGGGTACACCAACAAGATTAGGTTTTAGGGTCTTGGAATAGTTCATTGTGAGTAAATTCTCCATGACCACTAAACAACAACATGTATGTGTCTGTCCAGGTGAGAGTGTGAAATTCCTTGGTATAATTAGTGTTTCTCAGGATCCTCCTCTCAAAAGGGAGTTAAGCACAAGGCAGTGTGAGCAGTTATTGATTGGGATGACCCCTAGTCATAACTGAGTAACATTGGAGATATTTCCAGGATTGTATTCGTATCTGGGGGCTCTTTTGAGAGTTTTGGGCCTTGCTACCCTGCCCATACAGTCAATCCCGCCTACGACTGTCTGCCTGAGCATTGATTATATTGATGTCACCTTAGTTGCCTTACCTAGGTTATCGAGGGGGTACTTTGCACGGGTTATTCTGCGGGTGTCCCGACCAGGCTGGGGTCAGACAGCACAGTCACTTTACGCGTTGAATCTGAGGGCCACAATAATTGGTTATGAACCTCTGCTTGTTGTGTATGGGATTCCCAAGCCTCTCCTAAGCGAGACATACCTGCTTCATTCGGGAGCTCACATATCCTGCCCTTGTTTTCTTGTGGTTGGCTTTAGATTTTATTGGTGTATGCTCTGTGCACGTTAGCTTGCCTAGGGATTGTGTAATTTAGAGAGTCTTTTTCATTTTTTGAGTCGTTGTGGATACGGGTGCGGCTCCTCGCCGTTCTCTTCATTTATCAGGACTTCCACCTTCTACATATCCTCCTCCTTTGGGAGAGAGAAGCAGACGGTCCAGGTGGACTCATACCCACATTGATTCACACACAATGGGAGATCACGAAGATGGTATTCCTGAGTTGTCTTCTCCACTTCACATAGACGACGGAGAATTTACTCCTTAATTTGATCCTTCGCCGGATGTGGTTGTACATTCTGAGTTTGATCCTTCACATGAAAGACATACTCACTCTAGCTATGATCCCTCATTCACAGGTCACCGGTATGGAATGCCGGGAAACGAGACTCACCATGAACCTGCAAGCACTAGTTATGTTAGTTATGGCATGTTTGGTAACCCTATACACGATACAACATTTTTTTTTGAAATGGAATTTGATCCTAACACTATGCCTGGGGGCATTCCCATTTCTTTCCACGCAGAGAGATTCAGGAGCACGAGTCATATTACACCCTCCATCCCGATGGTGGAGGCCACATCTCACGTTCATCCTAGACTTGGTGTTAGTAATCCTATTCGGATACCAAAACCAACACGAGTGACTGTTGGGAATACCACGTACATAGTTTCACATGTCGCTTCTTCCTCTATTCCTAGTTCTTCAATTGATTTTCCTCCCCCTCATTCGCATGGTCCTTCAGGCCAAAACGTTGCTACGAGTCATGTTCGTACTGCTACTACCCACCCAATCGTTTCTTACACTCAAGTACCTCCTGTTATGTCAGGAGGTCGTATCCCTACTTCTGGAGGTCATGTTATTACTTTCAGAGCGTATATTCGTACTTACGGAGTGTCTCATGGGACATCTCATGGGATGTCTTATGAACCTTATTATAGACCGCAGTATGCATAGACTTATTCACCTTATGGGTACGGGTATCAACAACCTGCTTACTCTATGAATTATGGCTTTGTAGCTCCACATAGTCAAGGTACACCATATTATGGTGCTTCCATACCACCCTATACGGGTCAAATGGGAGGAGGCTACTATGGCCATGGCCATGGTGGTTACGGTCATCAGTCCTATATGAATCAAAATTATCAGGGAGCGCCTCTTAGACTTGCTCAACCTAGGCTCCCTTTCCTCGAAACATTAAATTTTCCTGACTTGTCGAGACTAACGAACGATCTAGTATCTTATGACCTAGCTTGGCTAGCTATCCCTAATAAGATTCCCTCAGACATTCCCAAGTTTGATGGAAAACCAGGAGAAGATCCGAGTGAACATGTTACTACATTTCACCTATGGTGCTCTTCTAATTCCTTAAATGAAGATTCGATCTGTTTAAGGCTATTTCAACACACCCTCACCGGGCCTGCCGCGAAATGGTACATAGAGCTACCTAGGGGGCCATTCGCTTTGTTCGATGACCTAGCTATGACTTTTCTCAACCACTTCCAGCTACAAGTGCATTACGATGTTGGTACTGAACTGTTGTTGAAATTTCAGCAAGATAAAGCCATGCATATCTCGGACCATATCCAAGAGTGGCGTAGATGGAAGAGATTGATTAAAGCCTTCATACCACTGGAGTTTCTCCTCTAGTGGTTCCTTAAATCATTACTAACTTATATAGCGAAGGATGTTTCTACATCTAGAGTTCAGAATGAGGAACAAGCCATTTTTAGGGCATAGGAATTGGACTTGATTTATGCTCAATCCGGTTTGTTATATGAGATCATTCCTAATTATCCGCGTTCTAGTTTCGACCCTAAGGTCAAACCTAGACCACATGCTGATGGCATTGTTGGTTGTACGAGTACCAAACCTACAGATTTGGTTGTGAAAAAGGTCAGTCAATTATCTATCAACCAATCTGCCTTGGGACAAGCCTTGGCTTCGTCTCAACCCACCCAAACGGCGAGTGTGCTTGTGGTACAATCGTCGAACCAAAAGGGTAGCCAACAACCCGGAAGGAATAAAAATAAGGGTAAAAATAATTGTAAGGGTGGGAATAGGAATGAAAATGCCAACTCTAATGACAAGAACACCCGAAATGCTGGGGGGGCCCAAGCAACCTAAATGTAAGGTTAAAATTCCTTGCAAGTTATGTAAGGATGATCACCTCACTCACTTGTGCCCTCGGATAGAAGAAGCCTCGAGATTCATAGCACAGGGCCCAGCTGTGTTAATCAACCCTTTACCTCATAATCAAAACATGAACTCGAGGACCCATGATTAGTCTGGTGAGGATCAAGATCCTTCAGAGGCTTGCAGTGGTCATGGTTGCATCAATATGGTGCATGCTGCTAAATTTGTGACTCGTGCGAAGGACTATGGTTCGTCACAACCAGACCTTGGAAAGGAACCTGCTCCACCTGAGAGCCCTTTGTGTATTGAAAAACCTGTGGATAAACCTAAAGTTGCTCCTCGCATTCCTAAGGGAGTCCTTAAGTGTTTGGGTCACAATCCTAATGCCTGAGTTGCCCAGAACTATTCTGTTGTCGAGGATTTGCGCCACACTCCTTGTGCGATGTCTGCACTCGAAGTACTTCAGAGTTGTCCTTTGCAAAGGAAAGCTTTGCTTTCTGCTCTTGGTGTTCATGATGATAATTCTTCCTCTGTCATAAAATTTGAAACTGCGGGACTTCAGCCTCGCTTGATTTACTATGTGTCTCCCTTGATTCATGTAGAATGTCTTAACATGACCGTCAAATGCACTGTGATTGACGAAGGCGTTGTTGCTTCTGTAATGTCTTTGGCATGTTGGAAGGGTTTGGGTTCCCCTGAGTTGTCTAAATCCGCTACCATGTTGATTGCTTCTGATGGAAGATCGTTTCGACCGCACGGCATTCTTCCTTCTCTTAAAGTCCGTTTGGGAGGGAAGACCGTTGCGATAGAGGTCGAGGTGGTTGATGCACACCTTGACTATAATTTGTTACTAGGAAGGAATTGGATGTACAGTATGCAAGCCGTTGCTTCTTCTCTATTTCGAGTGGTATGCTTTCCGTTTAATGGGAATATAGTTACGATTGATCAAACGTCATTTAAGAATCCGCCTGTTACCACATCTTCGGGAGCTTCTATCCTGATTGTCCAACACTCTCAGCTGACAACTAGGAGTGTGGGTGTTGGCATGTATCCATCCCTCATGGGAATCTTTAGTTGTGCTGCACCCATCCTTATGATAGGATATAGTTCCGGTGAGGCTTTTTCATCTGTAAGATCGGTGTCTTTTCGCACAAACCATATGGAGGACCCTTGGATTCTCCCTACATCGAATCCTTCTTGTGAGCTCATCGAAACGGACATGCCATTGCCTGCAACTATGATAGCATATCAAGCTAATCTTGGATCTATTGCAGAGCCTAGTTATTCCTCTTCGCGGACAGAGGAGGAGGACCCTTATGTACTTCCTGCATGGGAAATGCAGTCTTCTCACACACATGACTGCCTTGATAGTGTTTTTCCTTCAGATGAGGCTATTATTAAGGCTATGTCTAGGGTTGAGCCACCTTGGGAAGAGTTGCATCATAGATCTTATTTTCTTCCCGAGCTTGATCGTTTGGAGTGTGAAGACTATAGGGAGATTCTTAGTGAGAGAATTGGTAGTTCCATGGTTCCGTTAAGCTCTCTTGGTCCGATGGCTGATGGAAATATGGCAAATATATCTCCTACCATTCCTATCAATATCTCTCGCGATCTTGGCAAGGTTGAGAATGTCTATATTGGGGCAGAATGTTCCCATGCTGAGATTCAAGAGTATACCGAGCTGTTCAAAGAATTTCATGATGTATTCGCTTAGTCATACGAGGAAATGATAGGTATCAACCCTTGCATTGTTGAGCATGAGATTAAAATTTATCCTAATGCTAAGCCTGTTCGACAACGCTTGCGTGAAGTGAATCCTAGGAAAGCACCCACGATTAAGGCTAAGATAGAAAAACTGTTGAATGCCGGTTTTATCTATCCCATTCCCCTGACAGAGTGGGTTTCAAACCCCATTCCGGTTGATAAGAAGCAAGGAATGATCTGCATATGTACTGATTTCCGTGACTTGAATCGTGCATGTCCTAAAGATAATTTTCCCACACCATTTATCGATCAGATTTTGGATGAGTGTGCGGGAAGCGAGGTATTTTCTTTTATGGACGGCTTTTCTGGATACAATTAGATACAGATTAAACCTGAGGACCAACATAACACTGATTTCATTTGTCCTTGGGGTACCTTTGCATATTGGAAGATTCCCTTCGGCCTTAAAAACGCTGGAGCCACTTTTCAGCGGGCTATGACCTTGATCTTCCATGATCTCAAATTGATTATTGAAGTCTTTTTGGATGACCTTGCTGCTCATTCTCGTATGAGAATGCATCATTCTTACCATTTGAGATTAGTGTTCAAAAGGTGCCGCCATTATTTGGTAAAGTTAAATCCTCACAAGTGCATCTTTTGTGTGAAGTCTGGTCACTTATTAGGGTTCATTGTCTCTAAGGAGGGTATAAGAGTCGACCCCTTAAAGGTTGAGGCAACACTTCAATTGTCACCCCCAAAAAACATTAGACATATTCAATGTTTGCAAGGCATGGCAAACTTCTTATGGAGATTCATCGTGAATTTTTCCAGTTTGACTAGAGGCTTTATGCGTCTGTTGAAGAAGGACACTACCTTTTGCTGGGATAAGCGAGCCTGGGAGTCCTTTGATGCGCTTAAGCGAGTCCTAGCATCAGCCTCGGTGATTAGGCCACCCGACTATAGCCGTGACTTTCTACTTTATGTGTCCGCGTCTATGGAGACGATTGGTATCATTTTGGTTCAAGAGGATGAGGAGCTCCAAGAGCATGTCATATATTATCTGAGCCGAAATCTTATAGATGCGGAGATCCATTATTCCCATGTGGAGAAGCTTGCCCTAGCTACCGTCCACGCGGTTCAAATATTGAGACACTATATTCTCCTTCGCCAGACGTTGGTGGTTGCCCATGTCAATCCATTTTAGTTCGTCCTCACTAGAAGGATGATAGGGGGAAAGTATAATAAGTGGATTGTCATCCTACAAGAATTCGATCTCGAGTTTGTCTTGGCAAAATAAAAAAAATTGTTGATTTTTGCAGAGCTTATATTTGATTTCCTGAGCGAGGAGAAGGAGGAAACTTGTGAATATATGTTTTTCGATGAGCACATCTTCTTGATCTCAACTTTGGATCCATGGTATGGGGACATTATCATATATTTACAAATGTTGAAGGTACCTACTCACCTTTCACGAGATGAACGATGACGATTACGTTATGTTTCTAAGAATTACCTAATAGTGGATAACACATTGTACCATCGTGGGATAGATTCCATTTTACGTCGTTGTTTAACTCATGAGGAGGCTGAGCTTGTGCTGAATGATTTCCATGGAGGGGCGTGTGGTGGTCATTTATCTGGGCTTTCTACAGCCCCAAAAATCTTGAGAGCGGGTTATTTCTGGCCATCGATATTTAAAGATTGTGTTAATGCTGTCAAGAAGTGCCACCCTTGCCAGGTGTTCGCACGTAATATGCGCTCATGTCCTATCCCGTTACATCCCATTATCACCGTCGATCCCTTCACTAAGTGGGGGCTTGATTTCATGGATTGCAACCCAGCTTTAGCTGGGGGGCATCATCATATTATTGTGTATGTTGACTACTTCACGAAATGGGCTGAGGCTATGCCTACAGTTAAATTCGATAGTGAGACAGCCGCACATTTCGTATTCAACCAGATTATTAATCAGTTCGGTATTCCAAAAGAGCTTGTCATTGACCATGGTAGGAACTTTTAGAATCGTATGATGGAAGAGTTGGCCTCGAAGTTATGGTATAAGTAGGAGCATTCTTCTTCTTATTACCTTCAAGCGAATGGACAAGTTGAAGCAGTGAACAAATCACTCAAGTCTATTCTCCAACAAACCATCACACAAAGCAAGACCAATTGGCATATTATGTTATATCCTACTTTGTGCGCTTATAGGACCACGGTTAAGACTGCCATCGGTTTTTCTCCATATCAGCTTGTACATGGAGTGGAGTCTGTATTGTCGGTTGAGTGCGAGATCCCTTCTTTGAATCTAGCCATAGAGCTCTTACCAGACACTTGTCCGTTGGAGGAACGTTTGGTCCATTTAGAACAGCTTGATGAGCAGCGTCAAGATGCTTTAATGGCTTTAGAGGTGAATAAGCGTCATGTTAAGGTCCAATACGATAAATCTATCCATCCAAGGAGGTTTAGTGAAGGAGATTTGGTCCTTTTGTGGGATCAATATAAAGAACCCTTGGGGGCAGGAAAATTCAACCTCATGTGGCATGGTCCTTACGTGGTTAAATGTGTGTTAGAGAAGGGCGCTTATGAGCTAGTAGATTATGAGGGGACAGCCTTGGCGAAGCCTAGAAATGGGCTCTATCTTAAAAAGTACTATGCATGATTTTCAGCCAGGGATGGCTATTGTATATTATTGTATAGCATTTTGCATAGTTAGGTCTTTTCTTATGCTGATTAGGTTTGTTGATTAGCTTTTGTTTCTTATCACAGATGTCAATGGAGTATTCCATCTTTATAGGATTCGCGGATGGTGCAAGCCATCACACTCAACACTCAGCCTCTGCTGCTTGGGTGATTTATACTCCTACGGGTTAGGTATTGTCTTCAGGAGGCGTATGTTTACAACCCTCTTCAAACAATGTTGTTGGATATAGTGTTGTTATCGAGCTTCTACGAGATGCCATTTCACATGGTGTTCTCTCTCTTGAGGTACGTCTTGACACAGAATTAGTAGTGTCACAACTTAATGGCTTGTATCAGGTTAGAGATTCAACATTATTACGGATATTCTTACGTGTGAGATTGTTAGAAGGACAATTTGAAAATATAACATACATACATGTTCCAAGAATTAATAATCAAGTTGTTGACTCATATGCTAACTACGTGTTAGATTAGAATTTGTTTCATAGACAGTAAGCTCATCACAAACATAAATTTTTACACATGTAAATAGATAAACCAATCATCATAAAAGTTTTTCATTAAAACATCCAAAATGTGATAATACATAGTGTCATAATACAAAAATTGGGCTCTCGAGCTACCAAAATATAAATACACGGTAGTAAAAAATGTATCACTCCCAGGTATCTAAGCCTAGGGAGGAGGAGGGGGGTTCTGATCATGGAATGTCACCATGGCTCTAGCTAGCCGTCTGAATAATCACACCCATGCTCGTGGCACACCCACCACCTGACGCTGCATGGCCTCAGGCAGGTCCTCGACCTGCGCCATGGGTACCATGTGTGTCAGCCTCACAAAGTTGGTATGAATACTTTGGAGCATCCGCTCTACATCCACACTCGTAATGTCATCTCCTCTTCCCCTCCGTCTATGACGAGGGAAGCCTTCAGGCCGCCGTGGTGCTACATCTGCATACACATGATAGGATGTCACTATGTGTTGTCACGCAAAACCATGTCTTTTTGATTCCATATATCAAAAAACATAAAAAATTAAATAACTCAAAAAATATTAAAAAGAGGGTTGGGATTCATTACCAATGTCACCGTATGCCAAAATTAGTGGTAATGGCATGTCAGGGTCTCCCCGAAAATCTATCCCCGTGCAGGGGTAATCATCGATGGAAACTATCTGATGTCGCCACCATGGAAAGAAATCAGCTGGATAGGGGTTGGACACCCTACCTCCACCCAGTCTGTGCATCACATCTGCCCAACGTCGTTGGGCCGGATCTCAAACCCTGGGAAGAGGAATTTCAACTCTAGGACTCAATCCCGGAACACGCTCAAAGAAAAATTTGCTCAGTATGCTACTTAAACCGAAGTTTCGTACTCTTCCCATCTTGCACTCACTGAGATGGTGTTTCATGTTTCCCAGTAGTGCAGTGCTCCAATCGTACACAGTGGGTCTCATGCACTCCACTACATAGAACATCAGAGGCTGTGAGGCCTAGTGGAGTGAAGCTAGCCCTGCTATTCTTCCCAGTGTCAGTAGTATGGCCTTTAGGCCTAGCACCTGTATGGAGTTAGTTGGGATCTGAATCCCGACCTTCTCTGTGTTCGGATAAAAATACATGGCTATGTACTCATCGATAGTGAGGCCACCTCTGGGCCCGCAAGACCGTAAGTTTACCACTTCCCCCCGTCGGGAAAGTCCAATAATAAAGTATATTTCCTCCACTTCTATGGTGAGGGACATCCCATCAATCTGGAAAGACTTTGAGTATGGGTCCCATTAGTCTACTAACTTCTGCAGCAGTCTTGGTTTGGCCCTTAGGCCACCAAGACACCAAAACTTGTAGAGCCCGCATGCACGAAGAGCCTGTTGTGCCATTAGATCACCACGAACTGCTTCTTCTACATCCCCGTGCTCACGTTTTCTCCATTCTAGAACCATCCTGCACATTAAATTCAAGTTTGAGTCATTAAAACACTTAAAAAACCTTGAATGTGGCCTCATATGCGACTGTTTGCTAAACAGCTGCGTATGTACGCGACTTTGAGGTCATTTTCCGCGAATATCCAGCCCTATACGGAGAAAAACCCTCAATTTTCGTGTGGTCCATAGCGCGCACTTTAGAATGGCCTAGAATCTGTATTTGACCATGGAAAATTATAAAATTTGCATTAAAATGAAAGAGCAGGGCATGGGTAATTACCTGGAAAAAATGATGGTGGATTCCGCCAACTAGATCTCCCGGAATTTGCTCTTGAAGTTTTGAGCTCAACTGAGTAAAAATTTCAAATGTTATATAATGTTTTGAATTGTTTACTATTTATAGAAAAATTTTACCCCCTTTTCTATAGTTTGGACCATTTCTAATCCTTTTGGACCGTTTTTTGACTAATATATGATGTAGGAGACCGTTTTGAGTGTCGTTTCAACCGTTGGGTTGACCCGTTCGTGCCAATTTCAGGTATCATGTCTAAACTAGCATATAGGTTAGGTTTCACCACCATTTACATTTTGCATGACTTTATGACCGTTTCATCATAACCATAGGTACGAACCCATTCTATCTTTTCACGGAACCTTCTTGCTATTTTAGAAGTGGCATGATTTGAATGGTAGAGCTTGACCTTACATGGGTACCCCAGTTAGCGCCTTATTTGCATTTGGTGCCCATGCCGACAGTGTTGTCCTTTAGGGTGTGGGATTCCATTGTATAGTATTTCCATGACATTTCACAAGAGCCTCATACTCCTCTTGATATTTTGCTGGCTTATTTTTCCCGAACTCCCCTATGTCAAGTTGTAATTGTATTATCATGAGATTTTCCTGCCTCATTGAGCCTTATGCTGGCTTCCCTGACTTTGAGTATCAGACATATAGCCCGAGCTTGTCTCATGTCTAGCCATGCAGAGCCATTTTACATATATCCTTTGCAGCTTGATTCCCTGTTTTACCGGGAGGGGACTTTCCCCTGAGTGTCGCTATCCTACACATGTATCCTTGCATTGAGCATAGGTATGTTCCACTGCTTGGAACTAGTTTGTTTTCCCATTTTGACACTCGTCTCCTCCTAGTCTATAACTATAAAGCAATTTTATTCTTTTTCAATCTTTTCAAATATTTGAAAAAGTCCAAAAAAAATTAAAAAATTAAAAAAAACCAAAAAGCCAGACAAGGAAAGATGTTATCTTTGGCAGTAGTCGAGTCGTGTCACCTTCGAACAGAGCACTGTATATCACATCCATTGGTTGGGTTAACAGTTTCAATTTAGGAGCTGTACTCATTTATCTGAGTTTATCTCCACCAACGGGTTAAGCTTCCAGTCCCTATGGATCCTCTGTCGATGCCTCCTGTGTCACAGAGATGTCCCAGTTTTTCATATCGAGTCTATGTTGCCTACATTCAGTCACCATTTGTTGTTATTCTCTTGTTTGAAGGAAGTTGAAACCTGAGTCGACCATTCCTTAGTTATCTTGACTTTGCATGTCAGCCATTCCCGGTACAGTTACCGGTTCGTGCACTTTATGATTGAGTCCTTCCACATTATACAACTTTGATGAGTACCTCATGTTGGATGATGAGGGATGCCTTAATGCCCTCCTTCCAGCGGATTTCATCCCATCGACTTCAAATCATTTATTCTGGGATAGGAATCTAGATTCATCGTTGAGTGCCTTGATACTTGCAATCATCAGTGGCAGGTTCTCTCGCCATCAACAATTCTTTGGGAATACATCAATGTCCCCTGATCGATGGATTCTCTCAAGTGTTCGACCTCAACACATTTATTCACACTTGTTAATTTGCACTCTAGTACCTTGATTCCCATTTTCATTATTGGTGGGTGATCTCGCGTCTATTAACGGTATACATCAATGACCGGTAATCAGAGGATGGACTACTATGTTCGACCTTGACACCTCTATTCACATAGTAGGACATGTACTCATAGCGGTTTGTGTAGAAGACCTTCCAGATTGGTGGCATCTCATATATTGTACCTCCTTGATCGTGCCAGTGTTCATGAGATTTCAGCTCTCGTGACTTGATTCCAGTAGATGTCAGATATTTCCAACCATTATGGAGATCTTGATCCACTGTATATCTTTAGTCTTCATGGAGATCATGATCCTTTGTATATCTTCATCATGGAGATTTTGATCTATGTATATTGTATGTGGTGATGACCACATATGTCATATTGTATCATGCCTATTGATGGCCATTGTATTCTTATGTATCCGAGACTGCTATATGTATTCGCAGTTATATGCAAAGTTGTATCATTGTATAGTGTTGATTGGGTGGCTGGTTCTTCCACTGGGTTCTTGATCACTTCATTTATGGGATGGACTTATAATGTATTTCGGTCATTGTATGACCCCTCTGACCTCACACATTAGGGGGCATCTGTTATAGCTGATTTTACCACACATGGTAAATCACACTTTTATGGCCTTCCATGTCCCTATGCAGACTCCTTAGACCCCATGGACTATTTTTGTTCCTTTGATGTTTCCTAGATCATCCCTAAAAACATGCAAAATTTGCCATACACGACTTTTAAACCCTTTCTCATGTATATACGCGGGTTTGACCCCTAAAACCGCGTACATCGAGATGTGTGCAAAAGGCCAAATTCTTTTGGAGTTTTCCTTCATGTGGATCCAACTCACTTGTCTCCTAGCCTTCCCTATGCGTTGAGATCGCTTGGATTTGAACTTTCATTACCCCATTGATGAGCTATATAAGGAACCCTTTGGATACATTAAAGGCATATGAGAAATTAAAAGCAAGAGAACTATAGTCCATTGTTGCCGGAACTTGTGCTTGAGTCTGCATCCCCTTTTTCCCTTGGAGCACTTTTGTGTTCTTCCCAAGCTTATCTTTTGCTTGTGAGCTTGCTATCGAGAGATGGAGGATTGAAGTGGTGGAGGCCCAAGTGGGGGACTCAGTTTCTGTAGTTTGTAGACGTGCCGACAGAGGTTGTATCCAATGTAATCTCTGATTTTATATCAATAGAAATATCTTTTCCTGTCCAATACTATGTGTTTGAATGAATAGTTTATCCATGGATGATTTCAAATGCTTATATGTTATTGATTATATATGCTAGAGTAGAGCTAACACAATTATATATAGTATGCTTGTCTTGTTTATTGAATGTTGAGGAAGCAATTCATCAATTCAAGTTGAAGTTGGAAAGCTCAACGGGGATCTACACCAACCGTTTGGAATAAGGTACGCATCAAGATCCTTCAATGTTAGTTGTTTGGTTTCTCTTGCATATAGGAAAGGATTGATTTCTGGAGTTAAGCTATCTGTTGTGGTACCCCAAGCCATAGGAATTTCTCTCTGTAACAATAGTTTTGGGAAATTGAATAGTTATGGGAAGTTGTTGTTTCCCAAGGATGCGTTGATGCATTTCCTGCATGGTTAGTTGTGAGAGTTGCAGATGGTAGCAGATTTGGTTGGAAGGGTGTGCTTAGGTGAAGTAGGTGTGAGGAGGTCTTACAAAGTAGGTATAGTTTTTAGAGTAGGTATAGAGTGAGTTATTGTGAGTCTGGCTAGTATTGAGAAATCAAAGTGAAGTGCATGGTTAAGTGGAGGCTTAAGTTTCAGTGTAGAGTTAAGTGCATATAGTTTTTATGGCCATGCTTTTATGGATGTTCGTGTTTTTATGGATGACCATGTTTAAACGTACGAATTTGGGATGAAGTCTTGGTAGGTAAGGGCCAATTAGGTGTTGATGTGTCTAGCCTGTGAAAAGATAAATTAAATGTCAAGTGTTTCTCTTGGTTTCATTGTTGTTGATTTGGTTTACCTGTGTTTCTATTGTCCTGTGTATTGATGTTAATTGCTTTAGAATGTGAATGGTCAGCTTGATTTGATTGAGTTTTTTTAGATAAAACATAGTTGTTGTAGCTATGTATTCAAGGTCTAAGTGGATATTTTATCGAAACCAAAAATCTAAAATACAATCGGGCAAGTATCTCGTCCCTAAATTCCTTTCCTTCCCTAATTTTCTCTTCATTTAGGAAAGTATCTAAAGATCCTTCTCTAATAGGTTCATTCATAGATAAAGCAATATAATGGAGAAAGAAGTAATATATATAAATAGGGAAAGCAATAATAAAGTATAAGCCTAAATTCCTAATGGAGGAGTCAAAGTATAAGTGAAGTGGAAGTGTAGTTTAAGTTGGCATATCATGGAGTATTAAGTCATAGTTTTGTTTCCCTAAGCATAAGAAGTAGTAATTTATGTTATTCTATGCGTTCAGGTAAGTATATTTATATGGGGAATAAGGCTATACAATAAACTAGCTCCTCAGAAATGAAATAAGTAAAGGTAGGTCCTATGTGGGAAATTAGGAGGGTCGCATGAGAAATTATCTTTAAATGAAACAATGATACAATGTTGGAGAGAGGAATATTATAGGTTTGTTCTAGGAGGAGCAATTTGTTCCTAAAAGTATAAGGGTTTATCTATCCTATATTAGTTTCTTTTATATATCTAAGTACAGGTTTATAGAAAAATAGAGTCTTCTTAGGTATTTTAGAGTTGGTTTTATATATTATATAGGTATTATTATTATTGGTAATGAATTAAATGTTTCTATCTTTGTTAAGCTTGTAGTGTAAAAGATCAATCTAATTAATTTATTAATACTAAATATTCTAATATTGATCCTTAATATTCTCAATGTTCTTTAGTATTATCTCATTTATTAGTCAGATTAGATTTAAGTAGTTAGTAAGTAATCAAGGTTTATCTATTAAAGGTATTTGTAAGATTAGGAACTTTACTTATACTTTAGTTATTAGGTAAGCTTTAATATTATCTCTTGGAGATAAGCTATCAAGTTTATATATAATAAGTAGATGATTACATAGGGCCATGATAGATGATACCAAAGGTGCTTCTTACTTCAGATATTAATTCTATATTTTTTTTGTCGACCCTCCACTAAACAAGCGATATCCTACCTACCATAAAGGAAGGAATATGCAGTGTATCTAGTAACTTTACATTATCTAGGTTAGTAATGTATACCCTTATTTTCTATTTTATTATAGATTTATAGAGGGATAGAGTCTCATTAGGAAAAAAATATTATCTACAGTTGGTTTATATATCACTAGGAAGATAGTCTTATATGTAGTGTTCTATATTATATAAAAGCACTTTAAGGTATTAGATTGGTCTTAGAGAAGCTATTTAAGAAAGGGATTCTTTAGAGTGTTGGATTCTATTTAGTTATATGTAGGAATGGTATAAGGTACTTCAAGATATTAGATAAGGGATTGGAGAAGGTATGATATTCCTAAAAGGGATGATAGGAACTCTAGAAGAAGGTAGAAGTAATTATTAGACTCCAGGATTCTATTTCTTTATCTAATGAGACATAGACCTTATATTTAAAATAAGGAAATATTTAGCCTTAATCCCCTTGGATATACTTTAGGTATTCTACAACACGAGCAGTTCTAGGCCCATATGCATCCCTAGTATCCTTTCGCACGGTTATAGGCAACATCATCAATATCAGCATAAGTACCCACCACTGAGGAAACAATAGAAAAAGTGGCTTCAGCAGCACTAACTAGTTAAATAAATCCAGTACCAATAAATCCAGGAGATGAAGCCTTATAAGTCAGCAACAGCTTACTCAGCAGCAGTTGTGGTGGCATCATTAGCACTAGCACCTCGCTCAACATCCCTTCCCATCTCAGCTTCTCTACCAGCAACAGAGCAAGAAGCACTATTAGCAAAGACAATAGATGAAGTAATTGACCTTGTGAAAAACAACATTAGATCTTGTAGACCCGGTAATAGTTCCATACCCAGTAGAAAGCAGTTCCTGTTCTGTTTGAAGTAGTTGATTATGTGCTTGATTACGTTGTAGATTAGGACCTTGATGGTGGCACCTTATCTTGATCCAGTCCCAGCAGCGAAGGGAAATATAGAAACACCAACAACAATATTTTATCCAACACTACTGTCAGCACCATCAATAATATCTTCTCCACCACCTTGCTTAGCATGTTATATACACAGTTCAGTTCCACATGCATAGGTTGCAGTTGAACCAGCTTATCCACCACCATTAGAAGTTTCTCTTATTGATCCGGTTGAAGCAGTCGAAGGAACGGTTTAAGATCCAGCTAGTGCATCCTATATAGAGACAAATCCATTCTGTGGAGATTATATACCTCCACTTAGACCTAATCTAGTTGTGTTTACCAATGTATAAGTGATGTATACCGAGTAATGGAATCTTATTGCTTGGATTTAAACTGTTCAAAGTGAGGGTTTAAGAAATAGAATCCAAGGCAAGGGTAGGTTGAACTATAAAAGCCCGTAAACAAATGGTAGTTTCAGTTCAGGGTAAGGTGTTGGATACATTAGTTGAGTGTTTGGTTTCTTTTGATTATTGGTTTTATTCATAAGATCTAATTTGTCAATGGAAGAGCTATAGTTTGTAGTTATAAAGAGAGTGATTCCAAGCTTTCTATAGGAAGTAAGAGGTTGTAGTTTCTAGCTTCAGTACCTAGTTCTATTTGTGAAATATACCACACGGAGGGATTAGTTTGTAACTTGTGTTGGTTTCTAGTTGTAGGTGTTGAATAATTATTCTTGATAGAGTGATGTCTTCCTTTCCTTAGTAGTGTTCCTAATGTTTTCTAAGGGAGAGCCTCTAACTAATACGATGGTCTATGTTACTGGAATAGGGTCCAAGATAGGAATTAAATAATGGGATAGGCGACGAGAAGGGAGAGATTAACTTATAGATATAAAGGTGGATTTAACCAAGAATGAGTAAACAAGAGATGAATTATATATTTGATTGAGTTATAGTTTGTTCTTTGGGGATGGTGTTGTTAACTATAACATTAGTTTTCATTTCTTAATGAAATTAATAACCACAATAATGAAATCCCTACCCATTAATAACATTCCATAAAACTACATACCATGACCCTGTAGTAACTATAGTGTGACCATTATAAAATCATCAAGTAAAGTTCTTATTCCTAGTAAAAC
This sequence comes from Pseudotsuga menziesii, assembly GCA_001517045.1. Taxonomy (NCBI): domain Eukaryota; kingdom Viridiplantae; phylum Streptophyta; class Pinopsida; order Pinales; family Pinaceae; genus Pseudotsuga; species Pseudotsuga menziesii. The sequence goes on from LPNX011175691.1 coordinate 320,097, forward strand.
CTTAGCTCCTTTTACATGTTTACAAATTATGCATTAGAATGACCACTATAATATTATAGTACCCATTAGCATATAATAACTTTTTATTATATATAAAACTATTCTAATTATCATTAAATATATCTAATTACAAACTCATATACTAATACACAAAATCATTACCATTCTATCATGTTTTACAGGGATTACATCTTACTAGGTAATTTTAAACTATGATCACCTTATCCATGAATAAACTATAGTATATTAACACTACTAAAATCACTAAAATAATTGATTACATCTTACTAGGTAATTTTAAACTATATCACCTTATCCATTAATAAAGTATAGTATAATAACATTCAGAATATTAACACTACTAAAATAATTGAATTATATTATATTTTTCTATATGTGCGATCAACACCAAGTAATAAAAACTAAACCTTATTAAATGATAGTCTAACTTCAAGTAATTAAGTTAATGAGATTATATACAATTACTTTATAATAACACTAGAAGTATATCATTCATAATTATCATAATCTAATATGAATTTTATATAATCACACTATTCAAGACCATGTGTATTATACCACTAAGTTTTATAAACATAATTTACTATACCATCAGATATCACTAACTTTAATTAATTATATTATTAATGTACTATATGTCTATAGTGCTCAGGTGTATACCACCGGCATAATCAGAATATGCTAATGCTATCGAAAACTACTGCAAACCTAGTAATTAATAAATAATGCCCTTAAAGGTAAAATTATATGGTTCTTTTTTTATACTAGCCTACTAATAGCATACTATTGGATTACTATCTTCATTCTACTTGCAATTTATCATTTAAAATAACACAAATATGACTATTATAGATCTATAGTAATTTAATGTGATTATAGTTAACCTAGTAGCTATGATAATAATATAGAAAAGTGAAATAACTATGATTTTATCATGGCTGGCTTAATTATTACACTATTAGTAGGTTATAATGCTTGGTAGTGTAGTATTAAACCCTTGAAGGCATTACATTGTAAGTACCATATTATAATTATCATTTTACATTATAATATATAATGGTTTATTGTAATAGTTAAGCCGAGGGTTTTGGGGTTTCAATGGTTCGAAACACATGTGATCGTTGAGTTTTGTAGTCTAAGGAGAGTTTAAGTGAAGTATTAGTCAAGTATAAGCTTAAATAGAATACTAAGATAGTATAAGGAAAGTATTAAGTAGTATAAGAAATAAGTAATAGATTTTAGATAAGAATAATTTAATTTATAGAAGATTTCATGTATCTTTTGTATAGTTATAGGGGTTGATTAATGATATAAGATTTATTCCTAAGACCAAGTAAGAGAACCAGGTTTTGAAGACAAAAAGGAGAAGTTTATTTAAAATTAGATAAGGGGCCAAGACTTTCATAAGAGATAGTAGGACCTACAATCTAGGAGTAAGGATAATGTGATTGAGGCAACTTACATTGAAGCTTTCACGGATGCTACCTGAGAAGATCTTAAGATAGAAGTCCTAATAATTGAACTGCAAAATGGCCATTGCTACTGCTAAAAAAGAGTAAAAAATGAATGTTAAGCTCTTCATGCCTTTAAGCAACGTGAGTCTCTGAACCCTACCTAGAATACCACCAATCAAAATGTTGGAAATTAGAACAATCAAAGGCAAATTCATAAACCTAAAAATACAAAACCTTCCCCTCAAAATAAACAAGTAAATTTTAAAAGAAATCAAGGGGTAGTTACACGTGTCAATGTAGTTAAAATGCCACTTCAACAACAACAACCCCAAATAATAATTTTAAAAATGGTAGCCACCTTAACTTGTGCCTCAACACAATCCTCGGAATTACTTTATTCTGTAACTTGTTTATTATTAAAAGACCGAGAATAAGTGTGTAAACAATGTAAGAACCTATGTTATCCTTAAGTAATATAATCCATAGCATGTACCCTCATGGCTTCCACACCAATGTTACGATTAAAAGAGAAAGTCTCACCCCAAGGTTTGGTGTGTCATTCACTTAGTTAGGGGACATTGTTTAGATAGGTGTGGTATATGGATCAATAAACAAATTAGAGAACAACAGACTCAAGCTCTACAACAAGTTGTACCTCTTTACAATAAAAACCTTGGCCCTTTCTTGAATCACAACTAGCATCAGGGTAAATCAAATATTAATAAAGGAAATAAAGCTGATAAACCAAGAGTTTATAACTTAAACCTAGGCCCTAACCCTCTTTAGAATGCCCTTTAAATAACAATTATTCATGTGGATTTCATGGCTTACCTTAAGTAAACAAATGTGATCACAAGGAGTTAAGCTGCTCATGCAAGTACAAGTCAGAATGTGAGCACATAAAAGCAAGTAGTAGTTCGAATCCTATGCCACCACCAAATCAAAATGTTCTAAGTGGAAAGCGTTTAATAAATAAACAAAATTGTTGCTGCAAAAATAACTATCTTATAATCCAGGATTTTGTATATAGTCTAATCACTTTTATAGCCTTTATTTCCTATATAAAGCATATAGCAAGCTGTATCATAAGTCATAACCCTAGCCAGGCTCTGGTGAGGTAGATTGAGGTGAGACAAAATCCTAAGGCATACTCGAATCATGTAAGACAGGACATTCATGTAGGCTCTGGTAATTAGGCGGGCCCTTTCAGAGAGACTTAGGTCAGGTAGGCTCAGGTGAAGGATGACCCTAAGGTAGACTAAGGTGAAAAAGGTGAGGAAGATTCAGATGAGATAGTTTTGGGTGGAGACCGAAATAACAGATATATTTTATTGTTGGCTGGCTTCATGGGCATATGGAGGTGGGAAATTCACTAGTGAAAGGGTGGCATGGTCGCTAAAAGGTCATGGTCCAAGCGGATATGGAAAATTCTCTAATTAAAGATAGCGTTGGTTGGATGAGATTAGATAAATAGGCCAACCATACCAGCAAGAAGTCTAGTCGGTTCAATAAAAAAGTGTCGCGATGTAGTTAGCCAAGGTGATGAACCAGTTAGCTTCCCTAGAAGTCTATTCTCATGCAGAACATGGAAATCAATCGGCACTAGGAGCGAACAGCAACCAGGTTCTTGACCATATCTTCGAGGCCATCAATCAGATAGTATAACTACAACACTAGGTGGTAACCAATGATATCACAACCATGATAAGAAGGATAAACAATAGTATCTGAGGACCGCTCCAGAGGTCTATAGACATACCACCAATCTAGATAGAAGGCATGCACAAGCATATATAATTTCGATCGAGTAGACTCCTCCAACAACAAGAAAGAGGAAGGAGAGGAAAACACTATTAGATTTTTATCATACAAGCTAGCATTATGATCTTAGGATCTTTAACTGAGAGAATAGCATGCACAGCAATAAAACACAAGAGACAAGAGACACAAATAACTTTCCTCGGGGAAACCATAAAGGAGAAAACCCCGCAACTTCCTCAGAGATAGAATCGACACCAAAAGTAAAACTCGAAAACATAAAGATGATCTCCCGACATCAGCAGTCTCTCTCTCTCTCAATGAGAGAGCTTCTCTTCTCTCACTCATGTGCCCCAATGAGTGAGTGTGTGTGTGTTGTAAATAGAGAGACTCGCTCTCTATTTATATTTTTCCATTCACTTGGAACCCACTCCAACATGTCGGCCTCACTTAACAATTACTTACTAGAGCCGACATATCTAGGAGTGTCTAATAACCCTAGTGCCCCACAACTTGTGGGGACTTTGCCTCCTCTGACCAACAGGAGGGTAACACAATGGTGGGGACTATTGCCCCAACTTACAATGACTCACCTAGGGTCGACTTCACTAGGATAGTCTAATAACCCTAGGGCCCCACAACTATGGGGACTTTAACCCTTGACCAATAGGAGGGTTACCCACAATGACTTGACATGACTTTCACATTATAGAAACTTCCCAGAATAAACATCGAGGTATAACATGACTCAAATACATCCTGGAATAAACATTGGGTTACAATACATAAGAAATACGGATGAATACATTTTGAAGTTACAATTACATCAACACTCCCTCTTAACTAGGAAGGTATTCTCTCGACACAATTTATCAGCACAAGTCTTCTTCTATGTTTCATCTGGATCATCATTGATTTCTCGTCATATTCATCTTCAAGTCATATTTATCTGGATCTGGATCATCACTCGATCTGGATCATCATTACTAGATCTAGATCATCTCTGGAGCATCATCTCTGGATCTGGATCCTCACTCGATCTGGATCATCACTAGACATCATTACTGGATCTGGATCACCAATGGACATCATCACTGGATCTGGATCATCACTCGATATGGATATCATCACTGGATCTGGATCATCACTCGATCTGGATCATCATAACTAGACATCATCATTGGATCTGGATCATCATAACTGGACATCATCACTGGATCTGGATCATCACTGCTAGATCTAGCCTCATCACTCGATCTGGATCTCTCGGAGTCATCATAACTGGATCTGGATCATAGCTCAATCTAGATCTTCTCTGGTCATCATCATATGTGCTATCTCATGATTCTTCTCATCATAGGAAGTTCTACAGAGCCAGCCTTCTTTCATGCTGGGTGTATGCCTACCTCCTCGTAGGTCTTTGGTAGACCTTACATCCGACCTACTCATCAGAATGGTCAGCACTCACATCTGACCTGCTCATCAGAAAGGTGGTAGCCCTTATAGCTAATCATGTAGGACCTAATCCTACAGTCACATTAGAATGGCCATCACTCACATCTGACCTACTCGTCAGAAAGGTGGTAGCCCTTACATCTATGTAGGAGCTCATCCTACATCAGAATGTCCAGCACTCACATTTGACCTACTCGTCAGAAAGGCAGTATCCCTTACATCTATGTAGGAGCTCATCCTACATCAGAATGGCCAGCACTCACATCTGACCTACTCGTCAAAAAGGCGGTATCCCTTACATCGATGTAGGAGCTCATCCTACATTAGAATGGCCAGCACTCACATCTGACCTACTCGTTAGAAAGGAATGCAATCACATATAACCTAGTAGGAACCAAATCCTACACCCTCGTCAGAATGGCCCCCAGTACCAGACTGAGCTACCTGGTAATGGACCAAGTGCCTCCACTCTCCCGGAGAGTGGCAATAGCCCTTACATCTAACCTACTCATCAAAATGGCTAGCACTCACATCTGACATGGGAGGAACCTAATCCTTTAGCCATGACAAAATGGCTCAGCCCTTATATCTGACCTACTCGTTAGAATGGCTCTTTCAGTCCTAGACTGAGCGTTCCTGGTAACCGACCATGTACCTCCATTCCCAGAATGGCAGTCAGCACTCATATCTGACATGGAAGGAACCAAATCCTCTCACCATGATAGAATGGATCAGCCCTTACATCTGACCTGCTCGTCAGAATGGCTATGGGACTCATCACTTTCCCTTGGAGGAAACCTCTATCTGGAGAACACCAATCTTCTCCCTGAAGTACTCAAACTTCACCCTAGACAATGGCTTCGTCAACACATCAGCTATCTATTCTTCCGTCACAACATACTGGAGCTTCATTGCTCCCCTCTCCACCATATCCCTGATATAGTGATACTTGATCTCGATATGCTTCGAATTGTCATGGAACACTGGATTCTCTAACAACTTCACACAACTATGGTTGTCACAATGTATACTAGTAGCATCCATTTGGAGATCAAATAAATCAGACATAAGCTTCCGCATCCATACTACCTCGCAACTAGCTGAGCAAGCTGCGACATTCTCTGCTTCAGTTGTACTCAGTGCCACACATGATTGCTTCCTACTAAACCAGGAGATCACACTTGATCCCATACTGAAGCAACACCCTAAAGTGCTATTCCTATCGATGGCACTTCCTACCCAATATGAATCAACATAACCCTCTAGGTTAATCTTTTGATTTGCATCGTACTTGAGCCCATAATCAACTATGCCCCTCAGGTACCTCAGAATATGCTTTGCAGCAATCAAGTGAACATTTCTCGGATCTGTCAAGAACTGGCTCAAGATGTTCACAGCAAAGCAAATGTCTGGTCTCGTGTCAGGTACATCAAGGACCTAATCATCTGACGATACATCGTAGCATCAACTGACTCTGATGAAGCATCGCTCAATAGCTTCAGGTTCGATGCAATAGGTGTGGTTATGGCCTTGCAGTCCATCATCCCAAACCTCTTCAAGATCTCTATTGCATACTTCCTTTATCCAAGGAAGATTCCATCCGTATTCTGCCACACCTCCATGCCTAGAAAAATAGTGCATTGACACATAACAGGAGCATCACTGGTCTTTCGCCTTCAACCTTGAAGCAAAGGTTGGAATCTGATTTACTCTCAGTAAAGCCTAGATTCATTAGTAATCTGTCCATCCTATCATACCATGTCGAAACTCAAGATATTCTATAGTCACTCCCTCTAAAGCGGAGCATCATACTCCCTCTGTCTTCCGTACTCTATGTACTTAAACATTTTGTACCAGAGTGACAAGTAGCTTCCTATGCTACTAATATTCTATGTATCCATCTAGTGTATATACTTTCATCTTCAACCTTGTAGAAAGGGTTAAGATCTTCATCAAGCTCATCATGTATGTGTTTCAACTCCCACTGGCTGCAAATGTATGTGAGAAGTCTCGTGCTACGAATCTTGTCTTGTGTCCCACGATGTTTCCATCTACTGCATGATGGAACTACGAAATTCTCTTCAAGTCTCGATACTACATCTTAGACATCATTCTTCTTGAACTAGTCTTCCCTTTCTTCTTGGTTACTTCTTCATAGCTAGAAGGTTCTTTATTAATGATGTCACTGCATTCGTCATATTTATTCTTCATCTTGAACTGTCGTCACTTGTTCTTTGGAACAAGTCTTATCCTTCTTTTCTTGTAGGTGATTATGTACGCGATCTTTCCTACAAGTCAAATGCATTTGTATGGTTAGAAACATTTCACAAGGAATATTCATACTAGCAAGTTCTTATGCATAAATAAATGATCATGCAACTACTTTAGCCAATACAACATTCATCCATATCTCACGGAAACTTTTCTAGATGCCTTCCATCTCTACCAGGACAACATTGAGATTGTGCACTAATCCAATATGTCAGCAAAGAGGTTTCATTCTAGATAAATAGCAATGGAGAGTTGTATAGCACCATGAGCTACTTACCCATCACATGCATATTAGTAGTATAATGTCATTCATGCATAACACATCAACTGAATATAATCAAATGCATAACAATATCATGCAATGACAATTGAATACTTATCTTTATTTGTTTCATGGGTAGACTCCTTCTTGAGCCTTCATATTCATCATCTTCTTCATTCATAATAGCATCGTTTCTTATCCAAATTCTAAGGTGGATAAGAGGTTCTTCAAGAGTTGAGTTCTTCATATTCCTCATCGCTTGAGGTATCTTCTTTGGAAGGTGAGAGCTTGATCTTCAGTTGCTTCGATCTTCTCTTCTCTTCTTATGAGTCGAGCTTCTTCTTCCCAAAGTCTGTTGAAAGTAATCACTTCCTTCTGGCACACATTCCTCACATGAATGAATCCCATGATCCTGGGAGGCCATTCAAGGTGGATATCACCACTTCTGTATTCTCCACTTCTTCTTCTACTACTACAAGTTGTTCTTTGATTTGAGAGACCCTTGTAAAGTATGATTATATGGTCTCTGCATTTTGGATCTTCACTTCCTTCAACTGGTTTCTTAAGGTCATATTATGATTTATGTTCTTCCCTTCAAATAGCTTGGTCAAGGAATCAAACATCATCGGTGTCTTTAGGGAATACACTTGTGGTACAAGTTGATCCGTATCTGAATCAACCATGATCTTCTTGGCCTTGACCAAGTCCTTCTTGTGTAAGGCTTCTAGCCTTATCTCCCTCTGGAACTGGAACCTATCTACTCATGTAGGTGTCCAATTCATTTTCTTCAGAGAGATCATATACTTCCATGCTTGGAAGTTGTCAACTTCACCAAGCTTATCATCAAGCTGATTTGATAGATCACTTTTAAATGAGAACCTCAAATGGAAATAGCAAAAGATTAGATCTTACCGATTTGAGGTGTTCGTCCTAGTTCCGGAGCTGGTTGATCTAGGGTTTATTAGAGAAACCCTAATTTTCAAAACTTGGAATCTTTCAAATATGATTGGATATAAATATATATCTCTTCAAATGGAGCTATCCAATGTACTCCTTTTCTGAAAACAATGGAGGGAAGCTCCCAGAACAGGAAGCCCTAGTTTTCCAATTTCTTCTCCAAAAATTCCTGTCACTGTTTCTATGCTATCTCTGAAATTACTTCTCCTCTGTGTCTGAAATTTCTCACTGAGGTAACCTTACATGTCCCTGATCCAAAACCACATGTTTCATCAAAATTGGTTTCACCAATTGGGATTTACGATCCTTTTCCCAAGGTGACCTGTTACAGGATTGTTCAGAACAGCGAAGTTGTACGGACTTCCATGTGTCATTGTTTCATCTTCTAGGTATGCACTTTGGATCACAGAAATTAAAGTCCATTCCATTTATATAAAACCTTCAGTAATTCCATTTGGACCTCTGTAGCCCAAGCTATAACAATTCTCCCTAGGTGTCCTTTTTAGGGATGAATTCTGGAAGAGGCTGGAACCCTAACTGGGAGGGATCATATCTCCCAGAATATAGCGAATCTGAGACTGAATTTTGGATACAGTGTAAACGAATATTTTGCATTCTTCCTCTGCAATTTTCAGCTCCTGATCCTTCACCAATATTGATATATAGCGAATGTACCAAAACTTAGCAGTTTTAGTATTTAGGGTTTTTCCAGCTCAGGGTCAAACTAGGGTTTGACTTTTTCGGAGTTTCACTCAACCAAAAAACTTGATTCAGGTCTCTAATTTCGATTTTGATGAGGAGAACAATCGTATTCTGGGCTCACTCAAAAATTTCTCTTTTGTAGAAAGCCCTAATTTTCGCATCAAAAACCGAAAATGCTTGGAATCGAATTCTGCTTCGACAGAAAGATGCACCCTTCAATGGAGAGTCATCCTAGCACACTTTTGCTGATGGATTGTGGAGAGAGACCCAAAAATTAAGAATCCCTAGCTTCTGCAGCTGCACAATGTCTTCTTCTTGGGTTAGCTTTGATACCATGTTAGATTTTTATCATACAAGCTAGCATTATGATCTTAGGATCTTTAACTGAGAGAATAACATGCACAGCAATAAAACACAACAGACAAGAGACACAAAGAATTTTCCTCAGGGAAACCATAAAGGAGAAAACCCCGTAAATTCCTCAGAGATAGAATCAGCACCAAAATTAAAACCCGAAAACATAAATATGATCTCCCGACAGCAGCAGTCTCTCTCTCTCACACTGAGAGAGCTTCTCTTCTCTCACTCATGTGCCCCAATGAGTGAGTGTGTGTATGTTGTAAATAGAGAGACCCGCTCTCTATTTGCATTCTTCTATTCACTTGGAACCCACTCCAACATGTCGGCCTCACTTAACAATTACTTACTAGAGCCGACATCTCTAGGAGTGTCTAATAACCCTAGTGCCCCACAACTTGTGGGGATTTTGCCTCCTCCAACCAACAGGAGGGTAACACAACGGTGGGGACTATTTCCCCAACTTACAATGACTCACCTAGGGTCAAATTCACTAGGATATTCTAATAACCCTAGGGCCCCACAACTGTGGGGACTTTAACCCTTGACCAATAGGAGGGTTACCCACAATGACTTGACATGACTTTCACATTATAGAAAATTCCTGGAATAAACATCGGGGTATAACATGACTCAAATACATCCCAGAATAAACATCAGGTTACAATATTTAAGAAATATGGATGAATACATTCCGAATTTACAATTACATCAACAAACACCAGCCAACAAAAAAAGACAATCTAATTCCGCTGATTTCGACCCTGATCTTGATTTTGAATATGATCCGGCTGATGGAAATGATGACGTTGAGGAGTATAAGAATAGGGGTCCTCCTTCAAGCTTAAGGTTGCTCGATGCATCGATTTCCAGGAGATTACTCGTGTCAATATGGTGCATGAAACCCCCCTATAAGGAGAACACTCCCCTTCGCTAACCCAAACCCCTCATGCGAACGACTGGGAGCTCCTAGAATGAGATGTGTTGACATTCATGGGAGCTTAGCGAGGACTAATGGTCCTGGAAAAACAAGGTAACCATTATTGTACTAGGACGCAGACTCTTAGCCGCCGCACATGGAGAGAATAAGAAAGGATTCACACATGGACTAGAAAATCATGCTTCGAGTGCACTCTAAGCTCACATCTGTGTAATCATGAGGGCTTCACTTCAAGTTGTGGTGCAGCTAAACTCAGCTCTAAGATTTCTGACTAAAACCGTATAAAGTACACATGATAAGGGTTCAATCAATCATTTCAGGTTAATTTCTTGTTTAAAATTTGAATTCTATATTAAAAAATGTGCACACAATCATTAAATGCACATAAAATTCTAGATGAAGCAAATACACTTTATAGTTTAAAATAAAACAAATATTTCAAGAAAGGAAACAACCAGTACATTGTGGGAAGCAATAATTTGGTTTTTCTTTTTTATTCTGGCATAAAATTGCTATGCAACCACAACATTTTCACCACTTAGGAAGTTATCGGGCATACGCATATTCCCTTAGGTTTCTTTGGCATCCATGTCAGATATAACACAATTTATCCCACCAACTCTCGTACAGTACACTTTATGTACAAACTGTATAGCACTTAGTGTTTGGTAGTTTACGTAGTTAATGCAGTCATTAAATGCACATAAAATTCCAGATGAAGCAAATACACTTTATGTAGCGCCCCCCTAATATGGCAGGTACAAATTGAATTGAAAGTTGGGTATGTCATATTGGGTATGCGTGAATGCGGATTGGGGAATGTGGGGAATGCCTTTCTTGACAGAAGATGAAATAGGTACGCTATGAGATCAGAAGATGGATCATTTCTTGGTGAGACTACCTTTCTCATAAGACTCATCATAAGGGCAGTTGTTCAAATGGGGTTAAGGAAAATATCTTACTGTTGGGAACACCGGTAAAAAATATATATATATCGTCCGGTGTCAACAAGGTTAACATACCCAAAATAACTTAAGTTAACATCTTGTTTCAATCCCCCCTTTTGGTGGTAACAATGGGGTTCCTTTTTCTCTCTCGTTTAGTTCATCAACTAGCGAGCAAGGATAAATGCGCTCAACCTCCAATCGATTCAACCCCGCCAAATAGATAGAAACATTCTGAGATGTAATTTTATCTATGGTCAACCCACCATTGGCCTGGTTCGAGTCATAATATTTAACTGTGGTATCGAACTGGTGTTTGTATTTAGGAAAGTTTATTAATGAGAACCTTTTCAGTTTCTTCCTCTCATCCAATACAAGCAAGCCAAGCCAAGGTGAAGTCGAGGGGTTATTAAAAGCAAGAAAACTTCATCTACGACGTCTTATCTTTTAAGTCTAACAGGTCTAAATATGAGGTTGGGAATGACTCCACCATCCCATCCCCGTGGATTCTAAGGTAAGGGAGGAAAACATCTCACTTAATAATGTGATTCCTAGTCTAGGGATACATCTATACGGATACGTCTCTACTAGTTCTTGCAGGTGAAAGAGACTTGGTAATCTAAGAAAATCAAGAAAAGGGGTTCAAGCCATCTTACTCAACGCAAAATATTCCAGGTCTAAAGACTAGGTAGGTGGGGTATGATTTATCCACCACTAAATCTCCATTTCAGCAGTGGAAGGGTGAGGTACAACCACTAAGGGAATATCGCAAGGAAAGAGTGAGTTTTTCAATCCATCTTCCTCAACGTAAAATATTCCAGGATCAAAGGCTAGGTAGGTGGGGTATGATTTATCCACCACTAAATCTCCATTTCAGTAGGAGAAGGGTGAGATACAACCACTAAGAGCATATGGCAAGGCAAGAGTGAGTGAGGTTTCTAGATGGTAAAGTAAGGTCTAACCACCACATTCCATTCGATGCTTTCAAAGGTGGGAACACTAATCTCACCACGTGATTCAGGTTTTAGGACAATCAGGTCTCGGTTCTTGCAGGTAAATATAAAGATAGTCAGCCAAGCCACAAGCCACAAGATAAAGGGTTAATAGCATACCATGCCATCCATACTCCTTTATGTCTTATGTTCCAGGTCTAAAGAATATAAATATTAGGTAGGTTGGGCATCCCCTTCCCTAAATGCTCCTAGTTTTAAGGCAATAATATAAAGAAGGGTAATATGATCATCTGCTTGTTCTTGTGCTTCTGAAGGTAAGGGATAAAAACCATGTGACTAAATACGTGCATTCATGTTCTAGGGCTTTAAGTTCTAGGAGGTAAAGACCAAGTTAAGGGGGTTCGGTACAACCAAAACACTAGGGAATATGAGAAGACATGCCTCTTTCCTCTCTCTACCTGGCTTAGCCGGGAATTGATAGGTTCATAAAACCGTACCGTAACAGTGCGGGCGTGAGCCCTACTTTAAGTAACTAATAGATAATAATAATTACGTATATATGAGGCAACTAATAAACTGAGCTGTGTAGAACCAACCATGTACTCACTATGCTATAGGTAGGGGAATGAGGGAAATAACTAAACTACGGTATATGGAAAAAGTGCAATACTTGGGGTAAGGGTTAACCACATTCCATTTGATGCTTCTGAAGGTAAGGGAAACACTAGTCTCACTATGTGCATTCAGGAAAAACAAGCATGTGACTAACTACGTGATTCTAGGTCTAGGGTTGTATATCTAGTTTTTCTAGCAGGTGAAATAGAAAGAGTTGGTAAGCCAAAAAAGTCAAACCAAGCTCAAGGGGTTCACCCATACTCATACTGTGCCTGATCTTCCAAGTCTCAAAGACTAGGTTAGGCATAAACCCAAATCCATGCACTAACTAAATTTCCTAGTGTTTAGAAAGTAATAAAAAGAAGGGTGAGGTTTCATTGAGAAAAAATATAAAATTAGAAGAAGTTGTCTTTGTCCAACCAACAAACTTTGTTCCTGCCCCGAACGAACCTATTGAGGTTATTTATAACTCAATACCATTTTTAGGTTGGTAATGTAACAAAGAAAGTAGTATAGTGTACATGGAACTTATTAATGCATGAACCTGGTATCCCAGAGTAACCAACCAAGTTGGGTAGCCGAGCCGATCAACTGAAGAACTAGATTATGTGTGTAAGTTTTCTATTTGGTTCCCATGCCTTGAGTTGCAGTCCATGGAAAGAAGCCTTAATAATTGGATTCAAACCAGGGCTATTTACAAGGCTCTTTCACTAGGTTTATTTATTTAAACCAGTCTCTTAAAGGGCTTCTCTTTATATTAGGGTTCCTCTTTATTTAAACAATTGTTGTTCCAAGCTAAGATTTGAAATGCTGATATTTTGTTTTTCCACCTGGTACTTCTTCTTTTCAATGCGGGAGAATTAACCCACCAGGTTATTCTTCTTTTCTTTTTCCTCCGGTACGGATTTTTTTTATTGCCCTCCAGTTTCGTCGGTCTTCTTTTCCAAGCGAATAGGTGGAATTGGGAGTGCGTTAATGTGTGAATATGGAATAATAAATCAATTGAATAACTTGATCACCGGGATCTCCACAACCAACTACTATGCTATGAATTGAATCAATCAGTTAATATGAACCTGATCCTTCTTGTATGGCCCTTCCGAAGTAGGTAGGTGCATATGTTTTCTCAATGTCGTCCCATACCGTTGGTTGTTGTGCGGTAATTGTCGTCGCATATGTAACAACTAGTCACCAATATGGAACCAGGGGAGTCGACCATAAACTATAAACATAATATAACCAAAATAGTTATAACTTATATCATAAAAAAAATGTAATTTATATCATAAAAATTTAAAAAATAGCTTAAATCATTATTATTTTTTACATAATTTAATTATTAAAGATCATATATAAGTAAAATTATGGTTCCAAGGAGATATCACTGCAATTTACCAACATTTGTAAGACTAGGTTCAACAAACATGATTATTTGAAGATTTATCATTTGGATTTTGAAAGATATATTCATCTATTCAAAGGAAATTGCATGATATACAGTGTAAGTGTGGCGTATATGTTCATTTTGTTTAACTGTGACCATTAAAATTCTTACAAAAGAGAATATTAACATAAAATCATAATGCATACAACTAGAAAAATAGAACTGATAATCTATTTCTAAAGGCACATCAATTAACAAAGCTACCTACAATTACGATCTCTCCAAAAACCATCCAAAACAATATGGATTTAAAATGAATGAAGGAAATACTCTAGTGGCCTAGAAAATCCGAATACATTGGTGTCATGGTTTCCTTCCATCATAAAAGAAAAAACTCAGTCCCATCATTTCTATATCACAATGCTTAGCCATTAACATTAGGAAGAAACTAGCCACTTTAACATAAGCATAGTTCTTCTTTACCCTTACTACTTGTTCTAAGAATTTCAAAACATGACAATTTAAATTTCCATCTTAGAATTTCACCAAGATAAAGTAGAGAGACACAATAGCAATACCTAGAAGTGGAGATGTTAGAGTAGCTCACCAATTTCAATTTCTTCAATTCGAAACATGAATTGGACATGTCATACCTGGGTTTTTTATGCAAATCACCCCAAGACAATTGTATCCCTCAACAAGATACACAAGCAACTGACCTATGTTAAACATAGAATCCTGCTTGGGGATTCAAAACTATATGTACATTGCTGAAGATCCTGAATAGAAGTTGATTTTAGAAAATGTAGGTCCACTCCTAGGGTTCCATTTTTAATTTTAGTATATTATAAAACTCAATGGTACAATACAATACCAATATTGGGTGCCAAATTACATTTCTATAATCAAATTACAACACCATAGGTCTATCAGAATAGTACTAGTACTAGTACCATGTGTCTGAAATCATCGTAATTTTTTGTTCATTCCTATATGTTGACAATATTTTCCAGAAAATCAGATGCCATCATAGTGGTCCCATGGCCAAATGACAAATCTTGATTGGTCCCCAAGATGCTTATTTGTATTTCCTAGGCCTTGGTTACACCCTATCGGCATGACGATAGTAAAGGGGAGGATGAAAGATTTTGGGGGAATTGGATAGTGTTTTCTTATATGAATTATTACCTTCAAATTTTTGTAGGCTACTCTATCATTTCTCATAATAAAATCAGTTTCTTGAAACCACAATTCCATAGCATCATTTCTTTGAACAATTGGCATTCCAACTATAATTTTCCTCAAGTTTCACAGGAACCTCTCTAAAACTATGAAATTTTATCCATACGACCTCCAATCTGTCCTAAACCATTTGAATAAATGCTCCATTATTCAATGAATCCCCAAAGGGTAGTTTGTTAATGGAATGGATATTTTATATTCAATAGCGACATCTCGGTCCTCTGTCACAAATTGAAAACTATGGCATTCCAAGATTATGGCAAGGAATACGAATGAAATTTGAAAGGTTGGAATATGAATGAGGAACAAACACTTCCCATTGTTGACTTATTACATTTATAAACATATTTTAAATGTCCATGTTCCACTCCACATGGAGTTCACTTTTTTCCACCTAATCCCCTCTTAAAGCTAATTAAACAATGATTTATTTAAAGCATGACTCTTAATCAAGGTTTAGGAACTTTGGGTTAAATGGATAAGGCTGAGGGTATAAGTTAATCCCACTAGGGTCATTTCCCTTATCCCACTATCACTTCCCCACTTGTGGTCATTTCCCTTATCTCGCTATCACTTCCCCACTTGTGGAATCATAGCTCCCATCTCTTTTTCATCATTCTTCCTCTCAAGCCATTAGAGATTTTATATTAATATCAAAATGCACATAATTAAATACTAGTCTTGTTGAATCTAGACTCCAACAACTATTTGTAAATTGCACAAAATTAAAACAAAAGAAACATTAATATGACCATTTGGATGTGACTATATAAAACGTCGCCAGGATTAGTGATAGGATGGACAATCACGAATCACCTTTTGGAGGCATGGACATGATGATATTGTTGCACCAATGACACTTAAAGTTTGCAGTGGAACCCCCACTCCCCCGCTTCCCCTAACCTCCAGTCTTATGTATGGCGTGCTTAATCTTTTAAATTAATAATGTGTCAAGAATTGCTTGATGTTGTTATAAGAAGCATGTAAACTAATTGGTTTGATGCTCTTCGATATGATCCCTCTATACTGGTACATTGAAATTTATATTTAAGAAAACTTATGCATTGAAGGCATGGTACATTCATGTTGCAGTAGCAAGACATGAGATTAATATCGTATTGAACGATTGTTCTAGATTCCAATAATTGTTTCTAAAACGCACATAATTAAAATGAAAGCAATATTAATATGACCGTTTGGAGGCGACTGCATTAATGTCGTCGAAATTGCTGATAGGAGGGACGATCATGAGTCACTGTTTGTAGGCACATACATGAGGAGATTTTTGCGTCAATGACACTTCAAGTTTGCAATGTCCGAACATATTGTGACCACAATAAGAACTTAATATTCTTATTGTAACATTGTATTCTTATTATTGTTTTTATCTCACTCTCCAGGATCTCTTCCCTACTCCTCCACCTACCCCTAACACCACCCCCTCTCTCTCTCCACTGAACCCCTCTCTCCCTAACCCTAAGCCCCCCTCTCCCTCCCAGTAATCCCTCTCCTACAACCCTACTCCTATACTAACCCCCTGCTCTTCCCCTTCCCCTAACCTCGAGTCTTATGTAAGGTGTGATTAAGCTTTTAAATTAATAATGTGTGAAGAACTACTTGAAGCTTCCATAAGAAGCATATAAAATAATTGGTTTGATGCAATCCTCAATCTAATCCCTCTATACTGGTCAATTGAAATATAATATATTTACGCAAACTCAAGCATTGAGGGCATGGTACATTCACATTGTAGTAGCAAGACATGAGATTAAGATTGTGTGTGAAAGATTGTTTTAGACTCAAACAAATATTTCTAAATTGCACAAAATTAAAATAAAAGCGACATTAATATGACCATTTGCAGGCAACTATAAAAAACATCATCGAAATTAGTGATAGGATGGACGATCATGGGTCACCATTTGGAGGCATGAACATGATGAGATTGTTGCACCAATGACACTTCAAGTTTGCAGTGTCAAAACATATTGTGACCACACTAAGAGTTTAATATTTTGATTGTGACTCTTAGGGACTGTGAAACAAATTTGTGTTGATGTATTTGTAATGTCAGAATGTATTCACTTGTATATCTTATGTATTGTACCTCAATTTTTCTATCGGGAAGTATCTGTAATGTAATTGAGTTATGTCATGACTCGATGTTCCTATCGGGAGATTCAATAATGTAAACAAGTCATGTAAAGTCATAGAGTGTAACCATCCTTATTGTTCAAGGGTTAAAGTCCCCACAACTGTGGGGCCCTAGGGTTATTAGACTCTCCTAAAGAAGTCGACCCTAGTGAGTTATTGTTAATTCGGGAATTAGTATAAATAGAGAGGGAGCCTCTCTATTTAACACACATTCACTCACACTCAGTTGTAGCGCATAACTGAGAGAGAAAGAAGAAGCTGGGACAAGAGAGAGAGAGAGAGAGACTACTGCTAACGGGAGACCAACTTACTGTTTTTGGGTTTTACTTTTGGTGATGATTCTATCTCTGAGGAAGTTGCGGGGTTTTCTCCTTTATGGTTTCCCCGAGGAAAATCGTTGTGTTCATTTTCTCTTGTGATTGATTGATGTGCTTGTTATTCTCTCAGATAATATCCTAAGATCATATAGCTTAAATGTTAAAAATCTAACATGGTATCAGAGCTAACCTGAGAAGAAGACACTATGTAGCTGCTGAAGCTAGGACTTCCTACTTTTTGGATCTCTCTCCACAGATTTTCTGCAAAAGGAGGCTAGGCTGACTCTCCTCTCTAGGTCGCATCTCTCTGTCGAAGCGGAATTTGACTCTGAGCATTTTCAGTTTTTGACCCGACACTGCTGCGGGAAATTAGGGCTTTCCACAGAAGTGGAATTTTTTAGTGAGCCCAAGATTGGATTGATCTCCTCCCCAAAATCGAAGTTTAGAGATCAAGATCAAAGTTTTTGGTTGGGTAGAACTCCGGGAAAGTCAAACCCTAATCTGCTCATGAACCAGAAATTCAGCTCCAAATCCAATTCCAACATCTCAACCTGGTCAGATCTAAATCTTTTACATTTTGTTTTGAGGTTCTCTGTTAATATGTCTCATCATACCAAGCTTGATGAAAATATTGAGGGAGATGATAACTTTCGAGCTTGGAAGTATAGGATCTCCCTAGTCCTGGAAGAAAATGAGTTGGACTCTTACATCAATGAAGAGGTTCCAGTTCCATAGGGAGATGAGGCTAAGGCATTACAAAATAATAAATTGGTCATGGCTAAGAGGATTATTGCTGATTCAATCAAGGATCACCTCATACGACAGGTGTCCTCACAAAAGACACCTAAAGAGATGTTTGATGCCCTGACCAAGTTATTTGAAGGGAAGAACATAAATCGGAAGATGACTCTGAGAAACCAATTGAAGAATGTAAAGATCCAGAATGCAGAGACCATCCAGTCTTACTTTACAATGGTCTCTCAGATCAAGGAACAACTTGAAGTGGTAGATGAAGAAGTAGAGAATGCAGAAATTGTGATGACCACCTTGAATGGTCTCCCTAGGGCATGGGACTCTTTCATTGAAGGGATCTAAGCCAGAAAGAAGCTAATTGAGTTTAGCAGAATGTGGGAGGAATGCTCACAAGAAGAAGCTCGAATATTAGCATGAGAAGAAAAGATGGGAAGTGAATATCAAGCTCTCACAATACAATCCAAGAAAAGCAGAACAGACCAGAAGAAAAACACTAGAAAGTCTAACAAAGATTTTCCTAAGTACATTTGCTATACATGTGATGAAAGAGAACATCTTGCAAGAGATTGTCCTAGAAACAAATATAGATCTTACAAGAAAAAGGGAATCAAGAAAAGCCATCATTCTCATGCAACAAAAGATGTTGAGCCTTCCAAGAAGATAATCAAACAAGAAAGTGATGATTCTTCAACTGATGAAGAATATGTTTTGATTTTCGCTCTCACGGGAAACATCACACATGGAAGCAATGATTGGATTATAGACAATGGGGATTCCAAACACATGACGGGATTCAAAGAATCATTTCTGAAATTATCAGAACATGAATCACCCCACAAGGTGAAACTTGGGGATGACTACCAGTATCCCATAAAAGGTAGTGGAGAAACCTCCTACACATTAGACTTTGGAAAGTCTATGAAAATAAATGATGTCCTATTTGTACCAGGACTAAATAATAACCTTATCTCCATCTCTGCATTAGATGCAAAAGGCATGAGGGTTGCATTTATAGATGGACAAGTTCTCATGTGGAAAAAAGGAAATACTATTGACGATGCAATAGTAATTGGAGAACAAGAGGGAGGATTATACAAATTAAAGGGCCAACCAGAACAAGCTTTGGTTCATGACTCGGTAGAACCAAATGAACTTTGGCTTAGAAGGCTTGCACATGTGCACTATAGGGCACTACCAAGCAAAGCTAGTGAAGGTCTTCCAGAAATACAAGCAAAACATGAAGGAGTATGCAAGGGATGTGCGAAAGGAAAGAACACAAAGAAGACATTTCCAAGTAGCAAAAGCAAGGCTAAAGTAATCTTGGAAATCATTCACTTCGATGTATGCGGTCCGATGTCATCCAGTTCATTAAGCGGGTATGTATACTATGTTTCTTTCATTGATGATTTTTCTAGGAATACATGGATATACTTCATGAAGAACAAAGACGAAGTATTTAGCAAGTTCAAGGAATTCAAAGCCTTGATCGAAAACTACACATAGAAGAAGATAAAGATTTTCTGATCAGACAATGGAGGAGAATTCACATCAAATGAATTCAAGGAATTATGCAAAGATTCAGGGATTAAGAGGGAGTTGACAACTCCATATAATCCACAACAAAATGGGGTTGCAGAAAGGAAGAATAGAATGATCATGGAAGCTGCAAGGGCACTGCTTCATGATTAAGATCTTCCCATGCATCTATGGGCAGAAGCGGCTAGAACAACTGTGTATGTACAGAACCGTACTCCACATAGAATACTCGAGAACAAGACAATGAAGAAGTGTTTTTTGGCAAGAAACCAAAAGTCAGTCATCTCAGAATATTTGGTTGTCCAGTGTACATACACATTCCGAAAGAAAAGGGGACAAAGTTAGATCCTTCAGGAATGAAGGGTATATTTGTGGGATACTCTGAAAGCTTGGAGGCTTACATAATATACTTCCCAGGATTCAAGAAGATCGACATCAGTAGGGACGTAACATTTGACGAAGACTCGGCTTACAACAAATCCAGAAAGAGACCTGCTGAAGAACCTGAAGAAACAGAAGTACCCAGAATTCAAGACACAACCATGAACGAAGAAATTCCAGAAGAAGATCAAGAAATAGAAGAACCTCAAGAACCTGTAGATCCACCTCAGGAAAAGAATCCTCACAAGAGGAAACTTGCTTGGGTACAAGAGGCTATCCAAGGTGCAGAAAGATATGGGGCTCCAGAAGAGATACACATCGAGAGGAAAAGAACTAGGTCTTGGAGGCTATCCAAGGTGTAGAAAGATATGGGGCTCCAGAAGAGATACACATAGAGAGGAAAAGAACCAGGTCTTGCTCCGGTTATGTAGCCCTACTATGTGACTTCATTGATAAAGAACCTTCCAACTATGAAGAAGCGACAGAAAATAAAGAATGGAAGGATGCTATGATCGAAGAGTATCAATCGATCATGAAGAATTATGTTTGGGATGTTGTCCCAAGACCAGAGGGGAAGTCTGTTGTGACTTCCAAATGGATCTATATGATCAACCATGCTGCAGAAAATAGCATAGAGAAATATAAAGCAAGATTTGTGGCTCGTGGCTTCTCCCAGAAAGAAAGAATAGATTATGAAGAAAATTTTGCACCTGTATCTAGATACACTTCCATCAGATCTAGATACACTTCCATCCATGGATGTCAAGATTGCTTTCTTGAATGGTGTAGTAGAATAGGAAGTGTATGTGGAGCAGCCACTCGGTTCTGAGACACATAACAGGGAGAATCATGTGTGTAAATTGAAGAAAGCCCTCTACGATTTGAAACAGGCATTCGGGACATGGTACGATAGAATTGACAGCTTCCTATCCAGTTTGAGGTTTACCAAGAGTAAAGCAGATTCCAACCTTTACTACAAGGTTGAAGAAGGGAACCCAGTGATACTCCTACTGTATGTAGATGACCTGTTTGTAATAGGTGTGAATGGGTTGATTGTTGATACAAAGAGGAAGCTTGCTGCCGAGTTCGAGATGAAGGACTTGGGTATGATGCACTGCTTTCTAGGCATGGAGGTGTAGCAGAGTGCAGATGGAATTTCCCTAGGACAAGAGAAGTATGCAGTAGAGATCTTGAAGAAGTTCAGGATGATGGATTGCAAGGCCATGACCACACCTATGACATCGAACCTGAATCTATTGAGTGATGCTTCATTAGAGACGGCTGATGCTACGATGTATCGGCAGATGATTGGGTCCTTGATGCACCTGGCGAATACGAGACCAAATATTTTCTTTGCTGTGAACACATTGAGCCAGTTCCTGACGGATCCGAGACATGTTCACTTGATTGTTGCAAAGCATATTCTGAGGTACCTGAAGGGTACAGTTGATTATGGGCTCAAGTACGAGGCGAATCAGAAGATTAACCCTAAAGGTTATGTGGATTCAAATTGGGCAGGTAGTGCCATTGATAGAAAGAGCACTTCATGGTGTTTCTTTAGTATAGGATCAGGTGTGATCTCCTGGTTTAGCAGAAATCAATCTTGTGTGGCACTGAGTACAGTCGAAGTAGAGTATGTTGCAGCTTGTTCGGCTAGTTGTGAGGCAGTGTGGCTGAGAAAGCTACTGTCTGATTTATTTGATCTCTAGATGGATGCTACTTGTATATATTGCGACAACCAAAGCTGTGTGAAGCTGTCGGAGAACCCAGTGTTCCATGACACGTCAAAGCATATTGAGATCAAATATCACTATATCAGGGATATGATGCAGAGAGGAGAAATGAAGCTCCAATATGTTGCGACAGATGAGCAGATAGCTGATGTACTGACCAAACCATTAGCTAGAGTGAAGTTTGAGTACTCAGGGAGAAGCTTGGTGTTCTCCAGATCGAGGTTCCCTCCAAAGATAATTGATGTGTCAGTTGGCCTTTCTGACATGGTGGAAGGCTGAGCTTCACATGATCAGATGTAAGTGCATAGATGCTCTGATGTGATTGTGGGTTGTGTTACCACATGATCAGTGCAGAGATATTCTGATGTGATTGTGGGATGTGTTCCCACATGATCAGTGTAGATCCATTCTAATGTGATTGAGGGATGTGTTCCCACATGATCATATGTAAGTGCAGAGATATTCTGATGTGATTGTGGGATGTGTTACCACATGATCAGTGTAGAGCCATTCTGATGTCATTGCGGGATGTGTTCCCACATGATCAGATGTAAGTGCAGAGCCTTTCTAACAAGATGAGGTCGGATGTAAGTGCAGATCCTTTCTGAGAAGATGAGGTCGGATGTGAGTGTTGGGTGTGCCTTTCTGACATGGTTCTTGATGTGTTCCTCCCATGGTCAGATGGAAGTGCTGGGCGGGCCTTTCTGACATGGTTCATTCCATGGTCAGATATAAGTGATGAAGACAATGAATACCTACATGCAGGCTAGGCCTACAACCAACATGAAAAAGGGCTGGCTCTGTAGAACTTCCTAGGACGAGTAGAATTGAGATAGCACCAGTGATGATGACCCAGTGATGTTCCAGCAATGATGATCCAGTGATGCTCTAGATCAAGTGATGATCCAGACTTGATGATGATCCAGTGACGATCCAGACTTGATGATCATTTAGTGATGATCCAGATCCAGTGATGATCCAGACTTGATGAAGATGACTTGATGAAGATGACTTGAAGATGATGATCCAGATGATATAGAGAAGAAGACTTGTGCTGATAAATTGTGTCGAGAGAATACCTTCCTAGTTAAGAAGGAGTGTTGATGTATTTGTAACTTCGGAATGTATTCACTTGTATATCTTATGTATTATACCCCAAATTTTCTATCGGGAAGTATCTGTAATGTAATTGAGTCATGTCATGACCCGATGTTCCTATTGGGAGATTCAATAATGTAAACAAGTCATGTAAAGTCATAGAGTGTAACCCTCCTTATTGTTCAAGGGTTAAAGTCCCCGCAGTTGTGGGTCCCTAGGGTTATTAGACTCTCCTAGAGAATTCGTCCCTAGTGAGTTATTGTCAAGTCGGGAATTAGTATAAATAGAGAGGGAGCCTCTCTATTTAACACACATTCACTCACACTCAGTTGTAGCGCATAACTGNATTGTTGTCGGGAGATCATCTTACTGTCTTTGGGTTTTACTTTTGGTGTTGATTCTATCTCTGAGGAAGTTGCAGGGTTTTCTCCTTTATGGTTTCCCCAAGGAAAATATTTGTATTCATTGTCTCTTGTGATTGATTGTTGTGCTTGTTATTCTCTCAGATAAGATCTTAAGATCATATAGCTTAAATGTTAAAAATCTAACAATTTGTATCACCTAAGTCATGTTTATCATTTCCTGGGACGACTTTGTTTTACTTGGGACATTTTTATCATTGCTTAAAGTGAATTTATATTGGTTAGGGTGTTTGTATTATTGCTTGGGGTGAATTTTTATTACTTGAAGAATTTTTATCATTGCCCAAGGAAAATTTGTATTACCTGGGGTGTTTTTATTAGTGCCTAGGCATTTTGTAATTGTTGGGTCAACATTCTCTTTGCTAGGTCAATTCACTTTATTATTGGGTTGATTCACTTCCTTACTGAACCATTCTCTTTCCCTAGTGGGTTGTACACATCAAATGATAACCAATGTATTTTGTCAATGGAGTGATTCCTTTCTTTTTTGATGCATGTTGGGTAATTTTGTGTTGGGTAGTGAAATCATGGTTTGTCATTACTCTCCCTCTCTTCAATTGACGACATTTCATGGTTCAATTCTAAAGTGTTGGAGTGTCTTGAACACATTCAAACGGTGTGGATTAATTTTCATTTTCCACTTTAATACGAATCCTTCTTGTACGTGTTGATAATACCATTTCACATGTGGCTCTCTTAATTATGGTTGAATAAATTAGAGTCTAGTTATGAGTCATGAAAATCCTTTTTGAATGCGTTATTAAAGTGTGAAAGTCTCTCACTTCATCACAATGTTATATACACTCCATGATTGATTGTGCACATAATTCTTGGTGAAGAGTGTCGTATCACACATGCTTTAGTGAATTGTAATTGAATTTAAATTGGAGTTGTGTATAAATTTAGGATATGTTGGTATGAGCCATGCCTTTTCCTTACATTCATTGAGTGTTATTATTACATGTGGAATAATGATTGATTTGAGTAGTGTTTTGCATTTAAACACTATATAAAAAGATGGATGCATTGTAATAAATATTGTTGGCCTGATTGCTAGTTGCATGTGTGCTTGAGTGTTGTAGCCAGAATTGGCTTGGCTTTCCATAGCTTGCAAACAAAGTAGGGTTTCCCAAATTTGAATGCAGTGTCAAGAAGTTTGAGTCATTTCAAAGTGCACAGACAATAAAAGCCTCATAATCAATCTAGAAGACACATTTCTTAGTATAGAGCAAATGTAGAGCTACAACTTTTTGTGGTTGGTTGTTGTGTACATGCTACATCGAGAATAGAGGCCTTGTAGATAGAAAAGACATATCTTTGTACAAGGATGAGAACATAAACTAGAAATAAATTCCGCATAGCATTCGTGTTGGGGAGGCAAGTGGACTATAAGTCCTTTGTTTACATATCAATAATGCTAGAAGATCGTTGGAAGAAAAATGGAAGACTCTTCTATATGCTTTCCCTACATTAAGAATGCATTGGACCATTATAGAATGGGCAACAAATGCAAGTGAAGAGGCCTCATGGTGGAGTTAGTACAATAATAACTCCACGTGCTCACATTGTGGTGCTCTTACACGCTCTTAAGATCATAGCTAAGTCTAAAGCTGGTGGAACGTGGCCTCAACTGTCATGAAGCATAATGGTAGCTCAACCAAGTTACACACCCTCCACTGTAACAATGTTAAAAGCTCTAAAATAACCACTAAAACAATACTTTTTAAATTATTTATTAATTATGATAATTAAAAAAATCACAAATTAACATAAAAAAGAAACATCGCATCACATATCATTGAACCAATTAAACATTTAATCTATGAACTTACGTTAAAAATATATTTTTATAAATAAATCAAATTAATAAAATAAAAAAAAATAAAAAAAAAATTTAAATACACAGACTAATAAAAAAAAAAATTTGATAACAAGTCAAAGAAAATCATACCTCATTAAAAACAACATAACAAATAATATTGACAACTAATAAACATATTATAATTTTAGCCACTTTTTTTTAAGTGTTCACCTTAAACTTACTTTTTATATCAAAATCCAACCAGAATTCTTTTTATATCAAAGCCCAACCAAAATTGAACATTGAACATAAATCTGTTGATTTACAATCATTCAAACTGAGCATTACACCATCCCCATCAAAACTAACCACTTTCGATAAATGGCAATGTTAATTATTAGACCTAATATGATCCTCCCATCATCGAGACGCACTGCTTGCCAATGATATGAACCTTCTTCCATGGCTCATAAAAACATGTGGCATTTTTAATTCAATGGAGATAATGTTTTTTTTCAAAGGGGAATTCATATTAGGTTGCTTCAACTTTGACTTTGAATTAGACTTATTGGTGTGATGAATTGTGCCACTTTTTTCCTAAATCAATTAATATAAAGATGAACCAATTTCCCTGGGTATTTTATCATGTGTTACAGAGTGAAATTTAAAGAATTTTGTTGGACTATGGAATCTCCTTCGTAGTTGATTGTCTTGGAGTAGAAGGGCCCACTACAAACGTGACCAACAATTATTCCTATTATATACAAAATGTGTTTGATTTTTCCTTACCATATTGTCTATTTATCGAGGAAGGTGTCAACGTATTTTAATTGACATATTGTCTCATTATCGAGGAAGGTGTGTAAGATGCTAAAATTTATGTTAATGTTGCTTAGGGATAAGCCGGATAATGAAGGTTGTTATTTTCAAGGCAGGTTAATTTATCATTTTTATTAAAGAAACATTGTCTTATTTAAAATGAATTATTGATGATGTGTAAAGGCGTAATGATTTATTGATGATTTGTAAGGATGGATTTTGACTCTTTGAATTATTAAATTATTTTTTTAAATTTAAAAAATAAAAGAAAAGGAGGTTTTAATTAATTATATGTAGTTTTAAGTTCTCGTCATTTTAATATTATGTGTAGTGATGATTAAAGCTATTTTGAACAAGTGGAATAAGCAACAAAGTTGCTTAGTACCTACCTCCTAAGAAGAGATTGAAAATATATAGCAATAAGATAATTTTGCTATAAAAAAATATGATAAAACAAATATAATTACAATTTGAAAGAAATTTAAAAAAAATGAATTAAAAAATGTCCATTTAAATACGATATAGGTTATTGCAATGTAGCATAAAACAAGCATATTCAAGCTTCCTTACATACTTCTAGTAATA